>JAGTXR010000289.1:0-432222 GCA_022606575.1 Glossosoma conforme | reverse complement strand
GATGGTTTAACTTAAGGACTTAATAAATTTGAATGTACCCTTAGATTATTAATTTAATATTGCAATGAAAGGTTACACATTTGAATGAAATAAATTATGTGTAAGCCGGTTTAATTTATGTACAACAGTATTAATAAAATATGTATTATAAAATTAATAAAATTGTCCTTAAAAAATTATGAATGTTTTTTTCTGTGAATAATAAAAGTATTATATATATCTTTACATACATCAATATATATTTTTACGTTTAAAATACATATTGATATGTTATCTTTCATTGAACTTAAAAAAAACGTATAGTGGTATGTTCTATAAGATTGTCAAAATGGAGTTTTTGCTTTTAACATGATCTATCAAAACATATGTTATGTGTTTTTTGATAAGCACACCTAAGAGAACAACAATAGTATATTAGTTAAAAATGTACAAGTAGAGATTGATGAGAATACAATCCTTCTTTGTAAGATGTTCTTTTTGTGTGAAAAAAATATATAAACTGAAATATTATTGAAATTAATTATGAGTTTTCACTGTATTATGCGTATGTTTATATTAATTTTTATTTTAACCAAAACGTGACAATATACCAAGAATTTTCAAGGAATATGTTTATCGATCCATTCTGGTATTTTACGACCTTACAAAGCTATATATAAAGACATGGACCATCTTTTTCATCTTAGTTCTTGACGAAAAATCTCACTGTTAAGTTCAATTCATCTGAAACTTTATTTTCAGTCTGCTCTATCACGAAGTTCTTTTTCTTTTTTACTTTTTTCTACTTAGCTGTTCTCAGGTGGGCATTATCTACACCAATGGAATCCACTACCAAAGGTAAATATAATAATAAAATAAACATATTTTTTAATTGTTATAAATTTGATGTGTTGAGTAATGACATACTGTTATCATTATTAATCTCGGAGTGGTATTCATATTTGTAACGAATCCTGAAAATACTCCTGTAATTTGACACTGTTTGCATTTTTACTTTTCAAGTTCACTTTAGAATCTTTAGATATTGAGCCCTTTTCAATAATAACGCATATATTGAATGTATTTTTTTACCATACTAATAGTTAAAAATACAAATCTAAAGATTGATTATTATTTGACTTTCATCTGCTAAATCAATCTCAGAAATCAATCGTAATTCAAATTAATTGATACAACCTACGAAAGTACAGTTTGGCCCAATATCCCCCTGTTTAAACATCTATATCATAAGTATCAACTATAGTTCAATCAAATGAGAACATATATTCATAAATATCAACCATGTCCTCATTTTTTCGTAACTCATATTAAAAAAAGGTAATAAAGTAATGATTATTATTAATAAAAAATATACATATTTATATCAAATGTAGAACAAATATATTTTATTAATATATTTTCGCTCTAGTTTTACATCTAAAATTAAGCAACAGAACTTATGTCCACTTAAATATATGAGTATGTTTATTTAATGCAATTTATTTCAAGTTATTTGGACAAATAGTTCAAATACAAGTTTGAACTAAAGTATCCAAATGGGAGTAATCGAAATAGTGGTGAATAAATATTGGCCAATTTTGTGGTAAATTATCTTATTTAAATGAAAATAAAATTAATATAGCTTTGTGACTAGACTATAAATAAAAACAGATACCGTTGCTTGCAAAACACTAAAAAAATATTTTGATGATTTTTATTTTCATGCATAGGTGAAATACAAATTCCTCGAAAACCTGAACCTCTTCGCTGGCCTAAGGAATCTTTACCAGGCCATCCAGCTGGTAAGTACATTGTCTTATTCTTTATATTTTTAACAAAAGGGGATAATTTATTCTGCTAAATTAAAAAAGAAACTGTTACAGAACGAATGAAACTTCTCGCATAGTATGCCTATATAGATCTACAAACAAAGGTGGAATTAGATATGTTCTACAGCTGCCTTTTCACCAAGCCCCACATTTTCGCTGTTTTGTAAGGCTGACTGAAATGAGGCGAAGACCATGGCGGCAAAGATAAGTTTATGTCATCAATTAATAATGACCATATGCCCCAACTAGAGATCTGATAAAGAATGATGATAAAAACTACATCTATTGCTTAAACTGCACCACAAAATTAAATAGTCCAGGATTTGCCTTAAAAATAGTTATTAACGAATGCCATATAATATTCCTCGAATACCATGGGTGGATTTTTTTCCAACCCCCGGGCTCTAGCCCTGATTCAACTGTATTTATCTACGTACCAAGGTGGTTTTGCCGTTATAAAGTTATTTTTGGACTAAGCAAATATAGAAACATAGAACTTAAAACTATAGAGGACCCCGTAAAAAAACCCTACATACGCGTATGTATACAATAATAACGTAACCTAAATAATTTTACTCTAGTGCGAATGAAAGTATAAAAACTTTAGAATAGTAAGTAATAAAAAAAATTCTTTGTGAGAATAAATATAATACCTTTAAAATTACACTATTATTGACCGGTTTTATATATTTGTAATTTTTGTTCAGCGATAGAAATAATTCAGAGGGCATTCCTCATATGGTGTTATCATTAACGTAACAATGTTAATAATGGGCGCAGTTTTCCTGTGACACGGAAACAAAATTAACAAGAGAAATACTACAGAAATAGTAATATAAAAACATTTTATTACTCCGTTTCTTTTTATTTACGAGACACACGTAATGTACACAATTACTTACAATAATGTTTTAAAAGGTTATCATTATTTTGTTAGAGCAAAAGTGATTCAAATACTTTTATATCTTTGTTGTCATGTTGACATTAGGATATTTGGTGTCTTTAAATAAATTCCGCAAAAATATTATTTGAAAAAAAAAATATACATAATGCAACAAGTTAAGATGTTTCTTATTTTTCTACAGATACCAGCGTGTTGGTGCGCCCAAGATCTTTCTATTGATATTATTTTCAGTACCAATATACCGATACTGATAAATTCGATAATTTTAAATCAATTTAAGAAATCAAATGCTTAAGATAGTTAAAAAGTTCTTTTATTATTATGGTATTATTACTTAGATAGCTTTACATTTTCCTGTTTTGATAAAATACAGTATATTTAAAACAAAATAAATACTCTAAATATCTCAAGTACTGAAAACGGTATTCATAATATCAGATATAAAATAAAAGATTCTTTAGAATTTATTACACATATATTTTTTTGAAGACATGTTTCAGCCAGGTCGGGTGGCTATTTTCAAGTCTATAAATATATATCTTCTAAAAAATCTTTTATTTTATGTCTGATATTATGGAATTCCACCAAAAATTATCGATCGAAAAAATCGAAATTATATTCATAATGTGTGCAAAATTTGGGAATGTCTTTTACCTTGCCTTAATAAATTGAAGAATCTTGTAAATTCGTAGCTTAATAGTGTTTGTTATGATTTTGAAATAATAAAATTAATACATTTACCACAAATTATGATTGTTTTTTTATTTTATGTTTGATAAACTGAATTTGTGTTTATATAATGCATCATATTCACTACTGGGAACTTCGTAAAAAGCGTTCATAAAAGTAATATATATATAAATACCTAAATATCTGTTGGGAAATAAATTATAGAAATTTTATCTACTGTCGCTATTAACTTAAGCTTAATTGTGAGTCATATTAATCTAAGTACCCCAAACAACACCTTACACCTTTCACCGAAGCCAAATGTTTGGTATATCAGATATAAAATAAAAGATTCTTTAGAATTTATTCAACATATTTTTTTTGACGACATGTTTCAGCCAGGTCGGATGGCCATTTTCAAGACTTCTATTAGAAGATCAGAGACGAGACATCTCAGGTGGAAGAAATTGGCCGGTGCCCGAGCGGTAAAATTACCTGGGCAAAATTTGGTTCCAAAGGTCCGCGGTTCGCATACCGCTTCCGCCGATATTTTTTCTGAATGATTTGACTCGTTTAAGGATTTTTATGTATAGTTATGTATATTTAATTGCTTATTCGATTATGTATTTTTTTTCTATACACAGATGATATCCAAAGCTCTGTCAAACCGACTTCTCGCATCGCAAAAGAATCTCTACCTGGTCAATCAACTGGTTAGTTCATACTCTTATATTCTTTATTTTCATCTCTAAAATTAATTGAAATATTTTGCACAATGTATGTTTAATGAAATTAAATACAAAAACCACAACAAAATTAGTATAATAGACGTGTATGATATTAAGTAATGAATATTCAGAAAATTAAATTAATTTCAACAATTCCTTACAATTCATTGCTAAAATTATCTAGAATTCTTACTTAAGTGCATTTTGATGTAAATGTTTATTGTTTTTTAATGGCCTTTGTAATTATTAATATTATTTTGTTGTGACATCAATGAATTCCCTTATACATTAATGATTTCCTAAAACCACATATACCCATCACACAATTCACATACACCTTTTCGCTCACTGGGTGGAACATGCCGTCAAAAAAAATATTTCTGGAATAAATTCGAAAGAATCTTTTATTTTTTATCTGAATTCATTACAAGTGATGTTTGCTTTTGATCACCGATCAAAAGTAATATTTGACGCGAATTTTAAGTTGGATAGATTGTCGCCTATTTCTTACCGTCTTTCATTGGTACAACTTAACCGCCTCTTAGGACCAAATGGTCATGGTCTTAGAAGCCACATACTAATCATCAGATTTCATTAAAAAACTGATTAACAAAAGAAGTATGCCTCTCATACTACAGTCTCGTCTCTTCCAAATCTTTGGGCTATAACTCTAGAAGGCGTTGGGAATAAATAAATGTTCTCAGATGGTATTTCGGGTGTTAGTCTTGAGACTTCCAGATGTCAGAAAATGCATATATACATAATTGATGACATAATTGTGTGGTGGCAATTTTAATAGTGAATATAGTATATACTTCAGATATGGAGTTAATGTATGAAAAATAATCAATGTTATGATGCATAAATATGGTAAATTTGAATGATAAGATAATGTTTACTTTTTGTCCATAGATAACAGAGTGTTGATTCGTTTCAAGCGTCAGAATATTGGCAACATGTGCTTAATTCCAATTAACTGCACATACCATTGCCAGAGAAAAGGTTACGTCTCAGGTATTTGTAATAATGATGAAACCTGCATATGCGGATCCTGATAGCGCCATAAAGTCATAAATACATCCGAGAAACGTCGAGGGATAAATTCAAACTATTTAAGCATTCGACTACTGTGTGAGAAGTAAAAGTTTCAATAAAAAAAAAAATGTTTTTTTTACTTATAATGAAATCGGCGGAGCTGCGGAAGGCTGAGCTGACATGGAATGAGACGAAGATAATGCAGCTGATAAAACTTTGTGGCAGCAGCTCTTGATGACTAGTTAAAGGAGCGGACAAAGTGATGATGAACAAAATTGATTAATTTGTATACCGCTTAAATATAATTAATCATTATCTTCATGCCAATTATTTTTGTAAATACATTTTTTTATTTATTTTATATCGACATAATTCGCAAAATATTATTCTGATACTTTTAAGACACAATTCACATTGTTTTTACATAATAATAAAATAAAAATAAGCAATTCCAATGGTAACTTGTTACAATATAAATTGTTACGTTCATTTTTTTAACCCATTCATTACGGCTCGGTGGAATACAAATCATACTGTCAATTATAAAACTAGTATTTGAAGCATAAATGTACTTATCTGGTATATTTTCATACATCACATTGGTTCTTGTATCCTTTGGCTATCAGATGATGCATAAAAAACTATTCTAAGAAAGTATCAAAACGACATATCACGGCTACCGATGTCAACGGTAGGGGAATCTTAAACGGCATATATCGGGTACCGATGCGAACAGGGTAATAACGCAATATAATTTTTATATATTTTATAAAAAATGCTTACAAAAGTGATCCAGGTGTAGTTTATCCCTACCAAAATGTAACCAAACCTAACATAAAACTTATCCAATCACATTGTAAATAATGAAATTGAGTATGTGTATAAAATAACCTGGACGGCATAGTCCAGTGGTTGAAGCTTTGGTAAAAGTGGTTTGCTTCTCACTCAGATGCCGTCGGTTCGCATCCTGACCAAGCTTGATTTAAAAAAAATGGTTTAATTAAATCTAAGCTCTTTACATGCCACCAATAGGGTCGAGCCACTCCTTAGAGACAAAAAAAAATGTCCAGGAGTCGGCCGCGTCTCCTTAAAAAACCCTGATTACTGAACACCCAAATATTTATCTGATACTACAGCGGCAGTCTATGCAAGATTGCGGGCTCTTGTCCTGGAGACTCCCGTGAACCATCAATGTTCCCATGTAGACCTCCGGGAGATACAGGTGTTCTGAGACAAGCCATCGACAATCTGAGTTCACAGAACTGTAAGACGGAAATTTGCGGTATCCATATGCTCCAAATATATGGTAAAAAAATTCTTAATTTGGAACCAAAAAAATATAATTATGTACTCTATCAGGTTGACTGTTGCTGAAAAGTTTTATTTTTGTTTTGTAAATAAACTGATAACAGGACATAAATATGTTATTTATTGTGAATTTTCAACATATACTTTGAAATGGATTTTAATATTAAGTAGGTAAGAAGTTCATACCTTGTTTATACATGGATCACAATAAGATTGTTTCACTTGATGGAAGATTGCAGTGTTTTTAAACAATCTAATGTATAATAGCTTCATCAGTTCCAATATACGCAAACCTACTGACGTGTAATTGAATATTGACTAATTATAATACAATTTTTTTAAATATATATTTTTTAATGTTATTTTAAAGTAAATTAAAAATTTAAGAAAGTTTAACAGTCGCTCAAATATGCCTCGAATACTATAGTTACCTTCTTAATATGACCATGATTCTCGAATAAGAGACCGTCGAATCATAGTGCATATATTCTTGGCGGACTTTTACTCGTAGTTGTAAAGACTTAATGCAAAGAAGCAGATATAAAAGAAAAAAAGACATGTTAAAATGTAAAATTATTTATTTTATATTTCCAAGATAGCAGATCAATATTTTCTTCTCGGGTGGCGAAATGTAACAGACATTAAAAATTAGTAGTACAGTGATATTTTATTATTAGTTTTAAATAGCAACGGGAAATTCTATACATTTTGTTGTATGATTTTTATTTTTTTATGGAACACTTTTCACTATCCGAAGCCGCATACAGAGGTATAGAAATGAGTTCTACATGCAGTATTAAAGGCAGAGACATATTTTTCCATCAACACACCTGCCAGTAGTGTAACCAATGGTCTTGCAATGAATTTCGCAGAAGCTTGGAATATTACACTCGATGGGAACAACATACGGACCATATTGACGCTTACTACGCATCAAAACGCTGCTATCTGTGAAAAAGAAGAGTAAAATGCGAGTTTAATAACGAAATCAAATATATTCTTGCGTAAGCCATGATACACAGACAATTTCTACATATGATTCATATATTTTTTTGTTTTGTTTCAAAGGCTTAAGTTGAGTATAAGAAATGATGGCGATGGACTACGAATTAAGTTATCTGATTTGTATTTGAAAAATTAACGGCAGTTTGTGGTAAAAAGAAAAACTTGCCACATATCGCACGAGTACGTGACAAAAGTAAAAAATAATTGTTGCACTTAAAGCTAATTTTTAAAAGAAGATATCGTAACCATCCAGGAGTCACGATTTGATAAGTATATATATATTTTTATAGGCATATTTAAAGTATTATGTGTACATTTATATGTCAAAGACAATGCTTTTATTTAAAGCTTATATTAAAGAAGAATTGTATGAAATCGCAACGTATTTTCACGAGAGTAAAAACAAAAACCTCACATCATTAAAAAATGACAAAATGGAGATGGTAGTCACTAAGACGATATTATTTTAAAATGGACAAAAACTCTTGTATAGTCACTTACAACTTCTTTTTGAATCCATGGCTTGTCTTAAAATGCGAAATAATTACATGGGTAACATTTAATAAATGAAAATGCTACTATATGTCAAATTACGACACCTGGGGTCATTCAAGTGGATTGTTTGGTTGCAATTGAATTGTAAACATTATCTTAAGGGTGATGGTCTAAAGATTTTAATGTTCTTAAGTAGGTGCAAAAGGCATCAATTTAAGATTGCTCAAGTAGTGTTCATGACAATACCGATAACAAAAAAATACTAAGCAGAGTAAAAGTGTGTTACTTATCAGACCTACTACTAAAACGAGAGTCAAGGGGCTTGAAGAGAAGGCATCTGTATAATTTTAGATATATTTAAGCACATCCTAATATTTTTTTAATTATAAAATTATATGACAAGTTAGATAACCATCATATATAAACTTTACCTGTTTCATATCCTTGTGGGGCTGCCCAGGAGATAGAAGCGAGGATAAAAGAAGCGAAGAAGAACAGGAATTTCATGTTCAAAGAAGACTGAAGAGTTTCAAATTCAAGTAAACTGAAGTATTCTGCAAGACATTTAGTCGAGAATTGAAATGAATAAGAAATTTCATGCTCTTATGTATGGAATCTTCACTGAGAAAGAGGATTCCCCTTTTCTATACCATTTGCAGTTCGGGTTTTCCCTATCATTTATAAAGTTCAAAATATTTTTTATTTTTTGTTGATTAATACAATTGCGCTCAACTGATTGCAATAACTTGCCTTGATGATTATCGTTTACTTATTTATGTATATTTTACATGGCATTCTGAATTCATAAAACACGATATGCATTATAATAATAGTTCTATTGAGATTAAAATTGAAAATAACATATCAATTAATTAGACATTTTGTACACACTTGTTGATGTATACGAGATTTTTCGATGGTTCATTTTTGAAACACATAAAAAAAACAGAACTTCACTGATGTTGCTAAGCAAAAATAATGTATAAGCTGTAAAAAATATGCTTAGAGTACAATATAAAATAAAAAAAAGACATGTACAAAAGTAAGATAATTTATTTAAATTTTTAAGATGGCAGACGCTTACATTTTCTTCTTAGGTTTGGTGAAAATAAATAAGACGTTGAAAATAAGTAGTAAAGTAATATTTTATTGATAACTTCACGACGTTGTTAGGAATAACGGCTTAACGAATATGAATCTAGCTAAGTCATGTTCTTCGGATGCTGTTCCTGCTTTTCTTGAAATTTAACTACAACTGCCATTCATCGTCCTAAATGAAGAACTATGAGGGCGTAGTTTTGTTTATATGTTTCAGCTAACTAGCACAACTCTATAAACATTGACAATGAGTTTCATTTATGTATATCCCAGTGCTGAAACGTAAATTTCTGCAATATTTTACACAGTCAAGTGGAGGTTTACCATTGTTTATAGAATCAGACTGTCGCTTGCTACGTTCTAAAACGGTGCTATCTGAAAATAAAAGTTGTTAATTTTTAAAACACCTCAAAAAACGCATGCGAACAGCTACACGTGCTTTATAACTACATTTGTTTATTAACATAATCTATGTGTCTAAATGATACTCTCAATTTTGTCAAACTCTGATATAGCGTTATCAAAAATATTTCATCAGTATGACGTCGATGAATAGGTGTAAGAGGGGTTAGTTAAAGTTCGAAAGAGCATTATTGTCCAAGATAGTAACGATAAAAAACAGTTATTGAACGGTCTGAACGTCTTTTGTTCAATAGATTGGAAATAATAAGACTGCCACTGTTTATCAGCCATGCCAATATGATGTTCCGGAACCGAGATCACGGTCCCGAAATTACAGCGTCAGCTAAATGGTGACTCCGAAAACCAAGGTTCCGGCACTGAGGATAAGTCCAAAGACCGTAGTTGAAATGGTACTGATTTATTAGATAACATATCCCTTTTTATATCTTAGTGTACAGCATGAGTAAACATTCTTTATTTTATAAAATTAATATTAATAAATCGATTTTCATACAAATTTCTCGATACCTGTCGTTTTTGGACCTTGATCCCTTCAATTTACATAGAGTAGCAAAATATTGTGATGGTCAATGCCCTGTGTCGTGCCCGACTGTATGAATTGATAAATTAGAGCTAAGGTAAAGAATTTGATTATAATTGGACAATTAATACTCTAAGGACTTTTGGATGCTTTTTACGAAATAATTATTTTCAAATAACGTTTTGAACATTGACCAGGTGGCTTGAAGTGATAGCAACTGTCGGATAAAATACACATAGATGCACATTTGTTTTTCAAATTTTTAAATCAAAGATATCAAGTGATTAGTCTGGGAACATTTGAGTGAATATATAAAAATATTACCCGTTTCATATCCTTGTGGGGCTGCCCAGCAGTTAGCAACGAGGACGAACAAAGTAAATATGAACAGAAACTTCATGTTGAAGAGAGCGATGCGATTCTGTTTCAAGAGAACTGAACTTCTCTGCAAGACGTTAGGTCTAGAATTGTGACAAAGAACAAACTTCGTGCTTTTAAGTATGAAATATTGATGATAAGAAAGAGGATTCCCCTTTTCCATATACTTGCCAGCTCGGGTTTTTCCGATCGTTTATTAAGCTCCAGATATATCAGCAGTTTAAAGGTCAATAATATTTTCATACAATTTGTATCTCAAATTATGAATTAATGCTTTTATTCTAATCTTATATGCATTTACGAGTAGTTATATATGATAACCTCAATTCACAATTCATAATACTTATTGTAAGGATTGTTGATGTTTTAAGTAGATGTCATTTGATTTTATATTATAGTTTTTTTTTAATTTTTTTAACATAAATCATTTTTTTTTTTTTTTTTAGTTTTGAAATAAATGAAGCCTTTTTCAGTTTTTCGCTATGAAACACGTTGTTTTCAAACAAGGTACACAATATATCAAGCGGGTATAGCTCAATGGTCAAAGCGTTTGCTCGACAAGGCAAGGGTCGTGGGTTCGATACCCGACGGAGATTAATAAAACAAAAGATTTATAATCGATTTCCGAGCTCTAAAATATGAATTTGATCCATCACCCGTAAAATGGCAGTCAATGCCTATTTATTGAAATTGGTAGTAGACGAAAGTCGTCCCGTGAAGACCACCCATTCATAGTAAATTCATGTATTATGGATTAAGGATTAAGAGATAAGGATTATGCGTGAATGTTGGGCTGTAGTCTATGATGTTGATGGATAAACATACCACATGCAGCGCTTAACCATATGTAACATGGTAAGTGTCATAGAATCCACAGATGAGACTTCAGCATCACAATCACCATCTGTTGGTATTCTCCTGTATGTGTTTAAATAAAAAAAAAGTTATTGAATATTTGAAAAATATCTCAAATCAAATGCAAAAAATATAATTAAAATTAAAGTACCGTTTTTAAATTCAAAGTCCTTTATTTCAAATACATTTATTACTACAAATATATTATATTATATATAATAAAGTAACATGTACGCAATATCCTATTATTGTTATGAATGGTGCATATAAATGTTTCGCCAATAAAGATGACATTTGTCCTACAGTTGTTTAAGTAAGGTTAGAAACTAGTTATAATAGTAGATTGGTTTTTCTACTCTTGGTTCGGTTAAGGTATGTTATGAACCAGGTTTTGATCTATATAGATTTCCTCATATAGGAATTCATAGATTTCAACAATGTTAAGTAAGACTTCTATTGGTTTAGTTATGAAGTACTTATTGTTGTCATCTTGATGTTTCTTGTTTAGTTCGAGCAGGTGCAGGTTCCACCACGACAGTTTCCGGTGGTGAAACCTTTAGATCTGCAGTGGATCACACAGGCACGAGGAAACCACGGACAAGTAGCCCGTTTTGTACGAATAAGACCTGTTGTATCTGCATATAAAAATAAAATGATTAATCTTTACTGAGATTCTAATACAACACCGCTCATACATAATGTATGAAATTTAATATAAAAATAGTTCGGTATGTTTTGTATGTTATTTAAACTATAATGGCCGTACTGCGGGCTGAATTTAAGTGACTAAGTGATTTAAAATTGAACGGTTTTCAGTTATTTCCATCACTAGATAGTTTTTTTTTAAATACAGCGTTGCATATAGATTCCGCCCAACATCATGCAATAAGCTGATGTAATTTCTAGGAGGAAGAGCTAGCTGGCATGTGGGCTTAAATTTTACATAGGATACACTCTGGTGGTCTCCGCAGTCACTAAACACTTAACTTTTCTTATTGCAGGAACTCCCATCCATTAACTTCAACTCTTTTGAAAAGTTTTTATAATATGATATATTTCACAATTTTCATGGAAGAAGAAACCGATGGCTTAGTGAAATTAAATGCAAATATCCCTCTTCTTAAAATATTTTTCTATCATAAAAGTTTCACCAAAACCAATCATGAAGAATATAATATTATGTTTTATTTTACAGAATCTATATTCTAGGATATGAATCTGAATGGCTATAAGCTGCAGTGTAATTGTTGAGAATTCAAATAATTCAGTCTTGATACAGGTTAAAAAAAGATATAGTTTCAAGAGATCTCTGTTTTTGTTTGTATTGACCATGTACCCAATATAGGGAGGTTGTACGATAAAAAAACGACAAAGAAAATCTGAAAACAAAATTTAATATAATTGAGTTACCTTCATACTCAATGGGTTCAGCTGTTGATGGTTCCTGGGGAGCTGCCCAGCAAACAGCGGTGAAGAGCAAAAAAGCGACGATAAGCAGAAACTTCATGTTCAGAGCAAAGTGAAAATTTATTTTTTCAGAGAAAATTAACTTGGCTTAGAGTCTGTTAGATCGATAACTGTGATGAGAAAGAGACTTCAAGTCTTTTATATGATACTTTATGATCATCATTTGAAAAATTGATGATTCATAACATGTTTATTAACCTTCAAACTAATTTAATTTTCAAGCATGGAGTGTAGTATCCTTTGTAAAATTTCAATGAATTGATGTTATGATAGTATCAGAAGTTAATAACTTTTTAATAAATACCCTATTTATTTTTCTGCCGTATAAAGTCACTATAAATGCAACCACACCGTTCAAAATGTTATTTTAAACATCATTTTTTTTATTAAGCCTTCAAAGTTATTGTTATAATCAACCCTCTAACTTTAATACAGTCAGGGATCAAAGTCCAAAACAACAAGAATCGAGGAATTTGCGGTGTACGAAATTCTATCTATTAGAAATATTAATGAATGCTTACGAATCGATACGGAGCATGGACCATCCCAATAATATGCCACTCTATGTGGATTTAAGGGATCAAGGTCCAAAAACCTTATCGAGGTATGTGCAGTGTATGAAATTCAAATGTATTAATATTATTTATAACTGCTTATTCATGTTGTAAAATGAGGGTATAATAGGGGGACTGGTATTAATTAAATTAGTACCAACTCAACTCTGGACTTTAGACTTATCCTCAGTGCCGGAACCTTGGTATTCCGGCATCACCATATAAGCTAATGCTGTAATTTCGGGACCGCTATCTCAGTTCTGTCAGCTACCATTATCTATGCTTAGACTTTTTTGCACCTGCAGTTCCTTCAAGCATATTCTATACATGGTTACTGACGGCCTTCAAGACGAGAAACCTGGAGCTTAAATAAAGGGCAGCTGTAGTATTTGAAGCATACTTTGCCATTTGTTAGTCAACATTTATTAGGAGGTAAACCATTTATTTTCAATTTTAGACAAACAGCCCTTAAACATGCTCACAATCGAAAGTTCAGTATGTATATCATCGTCAAGCGATAATCTCTTTTCTGTGTTTATTTATAATAAAAATGTTTTCCTTTCAATGGCTGTCAAACACTATCTAGATGTCGCAGCTTGACCAAACTTGTACAGTAGTATATTAATAGATGGCAGTTGACGGGAGCAGTGCTGCATTTAAAGTTACTCCGCGGAAAAATAAAAAAGTCACTGACTTATCAAACTGCTGTCGTAAAATAAAGTTCAATCATTAAAAAAAAGTTCAATAATGAAAGGAAGGCCGTAGGGAAATAAACATATAATGTACTCGGCGGAGCTCCGGGAATCAAGGCCTATATAACTATATGGTGGCGGCTTGTTACGATCATATGCTCCAGCTAAGAAGCGGATATGGAATGATGATGATTTAAATTTGTTTTAAATTTGTTTCTTTGACGATTTCTGCATTTAATTTTGTTTTAAAAAATACAATACAAGAATTACGTCGCAATGTTATGACTTGAGAACTGGCTGATAACGATTCGTCATATTAATTAAAACTGTTTTCTTATCATTGTTATTTAAATTATTTGTGACAAGTCTTTGTTATGAGAGATGTTGATCAAGAAATATAGTCAGAATCAAATATAATATGTTGAATAAACAATATTGTGGTATATTCAGTATTATTATAAGTCATTTTAGGTCCTAGTCATGTGTTTTCAGTACAAATATGTATACTCGGTAAGTCTCCAAGTAGATTTTTCATTTTTTAAGTACGTAATTTGGGTAATGTTCGATTTGGTTTTGATGTTTTGAATGTTGCCAATCTTTACTACCTAGAAATATACTTATCGGTTAAAAATAATAATTCACGAGTGACTTCAGAGAATTTATTTCTTCACTACCAAGCACACGCCCACGTAGAATAGTACCAATTATGATAACTAATACCTTTAATTCGTGACCGCTTATCTCTTTAACGCGTTATTTTGTCTCTTTTTTACACTTCAATTGACACAATTGTTCAGAAACAACTTGCGTAATCTGAATGAAAGCTTAATCAATGAGATTGTATTGTCATCCATCATGATGCAGTAAATTTAATAATAGTTAAAAAGTAATAAAATTCTCGTTTTTGACGGTTAATATTGATCGTCTCACTAAATAACAACAGCCATATGAAATGGAATTCTATGTTAATGGTTTTAAATGTCTTACATTTTCCAGTTCATTAATAATAATTTCTTAAACATTACTCTTTATTGTTTCCTTTCACCATCACGCTGTAAAGCAACATCGTTTATTTGTTAATACGAGTACGTATTAGTTGTATACAGTATTTACTATATAATGAATCAATGAATCAGGTATATCCGTTCTATACTTATAGCAATTAACATAGCTGTCACGTCCAGCCATCTTGTCCTATACCGGTGGGTGTCAGTCTGGTAAAATAGTCGTCCTGAAAAGCTGTCGTAAACTATACGTAGAAAATAGTATACTCGGTATACCTCTGAGAGGCAGAGTGATGACATGCTATGAGGTGAAAACTAACTTTTTTGGAGGCAGTTTGTAACGAGCATAAGCTCCAATGAAGAAAATGTGTGTGGAACGGTGAAAGTAAGCATTTGTAAAAAAAAGTGATATAATGTTAAGCCAACATGTTCAAGTAATAATTATGTATTTATGGTAATCATGTACAAGTACAATTAAAAATCAATAACCAGTGTTGTGTAAAATTGATCGCTCATTAACATTTATGGTCTCATGAATATTATAATTTATTGTAATTATCTAAGCTCCGAGATATTTTTAAATGTCTAATATTTTCCACGCGATTTGATGCGTAAACCATACATTAACTTACTACATAGGAATACTATTTACGAGTACATTATATAAAACTACTAAGAAATTACAGCTTCCCAATCTTCCCATTCCCAAATATAATGATCTTCTCACATAAATTTTTTGACAGATAAATGAGAGTTCTTATCCAATATTTTCTTAGTATAATTCAAACAGGTTTCACACTAATTTTCCCCTTACATTTTTTTAAGTAACATGATTATAATTTTAAGTTAAAAATTAATAAATCAAAAATATTTAGTTTTGATTCACATTTATTTTAAGCGATTACATGTTTCGGCCTCCCGGGAGACCATCTTCAATAATGGGTATGTGTTATCTTAATGTATTAAGCCATTATATTATATTATATTTTTGTATTCAATTTTTAAAAAAATCCTTGTAATTTTATCTTTGATCTTCAACGTAGACGACGGTTAGTCCATGGTGTATGGGTTTTCCAGCATGATTACGTAATAATCACATATTAAAAGCAAAGATTGCTGGCAATCATAGCTCAATGGTTAAAGTGTTTGCATTGTAAGCCAAAGGTCGTGGGTTCGATCCCCGACGGAGACTAAAAAAAAATGTTTTTTTAATCTATTTATGAGCTCTAAAATACCCCGGTTGGTGTGAATTTGATCCATCACCCGTAAGATCTCAGTCATAGCCTATTAATCAAAATTGGTGGTAGACGAAAGTCGTCCCGTGAAGACCACCCATTCATAGCAAATTCCTGTAATAATAAAGGATGATGCGTGAATCTCGGGCTGTAGTCTATGACGTTGGCGGATCAACGCTCCACATGCAGCGTTTAGCCATATACACCATGGTAAGCGTCATAGAATTCCACAGATGAGACTTCAGATATTACTATCACCATCTTTCGGTATTCTCCTGTATGTGTTTACATAAAAAATAAATATAAAAAAAGGGCATTCTACGACAACAACAAAAATGATAGACTTGGTTTTTAAATATTAATTAACTTTACTTATTTTTATAATGTACATTATTTGTTAATTACATTCACTACATTTTTTGTTTTCAACCTTTGCAGGTACATGTACCACGCGCCCTGCACGCGCCAGTAGTGTATCCTTTCGACTTGCAGTGAATAGCGCACAAGTTTGGAAACCACGGACACGTGGCACGCTTGCTGCGATGTAATACTATCGCTAGAAGTAAATAAAACACACAGTTAATCTATGCATACCATACGCACACCTGACCAATGACAATAGCTCATTCTGAACACGATTTTTAGGAAAAAGGAGCAGTTCAGAAAGGTTTCTCCAAAAAAAAACTCCTCAGAGTATATGGTTCTAACTCCCCTCTTCAACTTTACCAAATTATATCATATAACCTACAGTTTCGCAGGATCACATGAATACGATTCGTCAAAACAGAAGATAAACCTATAGAATTTCTCCAAATATGCAGTGTCCATCAAACCTCTCTTTAAGATAGAAATCTAAAGACTTTTTTTAATATATGCTCCATGGAAAGAAAAAATGACCTGGAAGTACGTATTAAAGTCAACTCCAGTTATGTAACTTGCCAAATGGCATATAATCCTATGTCAAGTGAATTACAGCGTATTTAATCGGTAAGTAGTAAATGCATTTATTGAAACATAAAGTGTATTCTACGTGGACTTGAGTTGAACTGAATGATCTGGCAGTTAATATGTAAATTGTAATTTATAAAATTCTTTTGTTACGTTCTATTTTTTTGTATTTCTAATAATATTGAACATACCTTCACTTTCTGAACGCACAATTGGCGTCCAGCAAATAGTAATTACAATCAATACAAATAACAAGTACGTAAACTTCATGATTATAATGATTCTAGTAAAACAGCAGCCAAAGAAATGTAATACTTGTATTCACTTATTTTTAATACTTGACTGATGAATGAATCTCGAGGTTTCATTTTATATTGAAAAGTAATATTTGTTTTAGCAAAATTTGCGCAGTCTTGGATGTTTTTTATCTAAACGTTCTTAAGTATTAGAATAATATTATTTGCCCATCTCAAGATATCTTATATGAAGAGAACAATGCACTGAATTAAAAAATTAACAAAACAAGTATTACAGTAGAGATTCTGTGAATTAAATAGTATTTACGAACTCAACAAATACAACGTGAGAAGTAAGGATTCAAAGTATTAAGATAACCCATAATTGCGACTAATTTTTGAAATAATTGCGTTTTGTTGAAGGTTTTTGTTTACTACGATCACCATAAATTATATTAATCCCCATTTATTTTACACATATGAATAAGGCTTTTGGTAATAATCTACTTATTTTAGCATCGAATAGCGTTGTTTCTGTCATACTAAAATACTGCACGTGCATTATGCGACAGAGAAGCTGGTGTACTAATCCAAAAATCTAATATAGTGGTCAATTTCCTTGCCCAAGCTATTATGAATCAACACACTGACCTAATGGTTCATCTAGGAATCGTTATGGGTGAACGGAAAATACAAAAAACAATGCAATTTAATTGCTCTCTTAAATAGTTAACCATCTTTGAGCAGCGCCTATCTAGGTGAAGTAGATCAACACTCGACAGATAGTGTCTAATTACTGAGAGAGTTGAGAGTTTCAGATATCTACGCGTACATATCACCAAGGACGGGAACCTAAAAAGAGAGCGCTCAACTCACTTTGATTACACTGGATTGTCTTTAAACTCGAAAAGCAATATCTGAGACTCAAAGCTAAGCTCTTTCTTAGTAAAATATAGCCTAACTTTTACCCGTATTCTCCCCAACACATTAATAATATACATCTAAAATTGAATTAATGCAGTAGTACAAAATATTTCTCAAGATGATTTGGACTACACCTCCAACTCCAACTAAAACTCCATTGTCTTGGGGCCCCCAGGCTCTCGTCTTCCAGACATGTCATTTGGAACTTTACAATATACTCGTAATCTACTTTTTGTTTAGCTTCCTCGAGATGATAAAGATAATGAATCTTTTGCATGGCAACGGATCAAATTTCAAATAAATCCAATCATCAGTTAGTTGTTTTATATTAAGGATTTGAATAATGGCGAATGATTGTATTCTAAGCATAATATACTCGTAATCTACGTTTTGCTTAGCTTATATAATATGATGAAAATGATGATTCTTTTGCATGCCAATGGATCTAGTTTAAAATAAATGTAATCACCAGTTAGTTATTTTATATTAAGGATTTGAATAATGGCGAATGATTATATTCTAAGCATATCATGATTATGTTACAGTTTCCCTCATCGTCCCATGTAGCGTCCCATGTACATATTGCTCAGTATGTATGGATGGTTTATAATAACACTTGATTTGTTCTGAATCTCAGAGGGGTGAGCTGGAAATTGTTTCGAACCAAAACCAATTTTAGAAAACGTGACCGGAATCAACCTCCAGCTCAAGAACACGCTTCTCAAAGTCAAAATTAACGAAAACCAAACACCAGAATCATGCAAATTGTGAAATAAATTCCCGGTAAATATATTTTAAGCATGACAAGCATTATCTTTACACGATTTTATTTAGTCTTCTTTGTTAATTTGCGTGAAAATATAAAAAATCTAAAAAAAAAACAATGGTCAATAACTTATTAGGTTGTCACTGCCACATTTGATATTGTGGATTTTGTGTTGAATACATGGAGATATAAATCAATAATACTCATAAAAAATATATAATCTGAATAAATCAACTCAAAATTATATAAATTATCAATCCTGAAGAAGACCCCTGCAATGGCGGTCGAAATATTGGTTGAAGGAAGTTCACCACACACGGCTCAATCCAAAAGCCACAATAAATAATAAATGAAGTTAATCAATTTTAAATGTATTTATTATTATGAAATAAGCTTTTACGGGTATGCTAAGGTTTCCGCATGTTTGATTTGTTTTTTTGGCCACCAACGAGCTCATCGCAAAATTTGGATGGGGTATTGTCAAACACCCATCCTATAGCCCGGACTTAGCCCCAAGTGACTACCATCACTTCCCTGACATGACGAAACACCTGGGTGGAACGCATTTCGGGGATAAAGAAGAGCTTGAAGAGCGATTCTCAGGTATCTGGGTGGCATGGAGGCAGATTTTTTTGACTCGGGCATTCAATTCTCGTATATCGTATGCAAAAATGCATTGACCTCAGTGGCAGCTATGTAGAAAAATAGGTGAAAGTCTAAGCTTTCCGAAATTGTACGCATTCGTGGAATTAAACATGTTTTACACTGTGAAAAATCACTTGTAAACTTTCTTTAAGGATAACCCTCGTATTTATATATTTTAAAAAAAACTACCCATTTAAACATTTTTTTTTCTCATAAGATGAAAAGTAATATTGCGTGCCAAAATAATTATTTAAAATTTAACAGAATCGTATAAAATTAATTTAATCAGTAGAAATACAATGATTTTATTATAATTTGTGGTGGATTTAAGTCTTGTTTTCTGTAATTGTATTCCAAAAAATATTATTTAAGTAAAAACTTAGAATAAATATAGCATGTGAATGTCAACTTGCTCTCAGATTTTTGACTGAGCTGAAATTTGACGTACACAATTCAAAGTGCAAATCGAAAGCCAATGAAATCTTTTTTGAGATTACGTTGGTCTTCTTGTTCTGTGTGGTAGAACATCCAGATTCTGATGATGGTGACAAAAATTGATAAGAATAATGTAAAAAAATAAACAAAGCCTCTCTTAGATTATAAACGTGTTTCATTTACTTCAATTGGTACTTTGGTCTGAGATGATATTTTTTTCTTGAATAATAACTTGTTCAATACTAATACAGGATTATAGGATTTTGAAATTTGTCTAAAGTTGGCTTTCATCGCAAATTATGATCAATTTTATATTTTCAATATGTTTTTACAAACAATGTGATCAAGTAAAAGACTGAAAATTGAAGCAGTTGTATAATTGAATATATTAAGTGTTTTTTCCTGCTAAGGATTGGATTTAACAACTTAAATCGTTAATGATACATGTAGTCTTTGAGAGCCATTAAGTGCAATTAGAGGCTTTACACCTAGACATATAAAATTTGTGGGTTAGAAAACACCATTTCAGGTTTGGTTATATTAGGAAAGATAAATCAATCAATTTGCTTAAGTTTTAATTGGTGGACCTTTCATGTCTTATGTAGACGTTTATATTTGGTTTACCTAGAAAAAACTACAATACTTTGAATAGCACTGTCCTGGCGCTAACGTTTAAGGGGCATTCGTATCTATGCGGATGAAGGAGTACTATATACAATGAACATATTGTATGGTGAGATAACCGAGTTTCCACAATGCACAAATCTTGATCATATCGAATAAGCTTTCGAACAAAATCATCGCGTTGGTCAATTTGTATTCTGGGCGAATAGACAATGTAAACAATGTACAAAATAAACATTCAAAAAATGTAGGTCAAATCATAAAATTACATTTCTTTTAAAAAATAAATTCATAATTTCAAAAAAAATAAAGTTACAATATAATATCAAGTAAGAATATCAAATTTTCAAGTAAATATAAGACATGAAAGTTTTAATTTTTGTAAATTAAGAGTAACTTAATTTCAAATTAAAATCATCGATGTAATAATACTCTTGGGCTCGATATTTTCTTCTACTAGGGATTGGCTTTCCATAAAACAAGGATGAAAATAAATGTTAGTTAAAACACAAGCGATTTTTTTCCAGTTTTTAATTTCCATATCTTAAGATAGTATGTGTACCAGGTATCGACATAAAGAATCATCACAAAATAATATATTTTACGTAGTTATCTCCTGCTTAATCACAGAAATTTAAAAAAAATCTTCAAAAAGAAACATAGATTGCAAATAAACATAATTCCCATAACTTACTTAGAATGTAGCACGTTTTAAGCATATATTAAGTTTCCGTAATAATATCAATGAGATCTTAATGCCTTGCAAAGCGCTCAGGTATCTAGGTTTTTTATATGCATTGAAAATTACCCACAGATTCTTGGAAGATTTATTATTCCATTATTTAAAGATTTTTCTACTCCAATAATATTCATATAAAAAGATATGTCAAGGTAAGAAACAAATAAATATATTTTTACAGAAAATAGTCGTGGTTTGTCAACATATTGGACTGCATTCACATATCATTTGGATTTTTTCCACAATGTCTTTGTGGAAAAAATGCTAATTACAGGGACGATTAAAGGGATATGAGCAAGATGGTAGCCTGTAAGATGATGATTGGCCATTTGTTGTATTATTAACTTATTATTTTTTAATTATATATTATACTGTTGTAACAATATTAAGCACCACTATGACAACAAGGTTGAGCAACACACAGGTTTTACTTCCACTTTTTTATTCGTAAATAAAATAGAAAAACATAAACCTAATCAAAATCACAAATTTAAGAACATGAGATATCATTCCTATTTCAGGGCTTAGACTACAAAAAACTAAACGATTATATTAAAATAAATGTAGAAAACTAATATTTAAAAGAGAATAATTTTCATCTCTATTACTCTCGGTTTAGAGCCATACTGAATTTAAATAAATAAAAACAAGGCGAATAAGTTAACATTATTAGCATTAGATATAAAAACATTTTTATCAGTATTTATAGTAAGCAATATACGTTGTTAATGTCTTGATGAATGAATGAAATTAAATATTTATCTATTCACTAAAAAGATTTCCCGCGTACAATATTTCAAAGAGAAGCTATAAACACATGCAGAAGTTACAAATGCAGATAAAAAGATAAAAATAAAGTACATAAAAAAAAATTGAAGTTTAATTGGCCTTGCAAACTGTCTATAATATTCAATATTGCGGGATGAAGCGTTTTACTGACAACCTTTAATCGTAATTGTATGAAAGTTGTGTGAAAGTGTTGTACATATCTATACTAATATATAATTTTATGATAAATGGTTTCATGGATTATTTACAGCTAGATGTGATTTTCATTAACACTTTTCCCGTTAACAACCTTCAATACAACATATTTGGTCAAAATAAAATGTATTTTATGCGAATAATTATTTTTATTTCATTTTGTTTTAGATTACTTGAAACTTTGGCTTAATCGTTACATTCCTGAACACTTGTTCACACAAAATACTTATAATTTAAACTAAGTAATAAAGTATAATATATTGTACATTGTATTCATTAAATCCATCTCGGTTAATAAATTTGTTTAATTTAGTAAATGTAAAATTAATTGTTATCTATCCAAGAAAACATAGCTTTCGCAAGAAAATACAACAAAACGATTCGTATAAAAACGAAGCTTCAAGTGTATCACATCATTGTGTTGAAACAAACCGTTCAAGTCATTATAATTCACAAGTTGATTTCTTACAAGCTATATCAAAATGAAGGTTTTACTTTTGATCGCATTACTTGTAGTAATTGTTGCTACTATAGCTCAGTGTGAGGAAATTGATTCTGCTTTCGAAGACTCTATAAGTGGCAAGTATTATAATTTCTTTTGTTGTATTATGGAACAAGAAATCCATTGATGAAAATATAATTTTCAAAATTCAATAATTTGTCGCGAAAAAAAAGTTTGTAAAAGTTTGTAAAAACCCTCTCGATTGACGTATTCCGAATGAAGTACATTTTTAAACAATCTCATTTAAATGTTCCCGTGAATATTTTGCAATTATATGACTTGCAACTTAAAAAATCAAGTGATACAAGACGAAAATTCATACTTAAAATATTATTTCAAGAATTTCTAGTTTATTATTACTTAAATATACATATACTAAACATAAAATTCTTTTTTCAACGCGTCAATCCAAGCACAAAATAACTATGCCCAGGTATTCATACCGCTCGGCGAATCGCGCCATTTCTATGCCCAGACTGATGAACTTATTTAATCTTAAAAAATAGTATATATTCAAAGTATGTATATTTTTATTATTATTCTATCGGTCTTCATTTATTCTGAAAATTTACTTTCCGGCAGTCTATTTATTTTAGTAAGTACCACTCGGGTTTAGTTTCAATTTAGTTTAATTTCTAGTTTATTCTTCTCTTTCTGAAATGTTGTCTCCAGAGAGTGCACATTTTCACTACGAACAGTTTTTGTCAACTGGCAAGATTTTTGCCTCGTTCCATGTCAGAGTGACATCAATAATTTGCAGCGAATGGATAAGCAACAGCAAGATTAGATTATACGTCTGACAAACAGTTATGAAAGTAAATTCCTTGTCAGCCTCGTTAAACGCGCGCGTATCATTGACAATATCCTTGACGAAGTTTAACAGCTAAAGACCATCAGAACAAAGTAGCGGTTCGCGAAGATCCTCCTTAGAAATGGCAGACACTCCCACGCGACAATAAAAACGCGTCTCCTATTCTCATGGATGATTCACTATTTCAGATAATGTCTTACAGTCAATTAGAGTTGACATACATTGTAATTATATATTTTTCTATGTTTTTCAGATGCCATTAGCCGTGATAAACGTCATGCTATTACTCGTCCAATTTGTCCAGGAAATAACAACATGTGTGCTGCTCAATGTATGAGAAGACGACAAGTTACAGGATCCTGCAGAGGAAATAGATGTGTCTGCAAGTCCCGTGTTCGTCCTGTCCCTAAGCCTGCATCGATAACTGCAGGATAATTGATAGATTACGATAAAGAGTAATCAGTTTTATTTGTATAAATAATTTATTTTATTTAAATCCCGGTAAAGTGTAATATAATCGTTATGACAAATAGACTGAACGCAGAAGACATACATCGATACTAATGAAAATTCGGAAACTCTATTTCAACATTTGATAATCAAAAATGATAAGATAATTTTAAAAAAGAGATTCGAATAATTATGTATTGTATTTGAAATTGCAGAATTAATTTTAATTAAAAAATTAATAAATTAAAAATATTTAGTTTTAAAATAAATATTTTTAATTTATTAATTTTTCAATTAAAATTAATTCTACAATTATAATTATGCAGTTTCACCAAGTGTTGTCAGTTGATAACCTTAATGTTATTGTATTTGAATAAAAAAAATTTAACATTATTTTTTTGTATTTGTGTATTGTCACTCAAGTTTTGTAATAAATAATCGAATTCCAAAAATGCAATTATTTAATATTTAATTTTAAAAATGAATATATTTTTATTAATGTCAGTATTCATAGTATGTATTTTTTCATTCACTAATTTACATCATTTTACTACCCAAACCTACATTAGTAAAATCTTCCATATTGTTTTCCTTAACATTTATAATTCCGATTAATAAGCTTTGATGGAACACACCATGTCGTTGATACTCATCATAGTATATAATCAAGATAGCCTGGGATCTTAACCAACTTGATACATATGTTTCTGCGACAGTAAAGATTTTTAACAGAAATCCATAAAGATCCATGTTGACATGAGCATGATATAGCCTTTCCTGACTGGTACCGAAAACCTTGAAAGACAATCTTTCATCTCTTATTTCTGTTTGATTGACGTACATGTATGTGTCGCCATATTGGCATTTTGGACAAGTCCGGTCACGGAAGAGACGTTTGTTATAGAGATCGCCACTTGGTGCGGTGACCGGTCACCAACCACGGCGCGGGAGGGTGACGATGACCACATATTAAGTCATATTATGGCCCGCCCGGCATGTTATTCCGTGCGGGCTGGAAGTTTGTTAAGTTTATAGAAAATACATATGTGCTTCTGGATAAGTCTGTATGTTGTTAATCTGCTCCTCATCCTGCCACCACGTGATTGAATAACGTCAACTTAGAGAGAAGGATGTTTATCCCAACCCTTTCAATCATAATCAATATCGATTATGGATTAAAGTTCTAACATATGTCATAATACAAATGGCTCAGTTTAGCAATTAAAGAGCGAATGCCATCTAAATTAGATATTTTATCACTATACTTTTAAAGAATAAAACAAGTTAAACTTTGTATTAAACTACTGAGTTTTAATTAATAATCACTCTACTTGTTTGGGTAACATAGCACCTTTGTCAGGACCTACTTACGTGGTTTCATACAAAAGTTTTTTTTATTCTTTAAATATGACAAACCACGACGTTACTGCGTTCCACGAGTATACTATAATTTTATTTCGTTTCGGATTCCACTAATAAAGCCGCTTTATAGGACTCAATGATCGTAAATCATTTTATTAGCGAATATATCAAAGTTTCACATTTAAAAATATTATTTGTAATAAATTTGAATGTTGATAACTGATTTTTGGAAAATTAACTCCTTAATTGAAAATAAATTCGTCAATTTTGACGGCCAGATTTGGAATAGTAGCTTTTCACCATGGTTCACAAATACATTTTTTTATCGGGGAGAAGATGAAATTCGCCATACACGGCTCCACCAAAAAGAGACAGTTTCTTAATTGAATAATGTATTTTTTGTTTCTCACATATTTAAGCAAGCTCCATCAACATCCTTGGAGTATCAATCTCGAATAATGCCAAATATTACGAGTCAATTAAGTATAAAGCCGGTCTCGCTTCCAAAAAACTAGGTGTATTATAAAGATCACGTCGGTATTTCAACGATAAACAACTTCTTCTTAATATATAAAGGACAAATCTGACCTTTTCTTGAATACGGCAGTCACCTTTGGATTGGAGCCCCAAAATACCTTCTAAACTTAATTGATTCAGTTCAAAGAAGAGCTGTTCGTTAGATAAACAGCGACACTCTTACGACTAACCTGCTATCAATGGAACGCAGGCGTAAAATTAGTTCACCTAGCCTTTTCTACCGTTATAACCACGATCGCTGCTCTTCGGAATTTAAAGAACTAATTTCTCCTGCACCCACCCACAACCGACAAACTCGTCTTACACTTGCCGAACATCCAAACACGGTTAATGTGTGTCGACACAGAACTGTCAGTTTCCAAAGTTCCTTCCTTAATGCCACCGGTAAGCTTCGGAATGCTCTTCCGGCGTCTGTGTTTCCTCCTTCCTAAAATCTGGATCTCTTCAAAAAACAGGTAAATATACACTTGCAATCTCCCTAACCCACACACAAACACGAACACAACACATGTTTCTCGCAAACAGCGTCCAGCCTCCCTAGTTGAGCGTCATAGAGTGCACTGGTCTTGACCGGTTCTGCTCTCCTGCATGCGATTACATAAAAAAAAATGTTTCAGAGGAACATATAGCCTTTCATTATACAGAGTAATAAGATGCAGTTGCATTTGCTGACTTAATCCATATTAAGACTAAGTGAACTTATGCCACTTTTATTCCAAGCTCACCGAATTTGGTGCAACCCAGTGAATTTGGTAGAAAAAGTATACAATTGTTATTAACCCAGTTGATCTAAATGCGGCTTATGACAATAAATGCTTTGCATTGTGATTGAATGTTGTATTAAACTTAACAAAAGAAAAAGGCGAAAGTATTGTGATAACTGCCCTCTAGTTGGGAAAAGCGAACTAAATAATTTGGATATACTCGTAATATATTAATAATTCTGTTAACAGTGGATAAATGTTAATTAGCATGCCACTCTAAGTACACTATAAAAAGTACTAATAGCATGTCACAAATGAATAACGTAAACATAAAAAGGGTCAAAGAATGTATTATCTTTTAAGAACTTGACAAATAAAGGCTTAACAAATACTGTATCCCCTTACAAAAAATCCCTTCAAAAAGAGTATTCTCTCAATGTTTTTGTTCTTTCATTCTTGATGTTTTCCATCGTTCTTGTTGCTGTAGTTATATTTGGCATATAACTACAAGATACATAAAATATCCTGCTACTGACACTGTTCAGGCACTTTGTCATTTGGTTTGTATTTAAATATACGACCCTACTCTTGCACATATTGATCCTCTGCAATGTCAAGAAATATGTCTTATCATTTTGCATTGGATGAACCAAAGTCTGGTGTTACCTGGACAGACTCTAGGATTACGCTTCTCGCGCAGTCTGAAATGAGAGTATGGAAAAATGGTGATCACGTAGTCGACTAATGAGCAAGATATTATGAACTAATGATTAATTTGATTTAATTTATTTTATTTTTGTAATGATACTCGTATTAAGCACTGATATGAGAAAAAGGTTAAGTAACACAGAGTTTTTAGTTCCACTTTATTAGTTACTAAATTAAATAGAAAAATTGGAAATCCAATTAAAATACGAGATTTCAAATACGTACATGAGATATAAGTCCCATTTCAGGGCTTAAACTACAAAAAAAACAAATATATTAAAATAAATATGAAAATAACAAACATATGTTAATTTTAAAAATAATTATCTTTCTCTGTTTTCCTCTCGGTTAGAGCCATGCTGATAGACACAAGTTGCGTTAAGCATTTATGCAAGTACAATTCATGCGTAGTTTAATTTAAAAAAAACAAATGTAAAATACTTGTATATTTAAATAAATAAAAGCAAGATGAATAAGATTAAATTATTATTATTAGTATACGTTGTTAATCTCTTGATGAGATGAATGAAATGAAATATTTATTTAGTAATTGAAACGATTTCCCAAGTATAATATTTCAAACAGAAGCGATAAAAATACTACACATGCAGAAGTTACAAATGCAGATAATACATAAAAATAAATTACTACAAAAAAAAATTAAATTCAATTGGTCTTGCGAACTGGCTATAATATTCAATATACGGGTGAAGCCTTTTGCTGACAGCCTGTAAACGTAATTATATGAAAGTTGTGTGAAAGTGTTGCACATATCTGTATTGATATATTATTTTATGATAAATGATTTTATGGATTATTTTCAGCAAGATGTGATGTTTATTAACATTTTTCCCGTTAACGATATCCATTAAAACATAATTTACGGAAAATCAAAGGTATATATTTTATTGGAATAATTAATTTTAATTTCATTTCGTTCAAATTACTTGAAACTTTGGTTCGTTCATTCGTTACATTCCTGAAAATTTCGTTAATATTTATTTATTTTTAAGGTGGTAAGCATTGCATTTTTTAAAACTAAGAATGAAAATAAAATGTATTGTTCATTGTATTCAGTAAATCCTTCTCGTTTCATATATTTGCTTAAACTTTTATCTGTACTGAGAAACCTAAGCTTTCGCAAGAATATACAGCAAAATGTTTTGTATAAAAACCACGCATGAAGTGTATCACATCATTCTCTTGGAACAAACCGTTCAAGTCATTATAATTCACAAGTTGATTTCGAACAAGCTATATCAAAATGAAGGTTTTACTTTTGATTGCCCTGCTTGTAGTTATTGTAGCTACTATTGCTCAGTCTGAAGAAATTGACTCTGCTTTCGAAGACTCTATAAGTGGCAAGTATTATAATTTATTTTATTGTATTATGGAACAAGAAATCCATTGATGAAAATATATTTTTCAAAATACAATTAATTTGTCGCGAAAAAAAATGATTGTAAAAACCCTTTCGATTGACGTATTACTAATGAAGTACATTTTCAAACAATCTCATATAAATGTTCCTGCGAATATTTTGCAATTATAGATTGACAACTTAAAAATTTATGTGATACCCGATTAAAATTCATACATTAAATATTATTTCAAGAATTTCTAGTTTATTCTTCTCTTTCTGAAATGTTGTCCCCATTGAGTGCACATTTTCAATAAGAACAGTTTTCATTTTCTTTTGTCAACTGCCAAGATTTTTTCATCGTTCCATGTCAGAGTGACATCAATAATTTGCAGCGAATATATAAGCAACAGCAAGATTAGATTATACGTCTGACAAAAAGTTATGAAAGTAAATTCCTTGTCTATTCCTTGTCAGCCTCGTTAAACGCGCGCGTATCTTTGACGATATCCTTGACGAAGTTTAAGAGCTAAAGACCGTCAGAACAAAGTAGCGGTTCGCGAAGATCCTCCTAAGAAATGGCAGAGACTCCCAGGCGACAATGCAAAACGCGTCACCTATTCTCATAGATGATGCACTATTTCAGATAATGTCATACAGCCAAATAGAGTTGACATACATTGTAATTATATATTTTTCTATGTTTTTCAGATGCCATCAGCCGTGATAAACGTCATGCTATTACTCGTCCAATTTGTCCAGGAAATAACAACATGTGTGCTGCTCAATGTATGAGAAGACGACAAGTTACAGGATCCTGCAGAGGAAATAGATGTGTCTGCAAGCCTCGTGTTCGTCCTGCCCCTAAGCCTGTATCAGGATAATTGATTACACTATAAATAATTTATTTTGTTTTATTTTTATTACAGTAAAGTGTAAAATAATCGTAAGAACAAATAACCTGAATGCAGAAGGCGTAAATCGTAATAAATTAAAATGTCGAAATCTATTTTAGCATTTGATTAACAAAATATTTAAAAAAATAACAGTTTAAATAATTATTTATTGTAAATATATTATAATGTAATAAATTTAAATAAAAAATCATCTTCACATACTATATTTTTATTTATTTCTGTTGTTTGTATGTTCACAAGTAGCGTTGTAAATAACAAATTCCCAAAAAAAACGTTTTATTTACTTAATATTCAATTTTATTACTGTTGAAATATTTTTTCATTCACTAATTTGTATCACATGATTGCCAAAACCTACCTTGCTGATATTAAATTATGCTTTTCTTATCATTTTTAATTCAGATTAGTAAACCTTAACGGAATACATCATATCATTGATAGTCCTTTTAACATACCTGTATAATCAATATAACCTGGGATCTAAACAACTTGATGTTTATTTTCTAGCGAAAGTAAAATTTTTATAATAATTAAAGTTCTTATAGATTGATACAAATGACTTAATAGTTAGGAATTAAAGAGCGAATGCTAGCTTTATTAGTCATTTTACGAGTATTACTATACTTTTAAAGAATAATACAAGTAAAACTTTGATGAAATCATTGAGCTTTATTTGATAATCCCTCTATCAATTTCAGTGACATAGCACCTTCGTCAGGCGCTCCTAACAAAGGTGCTATGTCACCGAAACAGAGAATATTATAAATAAATATATATTCAATGGATTTATTATAATTTTATTTCGTTTCGGATTCCACTTGTAAAGCCGCATTATAGCATATCGATGATCATAAATCATTCAATTAGCAAACGTATTTTACTCTTAAAATTATTATTTGTAAGAAATTTGAATGTTCATAACTGATTTTTGGAAAATAAACTCTTTAATTATAATAAATTCGTAATTTTTCACGGCTAGATTTGGAATTATAGCTTTTCTTCACGAATAACAAATCAAATATATATTTATATCGGGTTGAAGAAGAAAATCGCCACACATAGTTCAACCAAATAGACACAATTTCTTAATTGAATAATGTATTTATTTAAAATGGTATTTACATATGAAAAATGATGATACGTCATTGGATAGCTTTGATTGGACGTCGCAGCACATATGATCTTGAATTCGCCTTCTCCATGACATGGACGCCAATCATCATACAACTCTCAACCCTCGCAATATTTTGACACTATCGTGAAAAAATGACAGATGATAATTATATTTTCCCTAGTGGCATTCGAATAACATGTTTTAGCTTTCAACTACAGAATAAAAAGTTGTCGTGTCCTCTTATTTAGCGTATCTTTTCTCACAATTTCAAACCATCGCTTACGTTGGTATGCACTTAATTATTTTACTTGAAATTTTCTTTAAAAAAAACCTTAATTATTATTTTATTATACATAATTTTTAGTATTCAATTACTACCTTCAGATTAAAATATTTTTTTTGATAAAATACGTATTATAAATGGTTCTTTTACTTTGGTTTCTTTAATATTACATTTATTTAACCCGTTCATTATGGCTCAGTGTGAATACAAATTAAACTGTCAATTTTAAAACTAGTATTTGAAGCATAAATGTACTTATCTGATCTATTTTCATATATCACATTGGTTCTTGTATCATTTAGCTATCATACGTTGCATAAAAAACTATTATATTTAACAAACGTTCATTATGTCACTCCATACATGTGGTGGCATTGACACATGTGGTGTACAGAAAAATCGGTCCTTTGACGAAACCTTACGATATTTATTTACATGCTTTACAGATTCCTGTAAAGAATGCATGTAGGTTGATTAAAAATGACTGTTGTTTCACGTTCCTACCATAGATGTCACAATGAGTACTGAAAGTAGCAATACGATATATCACGGCTGCCGATGTCAACGGTAGGGGAATCTTAGACGGCATATATCGACAACCGATCCGAAAGTATTAAGACTAAGTGAACTTAAGCCAATTTCATTCCAAGCTCTCCAAATTTGATGTAACTCAGCTAATTTGAACGTAAGAGTAAATAATTGTAATTAATTCAGTTCTAATTTTCGGCAATCTAAATGTGGCTTATGGCAATATATTCTTCACATTGTGACTGGATGTTGTATTAAGCTTCAAAAAAGAAAAAAGGCAAAAGGAGAGTATTGCAATAACTGGTTTATTTATAATATATTAATACTTCTGTAAACAAAAGTGTTATAAATGTTGTTTCCAATACCACTCTATGTACACAATAAAAATACTAAAAGCATATCACAATTGAATGGCATAAACCCAAAAAAGAGTAAAAAATATATTATCTTTTAAGAAATTGACAAATAAAGGCTTAACATTATTAAATATTCTTTCCTCTTTCAAAAAATCTCCTCAAAAAGAGTTTTCTCTCAGCGTTGTTGTACTTTCATTCTTGATGTTTTCCTTCGCTTTTGATGCTTGCAGTTATATTTGGCACGTTTTTAAAATACTCTGCTGCTGACACTGTTCAGCCACTTTATCATATGGTTTGTATTTACATGATTCTGCTCCTGCAGATACATATTGATCCTCTGCAATGTCCAGAAATATGTCTTCTCATTCTGCATTGGATGAAACAGAGTCTGGTGTTACCTGGACAAACTCTAGTACTACGCCTCTCACGGAGTCCAAAATCTAAAAAAAATAACCAAAAACCTCATATAGAAACAATGAGCATGAACAGCGAATGCAAGCAAAAATAATTCATTTTACTCGCTTATAATTAACGTCAAGATATCAATATTCATTAAATATATACTAAACTAGCTTAGAACGATATTTTATGCGTTTGATTTTACAAACGTTGCAAGCGTTTCCCCGTGATGTTTTCAACAATCTTTTGAATAACATGCTTCTTTTTTTTTCAATTTAAATTTAATAAAGTCTGTGTATGTTATGAATTGTCAAAATTATAAGAAGACATTTAAGCATCGTCAATAATTTAAAATCGGATTTGAAGTAAGAGATAATTTTAATTTCATTCTCGATTAGATTACGTATTGGAAAATATTTATATATATATTTACGATATAGACTTTTGCACTCAAATAGTGTTTCATTCATTAGTAGCATAAAACAACTTCTGGTTACAAGTCAGCTATACACTTCATAAAACCACCAAAAACACTAATCAAATATTGTATGGATTAAATTATCACTTTGTGTGTCATCTCTACCAAAATCATAACATCGTTTAACGCATAATTAATTCAATTGTTATCATTTATTACTTTCAAGAACCCAGGCTCTCTCTACATTCTGAAAAGTCGCCTGGAATATTTTTAATATTCACGTAGGAGCTTGATAAACAGGGCTAACTTATAGTGAGACGAAAATTTGCTTCTATATTTGCGACCTTATGCCGCAGCTTAGAGGGTGAACATCGACGTATAGAAAATATCACTTACGTTCACCATCATCTTTGTGTTGAGTATCAGATAGGGAGTCATCATCTTTAGCAATGGAAAATGCAATGATCAAAAAAAGGACTACAACAAATAAAATCCTCATTTCAAAGTTCGTGGTTAAAATTTATGATAGTATAAAATACAATCTAACTGTTTTAAATGGTTAAATTAAGTACAATGGGGCGATGTATCAAATTTTTCTTTTTATATAAAAATGCATTTCATTTCGAAAAATTCTACTTAAATAGTAAATATAATTAAGTTATAATAAAACAGATAAGATAAGTAAACAGTTCTGAAAACAATATAATCTTAATTCATCTAATTGTTTTTTTCTGAATTGGTCCATATTGTAGTAATACAGTTAAACGATAAAGCTAACGATTTAAGAATCATAAAAACTATCGCTTAAAATAGTGCCATTTTTGATCGTTAAACATATATATATAATGGGAGTATAATACAGAGGATTCAGCACTGAATTATTCATGCGATTTCCTTAAAAGTGATAATCAATAGATACAATCTTGCTATGGTCCTGAATGGAATAGTTCAATAATTTATATATTGGAAATAAGTACGTCAAGTCGTATTTTTTTATCAAAATTAATAATCGTTGAATTGCATTCAGTACTAGTATTATACCTGTATATTTATTTAATATTTATCTGTATTAAGAAACATAAGATATCACAAGAATATGGAGACAAATGTTTTATGTAAAAATCAAAGGCACCGAATGTATGAAATCATTAAGTTGTTCATATTAATTCATAAGTTAATTATTCCCCATAAAAATGAAGGTTTTACTTTTGATAGCAATGCTTGTTTTTATTTCAGTGACTATTGCTAACTCTGATGAAATTGATTCAGCTGTAGAAGACTAAAATAATGGTAAACATTAAAAATTTCTCAATTTTAACAAATAACTTATGAAGCGAGAAATCCAAAAAAATACTTATTTTAAAATACTTAATTTAATAAAAAGAATGGTTCTAAATATCTCCTGGTTTGGTTTGAATATAAAATTATCTAAGTACCAAATATTTTTAAGCAATAATATGCTGAGGATATTGAATATCATAAAGTTTAATATGATTTAAAGTCAAAGACTGGTAAAAGTAATATAATGGCACAGCAATGAGCGACATTTGATTGGTGAGGATCGTAGAGCATACTATTTAACTCTTGCCGTATTTATCCACTAAGATTTTTCATCCCCTTATATCTGTTCGCATACCTGGTGTATCATACCACGAACTGAGACCTGAATTTACTTAACAGTTGATAAAAATATCATCTCGTCGTTAGTTTTTTCTTTTGCAAATGAATTAAAGGTTTTAGCCATTATGTTCATGTGACTTAAAGTGTTAATACGCATTGCAATTTTAACAGTTTTCTCACGTTTTCAGATATCATCAGCCGTGGGAAACGTAATACTAGTAGTTTTGTCCAGGAAATAACAATATTTGTGCTGCTCTATGTTTGAGAATACTACTAATTTCAGGATCATGCGTAGGAAAAAGATGCATTTGCAGGGCGCGTGTTAGACCTACCCATACAGGTAGACCAATAAGTGGATAATTGGACTTCACCTATACAAAAGTGGAAAATATATGCGGGATAAGACATGATAAAATATTACATGTTCCAGTGGATGGGCACTCTCTAAAGATATATAAAGCATAAAATACTATTTTACTGTATATCAAAAAAAAATACAATATACAAAACAGTTTTGACATTATTTATATTTTTGTATCCATTTTGTTGGGAATATTTTTGTAATAAATAATTTACACAAATCATTTTTTATTTCTACGATTTAGGCAATGTTTCCTCAACGTATATTTGAAAGCAAAAATGTAGCTTAAAGTTTTACTACAAAATACATTTCTTTGTTTCCGTTGTGGCACACTACCCTGACGGACCACCCCAACGCAGAATGACAGAATGACTAACAGAGAGTAGTATCACAAACTACGACGTTATATCTCTTCCATCGAACACATTATGTTCTATTTTTTTAATATGACAATATGATAGTAAAACCTCTACTTTTGACCTAATTCAGCTGCCCTTCACATAAATTCCATCCAATCTTAGAAAGCTTCGGTTCTATCTGAAACATTTTTGGACACCTGTGAGTTTTTTTAAGGAAATTGGATGATTAGACCGACATTTGTGAGAACTATTTCATCTTTTAGGGTAGTTCAGCTCATCGAGCGAAATGTACTCATACGGTTTATAAAGTCCATCGAAATTATTTATCATTGCTTAACCATTTACAATCTCTACATTATTTTTACTTATTTATTTTTTAACAAACGGTCAATAATAAATATCTAAAAAGGTAAGTAAAAAATCATCATTTGGCTGTCGAAAAATATTAATCAGCAGTAGAAAATTAATAAAATTCACGGGAAAAAATAATGAATGGTAATTAATAATAGGTTAGGTTAAGTTTCCATTTTATGGTTTAATTATTCATTCATTTTACATAATTTTTTACCAATATTGAATACATTACTGCCATTTTAATTTTATAACTGACCACATTCATACTGACAGCGAATTCTGCCAATTTATTTAGTCTACTGCCGATTAAATGTATTTACTGTCGATTGATTAAACTAACTGCCAAAACTTTGAATTACTGAACAAAGAAATACAGGCCTTCTTTAATTTCAACATAGATTGAATTTCACATATATAATAAAAATAAAATAATACATTTTCAAATTACATGTTTATTGCCGAACGTGATATTTATAATTAAAACGGTACAAAAATATAAATAATATAATGTGAAAACTCTAAGATGTATACATTTTAAAACACAATTATATAAATTTTTTAATTTTTGTGTAAACACATAAAGGAGAATACCAACAGATGGTGATAGTAATTCTGAAGTCTCATCTGTGGAATTCTATGACGCTTACCATGGTGTATATGGATAGACGCTGCATGTGGAGTGTTGATCCGCCAACATCATAGACTACAGCCCGAGATTCACGCATCATCTTCATTATTACAGGAATTTACTATGAATTGTTGGTCTTCTCGGGACGACTTTCGTCTACCATAAATTTTAATTAATAGGCTATGACTGGCATATTACGGGTGGGGGATCAAATTCATACCAACCGGGGGTATTTTAGATCTCAGAAATCGATTAAAAACCTTTTTATTTTTAAATCTCCGTCGGGGATCGAACCTACGTCCTTCGGCTTGCAAAGCAAACGCTTTGACCATTGGGCCATACCCGGCGGTGATATAGTAGTTTTTATCTTTTTTTATAGTCATCTTCAGGGCGTGTCCATCAGATGTTACATGTAAGTTTTCGGCACTTGATTTCCACTCTTCATGTCTTTAAAAATCTACCAATTATCCTTTCATTGGTCTACGTGCCTTGCAGACGCATCTTGGTCCTACGCAAGATCCAGTAGGTTGTCTCATTCTCTTACATTGAACAGCACACATATTGTGATTTCCTGGACAAACTCTAAAAGCTCTATGTTTCTCACGGCTGATGACACCTGCAAATACAAAAATCCATTCAAATTACGGAGTGCAATGTATCAACCCCTATTATCAGGCATAAGAATTTAGCTGTTACAAAACAATTCAATAAATATTCAATATGCGGTATAACTAAGAAAAATGCGAAATTATTATCTTTTTTGAATATTTTCAGCATGCTGCAATACAGCTTAGTTGTCTTTTGAAAGTGACGGATTGAAGAAGGTTTCGAGTTAGTCGATACTGCAGTCTCCTAAACAGAGGCCATACTAAACGTTATCCATGTAAAAACAAGGTAAATAAAGAAATTATTATCAGCTGAAAGAGAAGCTTAGGGCTATGTTATATTTTTGGGTAAAAATGTTCCAGCTGTAGAGACATGTTTTATTTAATGATATTTGAAATCATTAAGCATATTTTAGCTGTATATTCATACATTGTTTGTTTCACACCAACCAAAGAGGTATTTGAAACCATATAACAATGTATATTTCTCGCGTTCAAAGAAGTTCTTAAAATCTGGTATTTAATGTCAGGAATTCTAGCTTAAGACTACATTAATTGCTAACCACTTATAGAGTGTTCAAAATCAGAATCAATTTCCATGGATTGAACAATGGTAGCTAAAATAACCACAAGAAGGACAATCAATAGAAAAACCTTCATTTTTGTTCACTTTCTTTGACAGTTGACGTATGAATGAAAATAATTTAAATGGTTTGTTGTATCACAATGAAGTGATACACTCAATGCATTTTTTTTATAATAAACATTTGATCTTGTAGCAAAAGCTAACGTTACATTGTAAAAACAAATAATAAACAATATACGAAACGAGTTTAATTCACTGAATGCAATATTTTTTTATCTACCATTGAATTACTTTGCTTTAAAAATACGATGTCTTATTTATTTGCACTTTATTATTTGTGCAAGATAATTCCATATTCTTAGAATGTACACTTCTGTTATCAGAGATATTAAATTATTTCATATAAAATATTTACTTTTCATCTTTGAGTTCCGCAACAATTAAAAATGTGAACTATTGTATACGACAGAGATTATGATGAGTTAAAGTAAGCTGAAAAACATTCATTCAACATAGAACTAAGCCGTATTTAAATATAAATCAAATAATGTAATCCACATTTATATTTCTAAGTAATTGCAGCGGTATTCTATTGCACATAACAATATAAGAATACATATATAAAATTACTTATAGAAAATGAGATTCTGTGTTATTGTCAAACTTTCCTCAAGAGAGTCAATTTTCAAAAAGAGAAAGGGACAAATGAAAATGCCTCTTTTTTAAGAAGCTCTGAGGACTATAATTCTACATACTCTAAGGTGTCTTTATTTATTAAATAGAAAAATAAAATTGACCATCTAACTAAACCCTCCACTTAACCGAAACGTAGTGAATGCCATCTGATTGGAATTGATACTTTAATTAATAAATAATGTCAATTAAAAAAATATTACTGTATTATACATAACTTATAAAATTATTTCTAATCAATGTAAATACCGCCTGTTAGTGTAAATCTGATCCCTCAACCCGTAAAATGCCAGTCATTGCATTATAATCAAAATTGGTGGTTGACGAAAGTCGTCTCGTAAAGACCACCCATTCATAGTAATTTCCCGTAATAATGAGGATGATGTGTGAATATCGGGCTAGTATCTATGACGTTGGCGGATCAACACTTCATATGCAGCGCTTAATTATATGTAGAATGATAATTGTCGTAGAATCCACAGATAAATCTTCAGAACCACTATCACCATCTGTCGATAATACGCTGTAAGTGCTAACATAAAAAAAAATGTGCATAGCTTAGTGCAACTCTCGCCAAATCCCCGCGGGAGACAAGTTACCGACCATCAATATGTGGAAATTGTTTCTTCCGCCTTCGAGTATCAGCCGCCTTTTTAAGACGTAGAAATAGTCAACTTTGTGGCAACTTCCAATAAATCCAATCCCCCAGAGTCACATTTAACCTTCAAAACGATATTGACACTTTACATTCAACACCTGTGATACAATTTATTTCATTAGGACGTTATTTTGTTAATGCTAAAAATGTATCACTTTTCAGTTTTTTTTCAGTTTCGAATTTTCTCGAACTCGATTTTCAGCATCATGATCCTTTGCTATGTTCTTAGTCTTGTAATCCAATTTTCATTTACTTTATAAGCTCTAGGCTTTTTTGACCGCAGCGTTCAAATAGTACACGGTAGTATCTTTTTTTATTGATTTGTCCATGATGAAATAATCCATCTGCTGGCGTCGCTTTAACAAGCTCCTATGATCTTCACCTTTCTCAAAACCTCATCTTCTATTTAGCGATATGCTGAAAAATATAAATTCTTTTTATGAAATAACCTTTTTTCTCCGACATATTTTGTTGAAAATCAATCAGATATTAATTCCAAAATTTTATTAAGGCTTCGTTTAAAACCATTCTCATAAATTGGTAATTAAAAAATAAACTAATATTCTTCCTCAATCTACAATTTCATTTATTGAATTCCAATATGAATTATTTAATTGAAAAAATCATTTATATAACTTATTATTTGTAAAGATACCAAATTATTAAAAAGTAAAAAATCCTTGGTTGTGAGTTCAAATAATCGAAGGAAATATTAGAACCATTGCATTCGGTTTAATAAATATTTATTTGTGCTTATATGCTGCTCTTTGTTATTGAATTCCGTGGTGGCGGGATGAGGAGCAGAAGAACAACACAGACTTTTCCAGAAGCACATAAATTTTACGATAAACTTTACAAACCTCCGGCCCTAGCGGAATAACATGCCGGGCAGGCCATAATACGACTTTCTCGCGGTCGGCATACAACTGACCCAGCGCTGCAAGTGGCGATCTATATAACTAGTCCTCTCAACGGCATTACGAGTCCGATGAGCGAACGAAAATAAGAGACGAAAGATGTCAGGGCAAACTGTCTTTTCTGATTCATGGTTGCCATTGAAGAGTGAAACGCTTACTCTTTCAACATTTTTCACAATATCAAAGAAAAATCATGATTTATTTATTCCGAGTGAAAAAAAATATCGATTGATAGGGAATAAATACTACATTAATTTATTTCAAAAATCTAGTTATCGTCTTGAATGGGAGACTTGGCAAATAAGCATTATTTATAAATACGTACAGTGTTATCTCTTACCCACCAGTTGAATAAAATATATATTTTATTCCATTCAGTAAGTCTTATTCATTTCATATATTTGTTTTTACGAGTATTTATCCGTTCTAAGAAACACTAACTTTTGTAATAAGATACAATATAGTGTTTCATATAAAAGCGAGGTGTCAAGTGTATCAATTCATTGTGTTGGAACAAACCGTTCAAGTCGTTTAATTCATAAGTCAGCTGTCTAACAAACTTCATCAAAATGAAGGTCTTTCTTTTGATAGTCTTGTTTGTGGTTATTCTAGCTACTATTGCCGAGTCCGAAGAAATTGATTCAGCTTTCGAAGACAGTGGTTAGCATTACTATTTTCTTTTAATGTATAATGTATATTGAAAAAAATACATATTTAAAATTGTATGTTTTTAAGTTTGGCAAACAGTCTTTTTGACTGCTGCTCACACAGTATCCACAACCGATATACTCGTCTCACACTTGCTGAACACGGTTAATGTCGAACAATTGCCAGTTTCCGAAATTCCTTTCTAAATATCACCGGTAAGCTCTGGAATGCTCTTCTAGTATCTGTGATAACTACTTCATACAACATTATTTCTTTCATCTTTCGGATCTTTTCAAGAAAAAGATCAATGGACACTGCAATCTCCCCAATCAACACATAAGCTCACACGTTTTCCGAATGCAGCATCTAGCCATCTTGGCTTGGCTTCATATATCTCACTATTCTCAACCGGTAGTGCTCATGCATACGATTTCATTATTAATTAATAAAACGAGATATCGATTGTGCCAAAATTAACGTCTATAATCTATTAATTTTATATCCATTTGCTGCTCACTAAAGCCGGTTACTCCTATAACGAGTAAGTGCTCTGAAAAAAATGTCTTGTGAAATTCTCCCAAAATCCAAAAAATAAATATACAGAATACATAAACTTTTGTCAGCTGCTTGTAATTTCTCATCATCCAACGTAAGGTTTGCATCTTGAATTTTCAGTGAATGCATCACCTGAGTCATCACATTGTTTTTGACCATATGATTTGTTTCGTATAACGACAAGTTTTGTACGATTGATAAAAATTTAGTTCTAACGGTTTTCATCATTTTTCAGGTGCCATCAACCGCGAGAAACGTAATGCTATTAGAATCTGTCCAGGCAATAACATCAGGTGTTCTGCTGAATGTATGAGAAGATTACGAGTTCCTGGTTCCTGCATAGGGATAAGATGTACCTGCAAGACGCGTCGTTATCCTCCTAGACCTGTATCAGTATAATTGAAAATCAACGATAAAATTATAATTAGAAAAAACTTACTTAAAACCTAAATATTATGTAGTAACTAATATACTAGATACCGAGAATACCAAGAAGGTAGAGATCAAAAATAAAAGAATATTGTGGAACACAAAGGCTGATAAAATCAAATAAACAAGGTTAAAATCAATATTTCTCGTGTATAAAGAACGGTTTTTAATTTTTTTAAAATATTTTTGTACCCATTGTACTATAATCGCTGTATTATACTTATTTTTATATTATTGTACTTGCTCTACATAAGTTTTGTGTAATAAAGAATTATTACATAAAATGCATTAATTATCAATTAAAATAATTACATAATTTAACAAGTGATATACATATGAATTAAGAGCAAACACATCTTTTAAGATATAATTCTCATCAACAAATTAGAGAAAACTGAAAGGCATTAGCAGGGATTGCAACTACGAACCTTTACAACCATGTTCATTTCATTACCCAACGTTGGCACTCAAAATAATGAAATATATTATAAGCCACACAAAACATGAACTACCTAATATTTTGACTAATCTAAATTGAAAAGAATCAGCATATAACCCCTAAAATCTACAAACTTATACCATCTTCCAACATTCATAAAATATGTTCAAACTACGTCTTCTATCGACTTTTAACCGACTATATTATAAGAAGCCGCTTAACCAATGCATCCTCCCTGTATTAACTTATGGCGCAAAGACGTGGAATCTAACAGCAAGTCTTACCCATAAAATAAAGGTCACCAAGCGTGCTATGGAGAGATGAATGCTCGGAGTGTCGCTAAAAGAATCCGGAACGAGGAAATACGCAGAAGAACTCAAGTAGAGGATGCTACCCAACGAATAGGCGCACTCAAGTGGCAATGGGTAGGACATATCTGTCAAAGAGACAACGGTTGGTAAAGACGAAAAGTATTAGAATGGCGCCCAAGAACTGCAAACGAAGCATTGGCCGACACCCTGTAAGATGGACTGACGACAAGAAGAAAAGCGGGAGTGCCCTGGATGCGGAAGGCGGAGGATCGAAGAGGATGGAGACTCATGCGGAGACTTACGTTCAACAGTGGACGAATACAGGCTGATGATGATGATGATAATAAGAAGTGTCGATTCCATTGCCTTACCATGTCTTTCTTCACAAATTCATAATATCGTAAAGCTAGTCGAATAAATATCAGTAACCTTTTTGATGATATATCTATTTATTATGAGATTATACCGCTCCATCTAATTATATGCCCTTTTGGAAGTATCCGCGTAACATGCACTAGATATCAGATCATTGCACGAAGATTCTGTTTCTGTACTTGTGTAAGATCAATATAATCATACTCATATAACTAACCAATTAATAACTTTATTTTAACACATTAATAATAACACAAAAGTAACAATACTTCGTATTATCATTATAGTATGTTCCAATTCTGAAATCACTGTGCACGACATGGTTACAGTTGTTTGTTTCAGTGGGAAATCGCATTCATATTACAGGTTATAAATCACAAGCCATAATTACGTACGAGCTGTAACATGAATGTATTACAGACTGAAAAGTTTCTATACCATGAAATATGAACTTTCTTCCCGTAAATCATGCTATATTTTATATGAACAGAGAACTTTTAAGAATAAAATATGAAAATGTACAGTAAAATATTGCATATGCTATTTAAATAAAAAAATAAAAAATACGTGAATTCGTTATTCAACTGTGTATCAGTTTGCAACGGTGTGCATTTTTCAGGAAAAAAACACTTTCAGGTCCATTTTGATTATGTAATTTTACTTTATTTTAACAATGATTATTTTCAGTTATTTTAATCGCAGAAATAAAACCGTGGTTTCTCACACTCTGCGCATATCGTCTGTTTTTCACTTTAAAACAATATTTTGCACCGGTTTCAGTAATCATAGTTAAGTGAAATATATAAATCGTTAATAAAGAGGACGTTCAATATAAAATGATTTTGATTCTTTTTTTTACCATGTCTGCTCCGTATGTGGAGCATATGGATATGTGGATTGTCTGTTACTTGTCTCAAAACACATTCAAATTATTATTATATCATTACATTTTGGACACATTTTGAACTGATAATAAAGATAAATAATATATTTTAATGCGTTTATATAGCGTATAAACGTTATATAAATATAAAATAAATCAGTCAATAGTAGTATAATAGAAGACAATATGAGTGAAATAAATAGATTCAGCATTCATACATAAAAAATAAAAATAAAAAGAGTAAAACATTATATGAAGTAATACCATTATTGAAGATAGACTCCAGGGATTCCGAAAATGCAATCACTTAAAAATAAATGTGAAATCAAAACTTAATATTTTTAATTTGTTAATTTTTAATATAAAATTATAAAAATGCAGTTTCACCTAGTATTGTCAGTTGATAATCTTAACGTTAGTATCATTGAATGATGAAAAATATTATTATGCATGATAGTTCATTATAATTTAAGAAACTAATGCCATCTATAGAGGGAAAACAATATGTGAAAAAAGGAAATATACTCATACTTCGTTGAAATAAACAATTTGTATAAAACGAGTGTGGAATGAATGTATTCCTTTTAGCAGATTGCAACTGCAATTATAACAAGGAAGGTGAGAGTCCACCTGCTAGCCGCAAATTGTCTGCTTGCGGGGAGGAGGTTCATCCCCGTGAGATAGCATACTTCTCAAATTAAACAATGGGGAGCATCAGGTGAGAACGTTTCCATATTGAAATACAAACTGTTCCGGAATAAGGTGGTTGTATATGCGGCAAAGTTTACACACTAATTGTTACAGCAGCAAGGTTGTATTGTTGCCTAATATGACTGTTGTTATTGAACCATGAAATAACTATTGATAATGTTTGCTGTATACCTAACAGATACGTTAATTTATCATGGTTAAGTTATTATTTTTTTGTTAACGGTTTACTTAAACTATTTTGTTATTTTAATTTGTTTTATTGTAATCGATACTATATAATCTCATTTTGGTGGATGGCTACGAACAATATTTTTAAAATATCTTAATTTTACATATGAAATATAAGTATTTAATTTCGTTCATAATTAATGGAATAAACAATATAAATCAATACAAACATCAACCACAAAAAGTAAGTTCTGAAGTACAAGAAAGTAGAAGAAACAATGCATAAAATATATGTGTACTTATAATTAAGTACTTTAGTTATAGAAAAGAAGAAAGACAAGCAACAGAAGGTCCCAATGCTCTTTAAACAGACGACTCCAACAAACTAGTCTTGCAAACAAATTCGTGGAGTTCGTGCCTGAATTGGGCCTTTTTGATGATATTTTTATACAGTAAAAAATTTATATAATAAAAATCTACTGTTAAAAAGCATTACTTGATATATTAATAAGCATATTTATAAAAATCTCACCAGTAATTGATAGAAAGACCATGTTATTTTATGCAACAAAGATTAACATTTGAGGTTAAGACGTTATTAGATACTTCTGTTAATGCACTGTCCGCAAAATGATAACTTTGTATTCGTGAATGCAGTAACAAAGCGGTTTGTCATGTTTAAAGAATAAAACAAATAGCCCTTGTGGAAAACACTGAGTTGTAATTTAATCTACTCGTACCAGTTTCCGTGACATATCACCATCGTCAAGACTAACATATAACTGTAGTTTTAAGACTGTATAATTTGAGACTATGTGATATTTAATGGTTAAGATATCTGCTTGAAATGAATCGAGAGTAAGTTTATAATGCACATGTGATAATTCATGAAGAAATTATTCACTAAGCGGAAGAAATACTTGTTTTAAAAAGCGGTAAAGAAAACTGTTTGAATGCTTCTTGAAGGATTTAACTTTTAGTTTTACAACATAAAAAAAAAAGTAATTGGGATCCTTCAACATACTTTTCACTCAATTTTCTGCATTATTTCAATAAACATAAAATAATAAAATGTATTTTGTAACCTAATGATATTCCACGTATTGAATTTCTTCTATTCATCAAATGATTTGTTTGGTCTAATGGGAGAGCATCTTTGAAAAATAAAACAAGCGGGAATAAAACAACTATCGGAATAAAATAAGTGAGAATAAAACAAGTATCGTAACACAACAACTTTTCATCGTTAAGATGATATTACAAAGGAAATTTTCAGAGAAAAGAAACCTCTCAGGGACTGTAACAATATGAAAATACAATTGCTAACACAAATACAGCCATAACAGTCATGTTGTGTAGATACTCGTGGTATAGAGACATATGAATACACTTTTGTTCACTTTACTTTCTCCGTGCCTTTTATTGCTTATGTCTCAGAAAAGGGATATTCCCTAGTGATACAACTCTCAACTGTCATACAAGTAGTCTTGTGTTCGAAAATATATACTCAATCAATGCTATATTTAATAAATCGATACAAACATACACTACTACATCAAATATCATATTTTATGATATTTCTCTCATAAATTTTTGGAGAAAATGAAATGGCAGACATTGAGATTCGAACCACGAACTATACACTCAGTTCTACTCTATACACAGCGCGGTCAACCGGGACCAATTCTTACACCCCACCAGATGAGAAATTTTGACGTATTTATATTGTTGATACATTCGTATATTATAATAGATGTCTGTTTTGTTGCTAATTAAATAAATTTACATTATATTATTAAGATCCATGAAGGATTAGAGCATTGAAAAATATTCTGGAAAAAAAAATCGAACGGTATATTTGTTCCTAATTTGAATCATAAAGACCCAACTACTCGTAACTGCTTCTAAATAAAACTGAAAACACAGCTTTGCGGTGTAACTAATTCCTGCGAACGTAACACAGAACATCTGAATAAACAATTCACTCTATCCTAAAAGGCCGTTGGAAACTATGCATAAAATGTACTTGACGGGTATAGCTCAATGGTCAAAGCGTTTGCTTTGCAAGCCAAAGGCCGTAGGTTCGATCCCCGACGGAGATTAAAAAAAAGTATTTTAATCGATTTCTGAGCTCTAAAATACCCCCAGTTGGTGTGAATTTGATCCCTCACCCGTTAAATGCCAGTCATAACCTATTAAATAAAATTGGTGGTAGACGAAAGTCGTTCCGTGAAGACCACACATTCATAGTAAATTCCTGTGATATTAAGGATGACGCGTGAATTTCGGGCTGTTGCGTTGGCGGATCATCACTCCATATGCAGCGCTTAACCATATGTAAAATGGTAAGCGTCATAGAATTCCACAGATGAGACTTAAGAATCACTATCATCATCTGTCCGTATTCTCCTGAATATGTTTACATAAAATAATATATGCTCCAGTTAGTGGAGCAGACAAGGTACGTTGATGATGACGTGTATATAAAATAAATTAAACATACTGTATACTATATTTATTTTTGTAGACAAAAAGCTCGAAAAAATGTTTAATTTTAAGGTGAGCTAAGTGAGAGGAAAAATCATATCTCTGTGGTTGGATATTCTTGTATGTGTTTTCGTAAAAATAAAAGTAAAAGTTTCTTCGTACTTTTTTATTGCTTGAGCCTCAGGGAAAGTTTCAGCGATAGAGAAGACATTTCCTAACAATACAAAGTCGCTTAACGTCCCTTTGTTTGATGAACTGGACAGCGATAGTAAAATGCCAATGGATGAAAACAATGCGCATTTAACAGTCGAATTATTTATGACTTCTGCAAATTTTTAGGTCGACTTGGAACAGATTTTTTGCAAATAGATATAAAAGGTAATTAAATATACGCATAATATACATCAAATTCTTTGAACACGTCAAATCATTCAGAAAAATATCGGCAGAAGCGGGATGCGAACCGCGGGCCTTGGAACCAACCATTTGCCCAGGTATTCACACCGCTTAACAACCTCGGCTATTTCTTTGCTGACACGCGTTGCAACTTGTATTTCTATCATTGTTATCATCCTATGATTGACGTCTCTATAGTACATATTTAAAGTATGTATTTTTAATTTTTAATTTTTTTTTTATTATTCAATCAGTATTTAATTACTAATAATATTGTAATACAGTCAATGATCTATAAAAGTAGATTAGAATATTGAAATAATAAAATAATATTCTAATATATATTTAATCCATATAGATATTAAAGGGTATATGTCTTTAAGTAATGAATCATTATTAAATTTTACAATGGTAATGCAAATTATCTTTAAAAAATTGATAAAAAATAAATAAACAAACAGTATAATAAGAAACTATTCGATTTAATAAGTTGAGTTTAGTTATAAAATGTATTAAATCTATTCACTATTTGAAATTTTATTCCAAAAGAATGATAAAAATATAATACATTATTATACAAGACAAGTAATACAACTAGGATGAAGTAACTTCTCAAAAGAAATCGACAGGCGTATACGACTGGGATGGGCAGCATTTGGAAAACTAAAGTACATTTTTAAAGCGAAAATTCCGCAATGTCTTAAAACTAAGGCGTTTAACCAATGCATCATCTCTGTATTAACTTATGGTGCAGAGACGTGGAATCTGACAGCAAGTAATACCCCGCTTGGTGAAAACCCTGTCCCGTCCTGTTTTTGGAGACCCAGATGGGGACCCGTTACTGGCCGAACGTAAAAAGCTACTTATTAGAGTGGCTGAATGCTTTCCCGTGATTCTAGGTGCATCAGTTAGATGTAAAATAGAACTCAGTCTAAGGCTGCGAAGTGAGTATACTACAGCAAGTCTTACCCATAAAATAAAGGTCACCCAGAGTACCATGGAGAGATCCATGCTCGGAGTGTCGCTAAAAGATAGAATTCGAAACGAGGAAATACGCAGAAGAAGTCAAGTAGAGGATGTTACCCAACGAATCGGTACACTCAAGTGGAAATGGACAGGACATATCTGCCGAAGAGACGACGGTCGATGGCGAATAAAAGTATTGGAATGGCGCCCAAGAACTGGCAAACGAAGCACTGGCTGACCCCCTGCAAGATGGACTGATGACATAAGAAGAATAATGGGAGTGACCTAGATACGGAAGGCGGAGGATCGAAGAGGATACAGGCTGATGATGATGATGATTATATTATTTATAATATATTATTACTTTTAAAATGTAATTATATTTTCAAAGACTTCTTTTTATGTAAAAAGTTGCATTTTTATCCTACAACTATAAAAGATTTATATTAAAAAATTCTCACAACTAACTATAGAAAAGCACAGACTTCAACATTTTAATATTATTTTATTTTAACAGTCTTCAATTTATGACATTTATAACCTGCCGTATAAAAAAAGTTCAGTAAATTTATTAAATTTAAGTAAAAAATTTGGTCAAAGTATTTTTTATGATACAAAAGTTGAATTTAAAATATCACCTTTGCTCTTGTTCAATGCTTATATTTCATAAAAAAACCTAGTTTTTTTTAAATCTGAACCGCAAATAATATATATATGTATATCGGTTATTATTCCTTTTCAATTTTGTATTTGGCGAAATTATACTCTGTAGTTTTAGCTTATTTGAAATGAAAAAAAAAATTAAAATCTTAAAAATCATTCTTCATCAAGCTTTATACCTAATATTTATCTTTTTTGGCAAGAGATTTCCCATAGCACAGTACCTCATATAATGTTTTTTTCTGACTGCAATTAATGGAAACAATATTTACGTTTTGCTGAAATTATTTGAATAACATTATTAACCTTGATGCAAAAAATTGACATATATATATATATTACTTATTTAATTATTAGTGTTTGTTAGCTCTGACAGTTTAATCTTTGAGAAAATAACGACGAAAAATAACCATTGTTGAGAATTTGCACTTAAGCCACAAGATTCATATCTTATACATTAAAATCTATTACATGCTTAACCACTGTTAATCTTTATAACCCCCATTTATGAAGAAATATAATAATATATTCATATTTAAGGGTCCCCATCCGACAAAAGTTTTTGTGGACCATTCTTGTTAAAATTACAAACTCTAACATGTTTTTAAAATTTATACTTTTAATGGTAATTAATTTAAAAAAATTAAACCAACAAATAAATACATTTATTTTCCACTGTATGTATCTCACTCTCTTTAAGAGTATTGTCAAAAGTAATAATAATATATTCCAAAAACGCATTATAATGTTCCTCCCCTACTTAATTTTTTTCAGTTTCTACCAACGTTATGTAGGAAATAATACTCATTGCCTGGCCAAGCAATGCAATCAAGCCATCGACGATCAGTGGTAATTAGACTTCGTGTCTAGCGTCACTCAATATTGGGATCTTAATACGGATGATAGCGGTTCTTAATATAGTCTTATCTTCGTAAGTGAAATCAAGACTTTAACGTAAACTGCAATACAGCATCAACATCTAGAATCTTCCAGCAGAAACCAGAGCAATCATTAGCGTCACTGCAGTCAGTGAGTTTTTCTTTTTTTCACTGTCGTCTCTAGAAATTGCGGTGTAGAAACGTGAAGTTGCTAGATTGTAGCTTTATCGATGCGCACAATCTCGAGCGTTCTACGAACATTTATCCTCTATTGACACGTGGACTGCACATCCAATAAAATATAAGTCAAACAAGTCATATAAATCATTTTTATGAGCAAATCTATACATATACTTTCAAGTGCATTTTTAATTCATTAAATCATTATAAGTACACTTTCAGTTCTATGGAACCTTCTATTATAATGACATTTGTTTTATATATTTGTCACTGAAAAAAAATAATGGATGGGAAATTAAGACCATACATAGTATACCCAAATCTTATTCGATTCACATTCGTTGACCTCTGCGTTATTTAATAACTTAATATGATCTAAAAATGAATAAATACTTGTATCTTTTGAATAATTAGACTATGTATATAAATAAACGTACACTTATCTATGAAAATAATACAAGAATATTCTTTATTTGGTTTCGCTATTAAATCGTACTTCATTATTTATTTATTATAAAACTGTTTTATGCGTCAAGAACCTCAGCTTCACTCAGTGAATTAACACTTTATTTTATATGAAAATTTAACGCTGAAAGGAGGAAAAAAATGAGACCACAAAAGAAAAGTAAGTGAAAAAATATTTGTAAAACATTTTCTTTGTTACGAAATAAATTAATGGTTACCCTATTTTATAAAAGTCTGAAGCAGATTCATAACTTAACATTACGTCACAAGATTATCTTAATTCACATTTTGTAATAACTTTCAGTACAAAGATTTTCCTTGATACCTTGGACGTGTTTTTATCAAAGTTACCATTTTCTGTTCTATGACAGATGACAATCTGAGTAACACATACGATCCTAATTAGACACGTGGTCTATTTAATTGATGCAGTAACATCAATCCTTGACATTGTCATATACTGCATTATTAATGACATAGTATACTCAGCATAAAAGATTATTTTAAAAACAATTTAATTACACAATAATATATAAGTATAAAGCATGATTGTTTTATTTAAAGTTATTTAATTTATTTATTAATAAATAAAATTTAAGCAAATAAATCTTATAAACATAGTTGGTTTTCTTAAAATAAATCACATCTTATAAACAAATGCCTAAATGTGTCTTTAACTTTAATAGTGACCTTATCTTATAAAGCCTTAGTACTATATTATTTCATTATTTATCATTCATTTTGATATCCATTTCAACATTAAATTGATAAATATTTCATACCTTATTTTAACATAGATCACACTGAGAAATTCAAACTGATGAAACCTTCATTGATGGCGAAACTTCAGCCTTTCAGCAAGTGATTAAACAGTGCTCATTGTGATCCATGTTAAAGCAAAGTATGAAATATTTATGTATTTAACCTAGTCCTATCGTTTTTCACAGGAGTCCAAAAAACATCAAAGTAATCAAAATAAATTTAAAAACACATCATTAATTAATACTGTTCACTTATTTAATCAAGGCAACAAGTCAGAAATGAAATATGTTACGATTTTTTAATTTTTAAAATGAATAGAAATATGTGTAGACATAAAATATAAATAATGCTCGATAAAAAACATGATTTTAGTATGCTTGAATGAATTATATATTTTTTACTAAAATCATAAAAAATATATACATACTAGTACATACTAATGATCCAAGTGTGTTAATGATTCAATTTTTAACCGCTTAAAGAGTTACTTCATGTAAATATGTTAAATGACACCTATTTTATCCTCACAAAATTAAAACTTTGTTCAATACAACATATGTTAAAACTTTATTATTATTATTATACACGAGGTAGCAGGTTTATTGACGTCAAAATACAAGTAAATACAATAAAAAGCGATACAATTATTTCATTTGAAATATCTGGCTAATGAGCAAAATTTAATACTAAATCTGTTAGAGTGGAAACTTCGTATATAATTAATTATTCTCACGATCGTCTGTTTTGTCCGTAGCATGTTACCTGCATCCTTTATCCAGGTAACAAAGCGTTCGAGGAAATCACACGTTTGTTAGCGTTTTGTCGCAAGTATAGAGGAGCAACAAAATGGCAATATCGCGAGTTTCAGGGGAACTTTTCAGCCAAGGTCATCGCTGAACCTAATAAAGAAACGCTAGGAAGAGACAACCCAACCGAGTCGAGAAAATTTAGGGTTTTCAGAAGGTTTTTAATAATTTACATATTATTCGCAATACATTATTCGTTTATTGAATACGCTATATTCCCTCATAATATTGAATACATCAAGATTAACCATACTCTCTTTTTATAGGGCAAAGACGCTTTATAATATATATATCCTATGTAACTCATAGAAATGTCAACTTTCGTATTTTAATCCGTTGTCAAGGACGTTCTTTACTTATTACTTCACTTTAAACGTTATTGTTTTAACTGAATGAAATTTGTGTTATTACTTGTAAAACCATGTATTTAGGTCTGTGTTACAAAATTAACCATTAAACATATTGTGTGTAACCAGGTAATAATGCAAGTTTCACGTAGTTAGATAAATGTATAAAAAAAGATCGTTCTTTTAAGCGAATTAAATAAGAAAAAACCTTTTATATGAGAGCAATAGTAAATATAAACTTTAAAACGAATAGTTAACATATAAAAGTATTTCTTATTAGCCCTATAAAGGGTAAAAAATCTTGAATTTGTCTTTAAAGTTAATGACATTCATAAATAAGTTTGTTTGATAAATTTGCTTTATCGAAACTAACGTGAACAATACATCTGTTCAAATTTCTATATACAGACCTGTGAAACATGTCTTAACACATTTGTATGATTTAAATATGACAAACACTCTTCTTTATTACATTTTTATAAACTATCTTTTGACTTTGATGACGTTGTTATTTAAAAAAGCAGATTTGTCCAAAATAAAATATTCGTTCATAAAAAAGAATAAAATATGTTTACAAAGAATTCAAGCCTTATTCATATTACTCTAAAGTAGTGTTGATTTTTATATTGTTAATATTAAATTGCTTTGAAAAAAAAAGTACAAGTTTTACATATTTGAAATGGTATACACGTGCCATTGTTTTTGTTTTAAGAAATTATATAACCGGTTTTCATAGATTTTACAAAAAATAATCCTAGATTCGAGAATCGCTTTTTATTGAATTCGGTTTACAGGCCCTAGTTTCCAGGTCCCGTTACGACGTTAACAAGTCTCCTCGTTAAAAGTTGTCGCCAGCGAGGTGCAAACAAGCTATACCCGTGTACCGCTTACAAAGTAATAACGGATGTTGCGAAAAATAAAACTAGTACTTCCAATATTGTTAATATTTTTCATAATTTTTATAACTATTAGACGTGAAGTGCTTAATTTTTGATCGCAAAATTAAACCTTTAAGGTTTTTTTTTAAATAAGGAGACATGTTACTATAATGCATTGAAAATTATTCATTACCACGTATTGGAGCGATAAATTGCAAATAATACGAACTTTTGCTTTAATTTTAAGTAGACTTATAAAAACAATTAAAGGAACATAGAAATCGTTAGCCTAAAAAGAATACCAACAGATGGTGATAGTAATTCTGAAGTCTCATTTATGGAATTCTATGACGCTTACCATGCTGCATATGGCTAAGCGCTGCAAGTGGAGTGTCATTCTTTATTATTACAGTAATTTATTACGAACGAGTGGTCTTCACGGGACGACTTTCGTCTACCACCAAGTTTGATTAATATGCTATGACTGACATTTTACGGGTGAGGGATCAAATTCACACCAACAAAAGATTATTTTAGAGCTCAGAAATCGATTAATTTTTTTTTTAATCTCCGTCGGGGATCGAACCCACGACCTTTGGCTGGCAAAGCAAACGCTTTGACAATTGAGCTACACCCACCCGCAGAACTTACGATAATATTTTATTTAAAATATTTTACATCTTATTGTTGAAACATGTTGTTACAAGAAGAAGTAGTTACAAGAGAGCAAAACTTATAACTGCAACAAATATCGCATTATTTTATTTTTATGTTATAAAACTAGTTTTAAATATATACTTACGTTTTAGGTTATTATTTTTAAATTGTGACTTCAACAAATTGTTGTAAAAATGTATATATAAGTTCAATTATTTATGAACGTAATTTCAAAACTGGTTTATAAAAAACTAAAAATCATTAGAAACACGTTTTAATGACTTTTAAATTTTGTTATTCAATTTTAAATTGATGACTTTATACACTAATCGTTTATCTTAGCCGTATAATATTATATTAGTTACTGTATAAGTTCAAGAAGTAACTTTCCTTTTAACTAATTATAAAATGGTTGAAGTCTTATGACAAATGTTTGCAGGAGCATCGTTTTTATTTAAAAAAAGCATCGTTTATAAAAAACTGAAAACGCTTTTAAAAAGGTGTCGAGTTATTACACGTTTCCTGTGTTGGATTTCAGTTTGACGTTGCAGTTTTACGACGAAAAAAACCTGTAAACTTTTGCTCAGCTCAGCAAAAGTTTTCATCACCGTTACAAAAACCGGTAACTGTGACAACTTTGTAAAACGCATTTTGTCATCCAAACTCAAAACAAAACATGAAGCGTATTACAACGAAATTTTAAACAGAATTCGCAGTTATTTATAACGAGTCAAAAACTTTCGGATAGTGAATAGACGTATTTTAATGACATTGCATCGATATTCTGCCTTTTATATTTATGTATTTTTGTAAACATATGAATGCTGTAAATAAATACTGTATATTTTGATCAATGTATAATAGGTGTCCCAGTGCGATTTTTTTTTCGAAATGTAATCGGCTTACCCTCTAATTTCAATTAATTTGGTCTTTATAACTCACATAATAAATTTTATTGCTATCAGACAATGATTTTTGATAGCGACTTGATCTTGAAGTTGTTGTATAAAAAATTATATGAAGACCAAAAGAAGCTTTTGAAAATAGAATGTATATTTAGTAAATAAAACAATGTTTTACATCTTTCTTAAATTTATTTATTTTTATTTATTATTACTTTCCGGCAGTAATAATAATATTAAGCTTCTGAATAAATGAAGACTGATAGAATAATAATAAAAATATACATACTTTGAATATATACTATAGCGACATCTATCGTACGATGATAACAATGATATAAATACTAGTTTCAACGCAAGTCAGTCTAGGCAGGGCAATGGCGCAGTTCGCCGAGCGGTATGAATACCTGGGCATAGTTGGTTTCCAAGGTCCGCGGTTCGCATCCCGCTTCTGCCGTTATTTTTGTGCTTGGATTGACGCGTTGAAAAAAGAATTTTATGTATAGTATATGTATATTTAAGTAATGATAATATTGTAATATAGTCAATGATCTATAAAAGTAGATTAGAATATTGAAATAATAAAATAATATTCTAATAAAAATTAAAAAATTAATATTATTAAGTATATATCATGTAAATAACATTATCTTTAAACAAAATTGGGACACCCTAAATTGTATAGTAATAATACACATCTTATATGGTATACAAAATATATACAAAAAATGATAAAAGGGATGATGGTTAGGTTAGACTTATGAAGGCAAATATTTATTGCCTTTAGCTAAGTAGCAAGTTTTTTTTCTTTCCATATCCATTCGATATCTGAAACATATATTCACCACAAATTTCCACCACTCACCTTTATCAATCACCACTGTCCATTCCTCGTCCCAAGACATCTATACATTTTACGATGAACTCATGATAGAATCCCGAGGGTTTGAAGAGACGGCGGCTGTAGTACTTGTATCCGAGGCATATTCTGGATGTTATCGTTTTTTTAAGAAAATTGGTTAATTATTTCAACGCTCAAGAGTCCTGGACCATTTGGCATTAAAAAGTCTGTTTGATGAGCATTGGAACCTTCTGTTGCTTTTGTCTTCATTGCTTTGTTCTCAGTACTTAATCATAAGTACCTATATTTTTAGATATTGTATATTTTTATTTTATGATTAATTCTTACTGTACTTCAGAAACGAATTAAGTTGTTCAAATTTGTAATGTTTCTATAAGGGAAAAAAATTGAATGAATTAAAAAAATGGAATTAAAAACAGCTCAACGCCATCAGTAAAACTTGGTTCGCAACAGGCAATATCCCTTACAAGTCCGCATTCAATGTTGTTTAGCTTCGGTGATGTAATGAGAACCGCGCTTACAATTTACTACTATGTGGTACGATGTGTCGCTAAAAATGCTGATTAATCTGTCGTTCCGAAATGTTAAATGACTCAACATCGAAAACGATAAAAATATCGCGTTCAAAAGTTCATCTTTTGAGGTTATCAGGAAAGCTTTCGTGTATTTCTTTTAACTAAACGAGATCGTTCTCTCAAGATACTGCATTAACTTACCATGTAAACATGAAGTTTGATGTATGAAAACAATATTTCGTGTAAACGGGTGGTGTTTTACTTTGTGTTCTGAATTTTCTATTTAAAAGATTGCATCAGGTATGAATTCTTGCTTCAATAGCTAAAGCTTTTCTTTCATGTAAATAAATGCATAAACTAGTACCATAAATATATGTGAACCACTTTAAAAAATGTAATAATTTCCATAAAAAATGGTGCCACTTAGTGGAATATATCATACTGAACTATATGGAATGCAAGCAAAGCATCTGATTCTAAGCCATCTTATAAGGTTTTTATAGCATCGAATAAATTTCACTACGATTCTAAGGCCGAAACCATTTAGTTTCAATAGGTGGTTCAACCCTAAATTACAATAAATAATATACCGTTACATGGAAAATATCTGCGAATGCTACATTTCAAATCTCCTGTATATATTTTGAAAATGCGTGCATTATAAAAGGGTTGAATGTATCACTTTAAAAAGTGAAATATTAATGCTATTACGAGTACTTAAATAAAATAAGAAAATATCTTACGAAAATTTGTAGTTAACATAAGCGAGGAATGGTATTCTAGGAATTTTCAGTTCAATGAAAGACTGAACAAAAAACGATGTCACCTATGTTTAAAGATGAAATAATGTGTTTTTTCCTTTTTTTTTAAAAATAGTTGAGTTATGTATAAGAAAACTTACAGTTACACAACCTAACCTTTTATTTGTTTGATTAACATAGTAAAGTAATATGTAAGAAATTTTTCAAATTAAATGTTTTTTGTATATTTTCATAACTGTATCGTAAAAAAACATTTCACTTCAGTAGATTGCATCACTTATGCAATTCTCATAGCAATACTGCAAGTTGCTAGTTTCTGCTGGAAGATCGATCCTTCACGGTTCAGTTGTCTGAAAGGATATGGTCTAGTAGGCGGAAGAATGAATTATTAAAATTTCTTAAGTGAACTGTTTTATTCATGAAAACTGTTTTCTGCAAATGCTGGACGTCTCTACATTCAAGGAAATTATTAAACGTATATATTAAAAAAATGTAAACATTAAATCATTTATTAATTGGTTGTATAAAGAATATTATGTATTTTTTAATATTAAAATCTGCTGCGTTCTAAGAATATGTGTGTTTTACGTTTCTCCTTCATTAAAACACGTTAATAATCAATTATTTTAACTAATTAAATTGAAATTTAAATTAGAGCATACATTTTTATTTTATTATTCAACAAAGCGATGATGATTTCTTTGCACGTCTGTTCGTTGTTGCAGTTTATAGACACAGTAAGTTTCCACTACGTAATTTTATCAGTTGTTATTTATCATCCACGATTTGTACCAAGTAAACTATGTACTCATAATATTATACTACCTGAGTACGTAAAGATGGTTTCCAATGGTTTACATAGCGATAAGTCACGTGCTTGTCGTAAAGGTAGCTAAAGTACTCAAGACATATGAGGGCGTTGATTTTACCAGATTTAATTTTAATTAAAAAAACAATCGGATGATCAACACGATACTTTCAAGCTCTTGAAAATTTCACGCTTATAGGGCGGCTCATCTAAACCAGTGACACGTGGTATACCTAATCGGTCACCATTCTAAATAATGTTAACGTCTAATGTAGCATTAATTAATATTGGTTGTCGATAAACAGCCTGTCTTATAACATGACGTTAGTCTAATATTACAATATTTACATGACATCGAAATTCAATACACATTCATAAGATGTGTAACAAAACCTACCGTCATATTTAACAACTTTTAACCGCAATTGATTATATTAAATAAAATTTATAAGAACTCCAGATTTCAAATAAAGACGATACACCAACTCCATGATATACGATCGTGTGAAAGCCAACATCTATTACCAGTGATACAATAATATGAAGTATGCATACATTTTTAAATACTGCTATTTGATTATACTCGTAAATCTTAGTTCTGCATTAGAACCAAAACTAATATTATATCATTTTCCGTAGTTTTGGTTTTCAGCTAATAAAATCAAAGTGTACCGCAGAGGTGAATATTAAAAAATACATGCAGTGAAAAGTACCTGCTTAGTATAAGTTAATGTAAGGGAACAGGTGCCGCTTGGCTCACTGCAGTGGCCGGAAGTACTTTTCCGAAAATTACACGTGTACAGCGACAATGTTCCTTTCCTTTCTTATGATATGAAATAAGCACTACGCCTAATTTAGCTTTCAGAATAATTTAGCTGTGTTATATGAATTATTTCAGTATTATTAATATAATAAGCAGTTTTTAAAGACCGCACATACTATTTTAAAAAAACAGTATCATCAGTAGTAAGGTATCATCTCTTTATTGCAACATAAAATATGCATTAAGCAATCGCATGCAGGAAAACACCACTGGTTGAACCCAGTAAGTGTAGGGCACACGACAAACACTACACACGAAACATATGTTTTTTTTTGTTTGGGTTAGAGAGATTTCAAGTGTACATTGATCAATTTATTAAATGATCCATATTGTATGACGGAGGATACTCAGATACTGAAAAGGTATTACTAAGCTTTCCGGTAGAATTTAGAGAACGTTTTTAAAATAGTTTTTTTTTATGTAAACACATAAGAGAATGCCGAAAAATGGTGATAGTAATTCTGAAGTCTCATCTGTGGAATTCTATGACGCTTACCATGGTGCATATGGTTAAGCGCTGCATGTGTGGTGTTGGTCCGCCAACGTCATAGACTACAGCCTCTGAGATTCACGTATCATCCTTATTATTACAGGAATTTACTATGAATAGATGGTCTTCACGGGATGACTTTCGTCTTCGATCAATTTTACTTAAAAGGCTACTAGTATTCTACGGGTGAAAATCAAATTCACACCAACCGGGGTATTTTAGAGCTAAGAAATCCATGAAATGCAAATCAAACGCTTTGACCATTGAGCTATACCCGCCGATAGATATATGTATATTCTTTGTCGACATTAATTGATCATATGTGGGTATTCAGCCAGTGTAAAATAAGTCTGTTACTTGTGGAGGTGCAGGAGAAATTAATTTCTCTAGAAGAGGAGTCTGTGGTTATAGTGGTAATAAGCTGACTTTGAACGTGAACCAACATTACGTCTGCGTTGCAAGGCTTAGAGGTTGGATTGGAAATGTGTCATAAGATAATAAGTATTTATTAGACAATTTAGCTCTTTTTTGAACGAATCTATCAATAAATTTAAAAGGTTAGTATTTTTCATCGATTACTATTTAGTATTTTAGATTGGCGAGTGTAATAAAAGCAGGTACTTACTAAGCTAACTCCAATATCCGGAAGTACTCATTCAAAAACAACATCTAGACAGTCTGAATGTGCCAACCCTTTCAAGTGACATGAATTATTCAGAAAGCTTTCTTTATATTCACTTTATTGAATACTTTGGAAAAGTAAATGTGCTAGATAAGAGTATCTACAGGTAGCTACATTGCACCCGAAATGCTGTACTAAAAATTTAAACGACATAAAATCTCATTCATCGCTTTTCTCTTATATGAAGTGGTATTATTCATTTGTTCGTTTCACTAAGATATCTCCACGAAAAATACCTGTCATAGTAAATCGCTTATCATTTAATTTCGATATCTTCAAAATTTAAATTCAGTAATGATTATATTTTTGAAAGACTTTGTTTGGTTTCGGAATCGTCTCTTCCGGAAACGGATGTTGCGAATGTAATCGCACCGGTACTGCAGTATTCATATTATGAAATAATAATCTCTGTGTCAGGAAACGAAAGCTTCGTAATTATTTTTACGCGCGCCCAGAGAGCTTTAAAACGAAAGCAATGGCGCCAGTAATGAAAACAATATTCAATTTGTAACCAAAAGCAATGATCTAATTTAAAACTGTATTCAAAATCAAGTGTTATTTTTTTTATATTAATCAAACTACATGAGATACGCTTTTAACTGATTTGAATAATAACATATCACACAATACGAGCATAATAAGAATATTTTTCAGTATTTGCTCATATATGAGAGTATATATTATACATATAAATGTTTTACGTAGATAACAAATACGGATATTTAATTAAATCCAAAATATATATGACTATGTCAATAAAGATGTTATTTTACGACAGTGAGGTGTGATTTCCATAAAAAATATGTGATTTGATCAAACATAACCTAACCTAACTAACCCAATTTAACTTAGCTAACCAACAGAGTTGTAAATTTAGCATGTTTCATGAATTTATCATCTATATCTAATAGATTTGATGAAACGTCTATTTTCATCATTTTCATCGAGTCATCAGCAAATATTTGAAGTTTAACAGTATTAGAAAAAATATTGCTAAGCATTGATTTATTAAGAAAGATCTCACATCCAAAACTTATTCTGTAAAATCTGTCGTAGTGAAAGCGTTATATTTTTAAATGTATTTTTACGTAAAATGTTTTAATGTATATCAACGGTAGGAACTGCAGTCGTTAATTGCAGTGTGCCGTCAGGAATTTGAAGCGGAGAGGAAATGCATCCATCCAGAGAATGCATATATCCAGAAACGGAAATGCTATTTTTATTATAGTGCATCTAATTTTATTTCCATTTCCGAGACTAGAAAACATTTAAATGTTTCGTTTCAAGTATTAATTAAGTCGGGAAAATGAATCATATATTTTTTACGCTATTTTCAGAGATGCGTATTGAATTTGTGTGAAACTTTCTGCAGCTATACGTGAAATATTAAGTATGAAATAGAACCGTTGTGCACTTTGTTAACTGCTTGAAAGAATTTTTTTAATAAGCTTTAATTAAATGTGTTTCTGCATCGGAAAATATATTCACTTAATTCGTTCTAATGTGTTCATATTAAAAGGCAACCGAACGCTTAGCGAAAATGCGAAATTTTTAATAACTAATTAATTGAGCTTTTTATGGTTTAATTGTTGATTGCAGAAATTGTTTATCTTTGAGAATTAATTTTTAACGTATATAGTATTTTAAAAATTAAATTTACTTGAAACTGTGTTGACATACAGACGACAAGTATTAAGTTTTATTTAAAAATAATATCAAAGTATCACGCCAATACTTTCATAGCCTCAACATTTGTAATAAATGCACATACAAGTGAAGTTTTTCATATAAGCTATTAATTATTTAACGGTCATACATATTATTTGTTATAATTAGTTAAATAAATATATTATTTATTTAATTTCGTCAGTAATATTGGATATTTCCCATTGTACAAGTACATCAGTATGACACTGTGAAGTGTATTTTAATATGTGTTTTGTGAGATTAATGCAGCGGTATATTAGGAAATAATTCAAGTAAAATGGTCAATTATCTCTACTGCACAAAATTTATGCAAAGGTTGATGACTTATGATATGACTATAATGGGTTATTTATAAAAGAAAATCAGTGTAATTGATTCCACCGAGATATCATAGATAATTACAGAGTATGCCGCATCCTAGACACTGAAACTGCCATCTATTGTTTAAGAACTCCAGGCAGCTCCATACAATTTCCCTCGCAACCAGATAATGATGTGGCATTTTGCGTTGCCATAGAAGGCAGACGACAAGCCTTCAAACAAGTAGACAATCTGTATGATACACTGCAGATTAAACACACAATATGAAAATATTGTATAAAATTGTAATGAACCATATTAAGAAAGAAGTAGCAGAGAAGAGGTGGACCATGTGTGTCAAACTGATAAAATGCATTGCCTTCTACATGCATTACATCTAAAAATTAGAGTGTCATTATTTTAACTATAAAACTACATTGAAATATCTAACCATATTACCTCCGGTATCTACGCAAGGTTCTCTTAAAATATTCCATCAAATGGCTGTATTGGCTTTTTTTAGGTGCTAAGATACGCAACCGTCTAATAGAGTTCTATAAATACAGCTATATAAGAGAAATTGTTTTGAAAAAATCATATTTTTATGACTGCATTTATTAATGCATATATTTTTTTCAATTACAAAACAACGAAGTGTCCAACATAAAAACTTGAAAATCCACCAAAATTTGTCGATCGAAAATATCGAAAAAAGTATGTGTCGTGATTTAAATCTTTCAAAATGAAGACTTACAGTTGCTAATGGACGATAATCTCTAAGCTTGTATCAATAAAAATATTTTTATGTCTTTTGATGTGTTGTGGATTTGTGGTTAAATTATTTCCATCCGAAGCGAAATTTTATAACAGATATTTCAAAATCAATCAAATATAAGGTCATAATCAAATTCTAACACAATTAAATGAATGAAAAGGAAATATTACGTTTCGAAAGATAATACATATCATTTCATTTGAATTATTCGCTGGCGGTCATAGCACAATGGTCAAAGCGCCTTGCTTTGCAAGCCAAAGGTCGTGGGTTCAATCCCCGACGGAGATTAAAAAAAATGGATTTTTAATCGACTTATGAGCTCTAAAATAGGATAGTGTGAATTTGATACATCACTCGTAAAATGCCAGTCGTAGCCTAATAATTAAAATTGGTGGTAGACGAAAGTCGTTCTGTAAAGACCACCCATTCATAGTAAATTCCTGTAATAATAAAACGTGAATCTAGGGCTGCAGTTTATAGCGTTGGCGGATCAACACTCCACATGCAACGTTTAGCCCATATACACCATGGTAAGCGTCATATAAATCTACAGATGAGATTTCAGAATTACTATCACCATCTGTCGGTATTCTCCTGTGTTTACATGAAAAAAAATACTCCAAATCTTTTAAAGATCATTATCAATATGGTTTAAATTGATACACACATACAAATCTATATATCATTTCAATTAAAATCAAACTCAATATTATAAATGTGTACAATAAGATGAAAAATCCACAATTCTCAATGCATAAACAATTAAAATAAATTAAAACCATTCCGAGCAAAAATATTTCATGTGTTACTTAACTCAAAGTGAATGCTGAAAACATTGAAAAAAATTTTTTTTTAAAGATATAACTGCCTCTCTTTATCCACATTATAGAATACTCAATGTTTAAGAATATCAGTAAAAAATCTGAAAATGAAAGTCGAATTAGAAAATCCTTTTAAATACGTAAAATAAACAAAGGCTGTTTTTTATTAATTGTCAACTCATAAAGATTGACTTTGGTTAGTAGAGTATAATTTAAATTATTATTATTATTAACGTAATGATTGCCACATTTTATTATTAAATATTTATTACAATACAAATTTCTTTTCATGTCAGTTTTTTTAGAACCATTACAATGAATACTTGAGTATTAATATAAGTTTTATTTTATTATTTGCCTTTAATAAATATTTCAGCATACTTGTAAATTAAATAAACACAAAAAGATAACTTTAAAAATCTACACAACGGTTTTTAGTTTGACATAACAAATTAAAGGAGGAAAAATCATCATCATCATACCATATCCGTTCTTCTTACTGGAGCATATGGCATTCACGAAGTACCATCACAAAGCTATCTAATCTAATCTATACTTGAAATACGGCCTGTATTTCTTTGTTCAGTTACTAATTCAAGGTTTTGGCAGGAGGTTTAATCATATAGGAATTAATAAAACTAATCGGCAGTAGACTAAATGCATTGGCAGTATCCACTGGGTCAATATGAATAAAGTCAGTTAAAAAATTAAAATGGCAGTAATATATATTTAATATTGGTAAAAATTAATGAAAATATTAATAAATAATTAACCCATTAAATGAAAACCTTACCTAACCTAAACTATTATTGATTACAAATCATTAATTATTTCTTGCCAATTAATTTTTATTCTACTGCCTAATGATTCTTTTTTAATTACCTTTTTAGGCATTCCTTTTTAGGTATTTATTACTGAACGTATGCTCAATAATTACTGCCCATTAAATACTGTCAAAAATTTAAGTTGTCCTAAAATACTCTTGTTACATAAAATATCTTAAGTATCATAATTTTGTAGTGATTTTTATGGTTGACTTATTATTTAACCAAAGTGGACATAACAAAATTAATAATAACAAGTGAGTTTCATTATAGGATTCTTCAGGATGACAAACAAATAACAGAAATGATCTCTTTATGTTAATTTTACGACTTTAACGATAAAGTTACACGCAAAAAAGTTATGCCTCAAACAGCTTAAACCAATAGGCTCCGGCCATTTTGAGCCGAAAGTTAAGTGTACTTAGGCACATTTCAGCAAATCGGAGAAGCTTTTAGTTGTAATATTATTTGTTCAGATGTTTTGATTTCATTCGATTATTGAAAAAGCTAATTTTGGCGTTGAATAATGCAAATGATTTTTATTTAATAAAACATTGAAAGTTTATTACTTTTTATTATTTTTGTAAGTTGAATTGATCGTGACTTATGATGAGTATTGTTTTAGGTTAAGTTTCATCTTAGAACCAAATGTTACAGGCATCTAGAATGTAAAAATACATGGTATCATTAAAATAGTGATTATCTTAAATTAAAAAATGATACTAAAAACCCATCCAAAACAATACGTGGAATGCATTTATCTAAGCTATGGAAAGCGAAAATTAAGGACAAGGCAAAATTCATGGAAACTTATGAAACTTTATGGCGAAAATTTGTATTGCCCATATTAAAAATAAGAGAGTGTTAATGTATAAATCTGTCTACTTTATTTTTTGTATATCTAAAAACCTCATTACAAAGTTAAGTCAACTCATTGCACCTCACTTACAATAGAACTGCGGAATACGTTTGTTACTTTACCATAATATTTATTATAATAATAACATAAACAGATTTTTCATTCTCTATTCAAAATACTTAAATGCGTCGTGCAGACACATTTTGTCAAAAGATTTATAGGTTGTACCTTAAACATAATCAAAAAAATGTAATCTATAAAGTTATTTTCTTTAGATTATTTTTTTCAGTTATAAGAATAAGAAAACACTTTTGTTGTTTCCTTAACTCACAGGTTCACTGTGCTTGAAAAGCGTATTTATGACGACAAAATGACTGAGGTTTGTCTCACAAAAGATCATATTATTTGACCAGACAAGTGATTATCTTTAATAGCGACTATGGACTGAAAGGAACCCGCCTTTTGAATTATTTATGGGCAGGAGAGGTATAAAGATGTCACACTAAAGTAACGGCCTTAAAATAAAATAAAAGACCGGGCAACTTTATGGATAGGTTCAGTTGAACGTAAGATTTTTCAGGAGCGTTTTGTATTATTTCAAAACAATGAAAAACAAAAGGACAAGAGTCAAAATCCAATATAACGAGCGCTGAAAAAAACAATAGTATTTTTCTAATTTTTTTAATTTTTATTAGAATATTATTTTATTATTTCAATATTCTAATCTACTTTTATAGATCATTGAAATAATAAAATAATATTCTAATAAAAATTAAAAAAAATAATATAATAATGTCTCCTTGAGACAATATCAAGAAGGTAAAAATTATCCATCAGTAACACAGGTAAATGATTGGTTATAAAGTCCGAGTCGGAACTATAAGTAGTCGTTTCTCATCCATTCAGTCTATAGTTTGGTTCCGAGACCCGAGTGGTACTTACTAAAATAAATAGACTGCCGGAAAGTAATAATATTAAGCTTGTGAATAAATGAAGACTGATAGAATAATAATAAAAATATACATACTTTGAATATATACTATAGCGACATCTATCGTACGATGATAACAATGATATAAATACTAGTTTCAACGCAAGTCAGTCTAGGCAGGGCAATGGCGCAGTTCGCCGAGCGGTATGAATACCTGGGCATAGTTGGTTTCCAAGGTCCGCGGTTCGCATCCCGCTTCTGCCGTTATTTTTGTGCTTGGATTGACGCGTTGAAAAAAGAATTTTATGTATAGTATATGTATATTTAAGTAATAATAGTATTTTCATTTTATTTAATAAATCGTTATTATTCTTTAACGCATATACATACCGCCAATAAGCATTTTTTTATCATTTAAAAATCTGAAATCACAATTAAGGTATTTTTGATCGAAGGTTCTTGGTAGAATTCCATAATATCAAAAGAAAAATAAATGTTTTTTTTAAATAATTCAACAATATCTAAATTAAATTACTGGACGACGTGTTTCTGCTTTTCACAATGGCTACTCGACGTAGTTGAAATATGAGTTAAAATATTTTCGTATGTTTTAAAAAATAAAATAAAATATATATTATATTTAAAAGACACGAATATCGTAGAGGCGGGATATTGTTTTAGAAAATGTTCATAAAAGGTTATGCTATAAAAAAAAGGTTTATATATACTGCACTAAGCAATAAAATAGTCAAAATAATTAAATAACATTAATTTACTGTCTAGCACGCGTACTTCGAATTTAATTAAAGTAGAAATCTGTGAGTGGATTAGATTATACTTTGAAAATAACTTAGAATATTACTGTGGATCTGCATATCCACGTTGACCGGATATCGGTGTCATGCGACATATAGAGAGCTTTTAATGATAATTAAAGTAGTAAAAACTTCTTAATAGTTTTTGTTAGTGTCTCATATGCAAGAAGTCTCGTGGGATGTATATAAACCGATTACGCTCTAGCGTTGATATCAACTCGCGAGACGTTGAGAAGCTCAGTAAATGCTTTTACTTAAAGTTTTGTATCTCGCGAGCTTTCTTGATCCTAAGTGTATTTCTTTCCGACTAATTTGCGCCGTCTAACACTAGAGCTCTCGCCCTTTTCGTATGAATACATTGAAAAATATTTCACATTTATTGATGAAAATACTGTGTATCCTATATGAATACCGGGAAAATAAGGAAAAATTGATTTTTACTATTCTAAAATATATTTTTCATTTATAATAATCTTATTTTCCTGTTCTACTTGTTGATTATATAATTTTTATCTTATAATGATGACAAATATAAACTTAAGCGTTTACATAATAATGACAATCAATTACAAATGATGACAACTAACTGAAACCACACATTGTTCTTTTCCTTTATTTCTTATTCCTTTGAAATGATGAAATCCTTTAAATTGTCATTGGACAGCTATATTCGTCAATTAATATTTTCCATAAATTCATTATTTTTATTTTTTGAAAAGGTTCGATGTAAGTGAAATTTATTTCTCTAATTTAAAATTTATTATAATTTATTTAAGGAGTTTGGTACATATTTTCGTTATTCTATATTCACTACCAATCTGGAGCACATGGGCGTCACAAATTAAAATTTTAAATTAATTTAATTTATATATTATACAGGTATATGTAAAATAAATGTGAATCAAAAATTTTTTTTTTAAATAAAAGTAATTTTAAATTATAATTATGCAGTTTCACGTATTTAAGTATTGTCAGTTGATAACCTTATTCGTCACAAATTACTCTAATATAATTTTGACAACCACTTTGGTCTTTGCTTTCTTTTGTATCAGCTATATCAAATACATTAAGTCTATAGTTCTTCTAGTGAAGAAATACATATTATGCGGAATTGACATCCATAGTAAATGCTAATTTCAACAAATATTTCTTAATATTCCAGGCAAAACCAACGTCAATCAGTAGCTCTTCTTTTTTTTTTAATGAATTTTCTTATTACAAAGATACCGGGTATTGACATGTTAAAGACGAGTTTTCCGACATTTTCCCGAGCCGCATCTCAAAAGATCAAAAACGTTAAAACAATTCTAATTTTGCAAAATTTTGGCATCACTCGCGCAATAATAAGATATGTTTCAATGGAAAGCTTAATAAGCAACAAACGTTCTATCGGAAAGTACGCTTCAAGGCGTTTGTGGGGCCTTTAACGTGCTTTCGAATCATCCTACAAATACTTATTTTCGCTTTGAATTACGAAATAGTTAAAACGGAAATTTCAGTCCGTTCTAAGAATCAAAAATATTTGATTTTGATCGAAACAGTAATAAAAAATTAAAAAAACTGATTTTTTATTTTTACAAACAGATTTGATATAAGTAATTTTTTATATTTAAAGATCGCAGTTACTCTGTCGTTTGTCAAATTTAATAATAAAATAATACAATATGTACGATTGCGTTTATTTTTATTAGTCTATTGTTTTTAAACTCTCCTTCATCAGGAGAATCTTAAAACCACAATAACGAGTATAACTGCTTAAAAACTAAAAAAGTCTTAAATTGAGCTTCATTTGTGTTCATAAAAAACATACATTAATAATTATAATATTACAATAATGTATTCAAATTACACAAAATTAAGTGAAATAACTATTATAAAGGCATTTTGTTTTCAACATTAATGCGATATACTGATGATTTTTAGTCTAGTAATTATTGTACATAAATCATTAATTATTCCGTTTATAAATTTCAAATTAATAATGTCCGCACTGGATTAATAACGAATATAAAAACATAATATTTTACAAACAGATTTGTATCACATTAATTAAAATGGTTTACTAGACCGTGAAAGCGTAAAGCGTATTTTTCGTACGAAATAATAAACTCAAAAATATATTTTGTTATTAAAATTGAATTAAAATAACCAATTTATATTTTTATGGGACATCGTAAAAAATGTTTGATATATTGTAACAAGAAAATACTTAATATTTATTTCATTAATACATATGAAAATATACGCTACTCTGGAAAGATATCGGGAACTATAAATGTATTATAATTTACTAATAGCTTCAGGACTCAAAGCTGATTTGAGACAAAACGAAGACGATGATAAATAATAAGACTTTACAGCTCTAGCTTCTAGCAAATATATTAACATCCTCCTCTCTTTCAAAGGTAGTTATTCAGTCGCGAGAGGAGTGGAGATCGAGATGCAAGATTTTGTTTCTGCAAACCGATCCACCAGATTGATACTACAAAGAAGAAGAATAATTAATGATCCTCAGGGCCACTTCCTGCAAATCATATAATAGTTTTAATTGTATAAAATATGTTTTGGTTTTCAAAATCTAGATTCACAAATGTGAAGTATTAGTTATTTTTAAACGTGACAACAATGTGAAAACCCTTTTTATTATTAAATTAAAGTCATGTGTCAGTATCCGTTGGCGTGACAACGGCTTATAACGGAATAACGACGCGCCTGTCTGCCGTTACAACGCGTTATCGCCCTGCACAGCCTTCAAAGGCTTTGGCGCTTTCGTTGCCACTTGACGATAGGAAATGAAAATAAACGACTGCGATTAAACGTAGTTAGCGACCATTCAACGAAGAAATCTTGATGACAAGATTGCATGAATAGTTTCGTAATTATTTTGAATTCTTATTTAAACGACAGAAGAGGCTAAATGATAGCGTACTGAAAATTAAAATAAATCTTTAATGAACACTTTTATTAGAATTGTATATCTATATTTAAAAGAAAGTCGACAGAAAACCGACTTGGCTGAAAATTGGTGGAAAGGTAGCTTAGAACCCAAAAACGTCCATGGTATACTCAAAATTGATTTGATTAAGAAAAATATGGAAAATTTACTTTAATGAACACAGCTTTAAGACGGTTTGCCATAGCAAAATAACTAAAAATGACGTAATAGTAGGTATTGTAAGTCGGGTATATGGTACGGAATATTTTGAAACAAAAAAGAAAAACAAAAGGCAGGAAAAAAAGACAAAAACAAAATAAATATTAGTGAAAATATCAGTTTAATCTTTTTATTTGTTAAAAATGTTATAACAAAAAGCAAATGGAAAGGCATCTTCTTATTCTATTGTGTTATTTTTATTTTTTATTATTTAACTCAAAAACTGCTGAACCGACTTGGCTGAAAATTTATGGAAAGGTAGCTTAGAACCCTAAAAAAATTAAAAGATACTCAAAATTGATTTGATTAAGAAAAAATATTGAACATTTACGTAAACATGTTTTCAAACAAGACTATTGTCATTTGACAGATGTCAGTTAAAGACGGTGTTGCCATAGTCAGCAACATAACTAAAAATGACGCAAAAGTAGGTATTGAAAGTAGGTACCTACGTAAGGTACGGAATATTTTGAAACAAAAAAAACAAAAGACAGGAAAAAAAGTCAAAAACAAAATAAATATGAGTTAAAATATCAGTTTAATCTTTTATTTGTAAAAAATGTTATAACAAAAGGCAAGGAATCTGACAACTGATATAATTATTGTTTATGGTTACATAGATATTTTGAAGTCTATCGGTTGACGTTTTGTTTCAAGAACTTTCGAGTTTCTGTTAGCTTATTGTGCCGATATTTGCGACCAAAACGATCGAATCTTTCACGAAAAAGCCATCATGGAACTAGCGATTGAAACATTACGAATGTAAGACAGTGATTTGGTGGTTTTTGGCATCCTAACCTCGAATACCAACGATGAAATTGCGCGCTTTCAAGTTTGGTACAAAGCGATTTGGCGTATATTCGCAATCCCTTATCACGAACGTCATACTGCTGTTGTGCATTTGGCGGTGCATCTGGAGAATGGTCATTGGGTATATTTCACGGCTTCAAATGTTGTTCAACGTGCTGAGACACCTCCAGCGACAACATTGACAAGTCTCTTTACGATATGCCAAAGCGATCCGTTTGCACGAACTCTAGAATGGACGAGGATTTAATCCGACATTCAAGGTATTTATTTATTTATTTTTGTACTTACACACAATCATAATTAACAGAATAACATACTACACTTATTGCTTTGAATTATGTATGCTAATTCTTAAAAAAAAGTGTTTATAAATCAGTAATATTGTCTTTGCTTTTGATTCTGTAGATACAATGACAGATTCACCATCGAATCGGATCATTCCAACCTCTCGAAGATGCACAGCATTAATTTGTACAAATATACTTCAATGACAATATGGAGGAAGAACTTGATCGAGGTCTACAAAGTCGTGATCAGAGCGGATAAACGACTATCTGGTACACACGTCGTGATACTGGGCAACTACAACAGATATCTGAAACACGTCGTTCATATGACACGTTGCAATACCCACTGATGTTTTGGCAAGGAGAAGATGGATATTATTTCAATATCAAAATGAAAAATCCATTGAATGGTGAGTAATCAATATATATATATAATCAATATCATAGTTTTGATTCCGTCATGACATACATTTTTCAGTGCTTGGTTTTGCTTTAGGTTTCCAATAAATGACCAATTATACTGCTTATTACCAGGAAAATAACAGACTTAAAGATTAAGATGTTTTTTTAGAGAAAATTGGACAAATAACCGGCAAACGATTTGAAATCATTTATCTTCACCCCTTTATAATTATGCTACAAGTATGGATGTTAGCTTTACATACAAAATTAAAAATCTATTGTCTTAATTTCAGGTGAAGAAACTACCAAGAATCTAAGCTCGATGAATTATAACGCATATCGTTTGACGATTCGTCGAAATGCTGACAACTACTTGCTGAAGTTTCGTCGATTACTGCAATAGAATTCAACCAGACCAAATATATGATATCATATGTACCAAAAAATTCAACTTAATAAAATCCAAAATCTGCTCATTTATTGCCTTTCGGATGAAACAAAGTTCACCGGGTCAGCTAGTATATATATAAACTAGAGTTACTTTATAAATAAAGTTACTCTAGTTTATAAAAACGACCAAAAATATTTATCAAAAAGAGTTTATGCTTGTGTTAATTTAAATAAATATATTCACATGCTATAAGAATTTTTTTTAATATTTTTCTCGCGGTACTTACAAAACATTTAAAGTATGTTTACTGTTTTTTGCAATGATATGATCCAGGAATTAATTAAAAGTTGAATGTATTTAACGAATATTAATAATGAAAGCTTCATTAACCCTTTACGTGCGAGGTGCTGATTTATCCCACGCCCTGAAAAAAACACGTCGCTTCAGTGCGAGATGCGGATTTATCCGAATACTATATTGAATATAATTTTGTTTCGTATGCCGACATTCCTTCGTCATATTTTTTTTACGATATGTATTGAGTTGTGGACCATTCTACACATGTTTAAAATTTGCCCTGTTTTAAAAATAATAATGGATTTATTTAATTTAATTCTGAAGGTAATGCAGCACTGACCAATCAAAACACATTTAAAAAACTTCCTTAAATATTCAACTTTATTTGTCATTGACTAATTGACTTATTTCGTGACTTTTTATGAAATCTTATTCCGAACGTAAAGGGTTAACTAACGATTTGACACCTGATACACATAACAATTTATAACAAGACAATATTTTTTTGCATTTCTCTCATTAATAAATCGGAGATAAATAAACGATGCCCATCTTTTGCGCAATTTGATATTTGCTTTACTTACGCCGCTTCATCGTTTCAAAAAATAACAAATATTACATGATTAATACGTATTCTTTATGTAATACATAATGTTTGTATATTTATTGTGTAATTGTATAAATGATTCATGTACATTTTTTTTTTCAAAATTCGAGTATATTTTATCATCAATATATTTACATTTAGCGTACTCTCTTTTTTTTGTAAACACATACAGGAGAATACCAACAGAATGTGATAGTAATTCTGAAGTCTCATCTGTTAAATTCTATGACGCTTACCATGATGCATATAGCTAAGCGCTCCATGTGGAGTGTTGATCCGCCATGATTTTGTTAGGCCTATACCGATATTAGAACCATTATTTTTATTTGTGTCCTGATAAATCTTATTTCTTTGAAAATCATTTTAAATTTTTGAAACCATATTAATACAATTCAATTATTACTAGTTTACTTAATCCGTAAAGTGTATTAATATCAAATGTGCATAATATAATTATAATAATAAACGTGTCTAATACAGTAATTGAAATTATATAATGATTTAGATGCAAGCAGTTAATTACAGAAAATAATTACTCACGGTTCATACCAACTGCATTTTAATCAAATAAATCATTCCCCCATAATTATTTCTGTCAATACCTTCAAGTATTAAAACAGGGAATTAATTTAGCAATTAGGCAAACTTATGATAATACGTCATCGATGAATGATCATTCCAATAAAATTTCAAATGTATTTATCATATTAATATAATAATCGAATTTTAATTAAAACTCAGTTTAACAGCATAAAAGGAATGACATCTTTCATTTTTTAATCTATTGGCATAAAATTATGTTTTTTGACTTACCAAGTTATTTGAAATCATCACCACGTCCTCTCCCCAAACTGAAACATATGTTTATCATGAGCTGCCGCTACAAAGCTCTGTCAGCTGCCATAGTCCTTGCATCATCATATGTCAATTCTGCTTCCCGCAGCTCCACCGAGTACATTTTATAAAGAATTCCCTATGGCCTTACAGGGCGACGCGAGCCCGGGGGCTTTAAGAAAAGACAACTGTATTCAATGATCTTTTACGACATTCAATATCGCTTAAATCAACTCCATCTTTGCTTATTGAGCGACTGTAGTATGGGAAACGGGAAACTGCTGACATCAGCATGATGTAGTCCTTGCTTACTGTTACCGAAAACCTCGATATACGACCTTTCGTCTCTTTATTTCGGGTCGCTTGTCGTGCATTTAGGTGCGCCGTGCTGACGGTTCCGCTAACGGGTGTGTTCGTTAAGGATACTTTCCTACCCTTTAGCGAGACAAAGTCAGCGTTGCGGCCAGCGGTATGTTTCCACTTGGCCGAAAGCTTGTAATGTTTTTAAAGTAAATATAATCAATGTGCTACAGAAAAAGAAAGAGTTTGTCTGCTGACCTGCTCCTCATCATGTCCTCACACGAAGTAATAACTCCCCTTTTTGAGAGAGGAGGATGTTACTGCCTTGTCTGCTCTCTCACCTCGTCATTTCTCACAAAGTGAACCATCATACAATATTCTACTAAGCCATTTCCTTTCAAACCCCATCATACGGCTGCATTGGCATTTGGTAATATACCAATATTGACAGACGTAAATAATAATTAGAAAGATTCAGGCGTTGTATAGATAAGCATTATTTACATAGAGCACGCTTACAAGGATAATAGTAATATTACTGACCGGATATGTGAACTTTGTGGATTGGTAAGTAGGTTTTAGAGGACATTATTTATCATAATATGATGGAGCATTTGTTGGACAATATTGACGAGAATTACCCAGTGGACTGGAAGAATAGACTGCATCGAGGAATTATTCACGGATGACCAGACCGCGAGGGGAAACTAGGGGCTCGTTAAAAACGGATAAACAGTGTTTTAATGCAAAGGTACTTACTGTAAAACAAGGCCTGTTTTTGGACGATAAAATAAATTTTGTTTGCGAATTATTAAACGAACGCGTCGATGTCATTATCCACTGGTAAAATATATTTTTAATGGCGTAATTTTTTAATTCAAATATATGAAGTTATATGTCACTAGTATACCTATTTCTGACATATTTGACATGTACGAGTATAGTTAAGAAGAAGGTTATAAATATCGTATAATATGTATAAATAAAGAAAAACATTTCCGTTCCTTATCTGAAACACATGACCACCACAAATTGCCGCCATTAAGTTCTGTCAGTTGCCACTGTCCGTGCCTCAACCTCATACATCTTTGCACACGAAATTCCACCTAGGAACAAATATGGTTTCCAAAAAACCCCAAGAAGCTTGAGGATTTGAAGAGACAGCTGCTGTAGTATAATAGGCATATTTTGGGTGATTTATCAATTATTTTTTTCTAAGGTTATCGGATAATTAGGTCAACGCTATGGAGCGGTTCAACCTAGCCAGTAACACGTGGTTAACAAAAGGCAGTGACCCATCCAAGTTGTGGTATTTGTCCAATGTTGCTTAGTTTCGATTGTCAACTAACGAGAACCGCTATTATGATGTGTCACAGTCGCTGCAAAATTTATGAATAAAAATAATTAAACTTATATATTTATAGAAATACTTTTATCGAATTATTATCTGTTGTAATTGAATAATGTAATTTCGTCAAAAAAATAATTATCCCTCTAGAGTCTAAACTCTAAGTCCTCCTACATCCGCAACTATCTTCTTCTTCCACTGTTTCACTGATGTTGTCAGTCATTAATAAATGAAAATAATTTGTATTTATAAGCACATGCCTACTTGTAAAGTATAATATAATATAACATATTATAATTAGCGCTAAAAATATTGTAAATGTAATTTTTTTGAGAAATATTAAAAAAAATAGTATCTATTTTCTCTAAATATGGCCAATCACAATGAGCACTCTGTACTTAGTTACCATAACTCATAGTTTCAACATGATCGGAGTGATGGATTCAAATTATTAAAACGATCTAATACAACACAAAATTGTAAATTATACACCATTGTTACACACTGGAAATTATGAATGTGTATGTAAATAAATGAGAAAGGAGTGGGAAGGACAGCGGCCATTTTGTCGTAATCAGCTGGTTGCACTCCGCCATTTTGTAAATACTTATACCAGGAACAAATAGTTTCCCGCGCTTTGTGCTAATAATTGGATATTTTGCCGACTCACGTTCATTACTGATAATGTTTTGTTTGCTTTAAAATAATTAAAATTAAACTTGCACACGAAATTGATTTCAGTAATGGAATAAATAGCGCTCAATGTATGTACACACTTACGGAAGTCGTCGTGAGTGAATTAATATAATATTGTCGTATTTATTTTAACTACAAATTTGAAAATATTTTTCTAGCCTTCTTCATAGGTATTTCGCGCTTTTTTGAGCGCATCAGTGCATAGCAATAAACCATTTAAACCACTTGTATTTTTCGACTTATTGTAGCTTGTGTTATTTTGTATATTTACGTATTAAATATACTTTTCAAGTTTTATCGAGATATATGCACGTAAATATTTGAATTGATATGTTTATTCCCTTAACTGGAGTACACGTTTTTCACGAATTCTTAGTAACGGCTGCAGTTTTCGCCTCATCCCATATAAGATTTGCCTCCTGAAGCTTCTCCGAGTATTCTATTTTAAGTTTCCGACGGCCTTCCACAGCGAAAGCCCCGGGGTCTACAGAAAAGTTAGCTTATAGTTTATGCTTTCCTGTGGCAGCATTAGTACATTTCCCAGCTAGGTACACCTTCGTCTTTTAACCGATTATATATAGTATGAAAGGCTGCCTTGCCCGTTCTCTCACCTTATCATTCCTCATAATCTCAAACCATCACACTCCCAGTATTCAACGCAGGCAACTGTTTTTAAAATTCATTATAAGGCTGCATAGACTATCTAATTGTATTATCGTATTTCAGCATTGCATTAAATTTGTAATTGTATTGAAATAAAGAAATAAATAAAGATGGAAATTGCAAAATAAAATTGAAATAATCCAAGTAATCTTTGCTCATAGATGTGTAGGCTATCTGAAAAAAAAAATTACAAGAGCTCAGATGTTTAAAAAGAAGCCAGCTGAAGTATCTGAAACAGATTTAAATGTTTATTACATATGTTTTAAATATTTCTCAGTTTGGTAACTGGTGTTAAAGAAACTAAATGCTATTCAATAGTACTTTCATGACAAATTTATTTTAAATAAATGGTGGCGTCTATTTTAATTCGCATATTTTTTAATTTACGTTAAAAATGTAAAAAAATCTTCAATTTAATAGGCTTTGTGGCCATTCCGTTATTTCAATGACTCTCGCGTGGACTATAACGTTATGCTGTAGTGTAAGTACGTCTTTTCAGAAACATATATTTTTAATTTTATTCACGCCCTTGTTGATACGCTCATGACTCGTTTCAGCTTAGAATGATGCTATTAGGCATGTGATTATTCATCTCCGATGACCGAAATGATTGAGTTTTCAAGAAGGCGTATCCTCAAGCGAGTTTACTAGAACTAGGTCAATACTTTGACATTTACATTTTACTACCCAATATAAACCTATGATAATGCACCAGGTTTAAAGAAAGACTTGTAGTCATTATAGTATATATATGTGGTCAAAAAATAAAAATATGTATATAAATCATAATCATATATAATATTTTTTTTAAATCTATCGCCAATTTTTGGTTGGTACTCAAAATTTCAATATCGTAAAAGAAAGAGAATTTTTCGTATAAATTCCACAATATTTATTTCAACGACATCTTTCGGCTTTGTCCAGAAATCATTCTGAAGTAAAAAAATATTTAGACATTTATTTAGTAGTCTTCTTCGTAGTATCAATCCGGTGGATTGGTTTGCAGCAACAGAATCTTGCATCTCGATCTCCATTCCTCTCGGTCCTCCGCAATCCTTTTCAGCTCAGCATAAGCGCTACAATTCATGTCCTCGAATACTTGCTGCAAATACTCCCGTCTAGGGCGCCCTCTACAGTTACTACCCTCAACCATCCCCTCCACAATATCGGAAAGAAAATCCAATTTAGTAGTATAGTGACAAAAACTCGCTTATTGCAATTACTTCTCGACGAATCCAAGACATGACAAAAAAATATATATTTTGAATTTGTACAGAAATCATTTTGTTTTTCTTGGCATATCTATTCCACATCCATGGGATAAAATAATCACTACAAATTGCTGGATTTTTTTATGTCAACTACCATTGTACATTCATCATTCAAGACACTAATAGGTTCACCTAGGAACATATTATATATAATTCTCTTCGAAGAGACGACTACTGTGGTATCCGAAGCATAATTAGTTAATTAATAATTTTAATGAGACCAAATGATTAACTCAAAACTCTCAAGGTCTGGAATCTGGAATTGTTTGATCTTGAAAATTCGATCAACCCAAAAAAATAAACATATGAATAAATAAAAAACTTTGATAATACCTTACTTAGTGATGTGTAGTGCCTATGGTTAAAAGTTACGAAAATCTGATAAATGGAGGCGTCAAAGGTAAAAGGTACTATCTCTCTTCAACTGGTTCAATACAAACATCAACCAACAGTGGCTGCCACTTACAACTTTCAAGAGATCGACCTGAGAGTGGGAAAACTGCACAGTGGTGGTTACTTTAGAAGCTCGAAGGTTACAAAATTAATTCCCTTTTTTTTTTTAAATTTCAAAATAAATTGATAAATTTAAATACATAACATTGCACTATACTCGTATATTTCACTGACGACCAAACTAAGAAATATTAGAATGAGAATTTCTTGTTTATTTTTGTTGTTAAACATTTGATTTAAAAAAAATACAAACATGTTTTTGGCTGTAAAAAACGGTTTTTAGTTTTTTCTTGCAATATTGTTAATATGGAATGCAGTGTTTTTTTTTAAATAAATAAAATGACAAATTAAATATAATTTTAAAGATAGCATTTATGAGTTTTTTGTCAGATAAACGCTTGAGATCCTAAAGAATGTTACATTAAAAACTTTTCTAAAAAAATGCCTGAATGTTTTTCCATTCTTCTAAATTTCACCTCTTTTTTTGTGTATAATATAAACTAATTTTTTGCTGACTGAGCAATCTTTGATTGAGCTTAAAATTGGCAAACACATTATTCAATTACAACGAAATTTTATCGAAAGATTAAGCTTTTGATATTAACGGACGGATTCATAACCTTGGTAAGTTGTACAAATATATGAAAAGCACTCGAATTCTGGATCGATTGAAATGTCTTTTTTAGTATGAATTTACTGGTCTTATATGGTCCAGGGTTTTCAATATCAGTTATAGAAACACAAAAATTATACCTTCGAGTATGGACTCGATTTATTTGATTTGAAAAACACTCTGTTATATGATGATTGTAAATATAATGTTCTTGGAATGTTTTTTAATACATTTATTTTTTTTCAGCTTTTGGCGTTTGCCCTGTAGAGGGCTGGCTTGAGCCGCCACCCATCTGTCGGCTACCGTTACTACTAGACAGGTTTCCGGTCCATTCACAGGCGTGATGGACTCAAAGGAGAATACCAATCACACGGCTGCAGAGACTCAATTCATCCAGGTACACTCTGCTAGAGACAGGACTGGACCTAATTATGAGTAAATTTTTTGGAAGATTTTCCTATTTATTGTTATCAAGGAAGTCAATGTTATTTACCTTGTTTTAACATGGATCAGTTGAAATGAACATTCCTTAATTGCATACTTGAAAAACATAGTTGCACTTTCAATAAAGCTTTATTAGTTCATCACTAACACGATACCAGTGCGAAGAAGCTCCAATTGAAAATGAAAGTGCGGTCTTCACGTATGTTAATAAAAAGTGCTCAACGTAATTTATTTTAAGACAACGTACAAGTATTTATCTATTAAATATTTCTAATGGATCTCAAAGTGAACGCTATAAATATACTTTTTTTTGAATTTGAAATTAATATTTATGAAAATGATTATTTATTAAATAATAAATATAAAATAAAATAACAGTATTTTTTGCCTTAATTTTACATGGTGACATGGAGAACTAATGCATTCGTTATTGAGAGTCGAAATGGTCTTCAGGTAAGTGATTAACCTATTCTTCCCTGTGATGAGAATCTTTTACAGATTGCTTCTAATAACCATCAATATCTCTATAAATATAATAAATAAAAGGTTAAGATTTTAGGTAATCATCCACAATATACTGAAACATTGATTAAGAAAATAATATTAATAATAATCAGAATCTATCGGGTACATCAGAGGTGTTTTGTGAACATCGGAAACAAATTCGCGCTGTGAGTGCCTTGACCTTGTGTCTCGATGATGTGCGGGAAGCGCGACACTATATTCCCATCTCACACTTTCATACTTCACTGTGAAGGAAGAGGGAAGTGAGTAGGAGTGGGCCACTCCGGCCATTATCACGACTAGCGGCAATAGCTCTCGAGCTTGAAACCAGAGTGGACCTATGCCCGTTCCGTGAGCGTTTTCAGCCAATAAATCTCAATTATTATACATTTTAATGTAATTATAAATTATTTAGGAGATTAGAAATGTTTTTTTTTTATTTTTTCGATTTAAAATCGCTGATTTTTTATTGTGTACTGACTACCCATCACCGGAGCGCACGTTTTTATTTTAGCTCCGTAAAGAAAAGGTTGCCCATTGTCCTTTCATGTTAAAGCAAGGTGAATATTAATTTTGAACTACAAATATATCATAGAGCATCAAAATTAAAGTAACACGTTTAATATAAAACTATGAATAGCTGTCTGTTTCTATCGTGATGTAGTGATTAGATTGTCAAATTAATTATCTGACCCCCTGGATATATTGTTTTAATTGTAAACACGAAAGAATGTTTCCGGTATAAATGCCACAATTTCATTATTCAAATGTTGTAGCTTATTAATAAGCCATTGTGACGCGTAAAAGTATTCATTTATAAGGTGATAAAGTCAATAGGTGAGGAAGTAGCAATTTTTATTTTTTTGATATAGCTATGTATCATATTTTTGAAGCATCGTGGTGACAGTTGTACGATTGTTTTGGAAAAAAATTAAATAAACTTAGTTATAATAAAAATAGTGTACGTGCTGAAACAGTAGAATCAAATTCGAATGATAAAGTAATTATAGAACAATTAGGATTAAGATATATTGATGGTTTTTAAGGTAATAATAACAAACAAATAATTCTGATGCGTGTCTGTACTAAAGCTTAAGGTCCAGTAATGAGTTTGTTCGATGAAGCGATGATGCTAGTGATGATGCGCAGTGAGGCGCTGAGAGAGTGTGGAAGTGGTCTGATCTTCCTCTGAAGTCCTTGACTACTATATATACTCCACTGCTTCAACTCTTCAGCCACTATCAGGAAATGGACGGACTCCAGGTGCCAGTCCTCAAGCCGGTGCATTTAAAGCCTTTCTAGCACAAAATTCTTCACAAACGCAAATTTTTAGTCAGAAGTTTGATTATACAGGTGATCCAAAAAAACCGTAACTGTTCAACAATCGTCCTTTAGATGCAGTTTTTCTATACGAGTGCATTCTTAAAATTTGCTGTTGACATATCCCATTGATCGCTGTAACATGTCAGCTGGAAAACTGTGAATTTCTACGTGAAATTTCCATTTTCATTCGTCTATATTTCTTGTTCATGTAAGCTGTACCATTTTTAAGGTTTCAATTGTTTACAAAAATGTTTTTCTTCTATCGCCCTAAGTTTTATTTGTTTGAACCAAAAGACATGGATTTGATCCCCGACAGATATTAAAATAAAATGTTTTTTATTAAACTTCTAAGCTATACAAATACCGTTTTGTGTGAATTTGATCTCTCACTCGTCAAATGACAGTCATAGCCTATTCTTTGAAAATAAAATTGGTGGTAGACGTAAGTCATCACATAAACATCACCCATTTGAAGTGAATTCTTACTAAAAATGAATGATACGTGAGTTTTTTTGCCTAGGATGCCTTATATTTGTGTATCAACATTTTAAATGCATTGTTTAGCCATTGGTAAAAAATAAGCTCCATAAAATCCACAGATGAGATTTCTTCACCACCATCTGTCGTTATTCTCCTGTAAGTGTTCACGTAAAAAAACTAAAGGAGAAAAAAATATTCTTTGTAAAAAATATATTATCCTACAGGTTAATAATTTCGTTTTGCGGCAATATTTTTAATTAACAATGTTAAAAAATATTTTTATTTAAAAATTATCAAAAGGCAAGAGTAAAGAAACGATTAATCATAAACAAAAGACAAAAAAAAACTTAATCAGAAAAAGTTTCCGCTCACAAAAACAGGATGCGGAATTTAACTGTTTCCGTCGACTCAAATTAGTGTTATAATTAAGAAACTCTTAAAAAAACTTTCAATTTTGATATTTTCTCAAAGAAAGGCGAATGGAAAGGAGACCATTTTACATTTCATAAACTCACAAAGAAACCAAATTAATGTTATTTCGCAAGTCAAATAAATGTCACAATTTTTATTATCACAATTTAAATCAGTTTTTTTTTAAAGAAAAACAACTTTTTATTCGCGGAAATCTTTCGAAATAAATCTTCAAAAAATATTCGATTCCCGGGCATGCGCCGTTCAAGAAAGCGTCGACAACTATAGATAGATGTATTAGGCGGAACTACGGCAAGCAAAGCTGACGTGATGAAGCGAAAACCATGGAGGGTGTCAGAGCTTTGTGGCGACAGATTGTGACGACAATATGCACTGATTACAGGAGCGAACGTGGTGTAATAATGATTCAAAATGAAAATTAAAGTTCACGTGTCAAATTTACAGGTATATAGAGTAATACATTAATAGACAGATTGCAGTAATACATAAATGCCATTTTAAAGATAGCTAAGCGATGTATCTAGAAGTTTGATCCGCCAACCTAATTAGAATACAACATTCATTCATCGTCGATTTTTACGGGGACTCATAATAAATGGGAAATTCTTACTTCATAAATTTAGATTTAATATCATTCTTAATGGAAGCGACTGTCTTTTTTCAGGCAAGGGTTTCGATTTTTCATTTACCGGCGGGTATAGCTCAGAGGTTAAAGCGTTTGCTTGGCAAGCTGAAGGTGGTGGGTTCGATCACAGACGGAGATTAAAAAAAATATTTTTTCACCAATTTCTGAGCTATAAAATACTCCCAATTGGTGTAAATTTTATCCTTCACCCGTAAAATGCCAGAAATAACCTATTAATAAACATGGGTGGTAGACGAAAGTCATTCCGTGAATTCTTGTTATAATATAGATGATGCGTAAATTTCGGACTGTCTACGATGTTGGCGGATTAATACTCTATATGCAGTGCATAATCATATGTGGAATGGTAAGCGTCATAGGATCCACAGAAGAAAAACTTCAAAATCTATTTCACTGTCTGTAGGTATTCTCCTGTATGTGTTTACATAAAAAAAACAGCATATTTATGTAAATTTATACATTGATTCAAAATAAATACAAAATGCTTTGTCGAGGATTGCATCTTTGGTTTTATAAGCCTAGCACTTTGACTGTATGTCAAACCCGCCGCCAAGAGCCTTTACAAAAATAAACGTATTTTGAATTATATTTTTCTTGAAAGAGTAACTCGCTTAGCGTCAAATGAGATGCAATTTCGCTGAATCCTCCTGACCTCATTCCGTAATGCAATGTGTATGACGTGGGAGGAGACTTGTCCAATTTACCTCTTGGCTGCGAATCCTGGAACACGTTCAGGAAGACTGTATATCCCACCCCGGAGTAGAAATGCTTTGTATAAACAAATAAAGGCAGGCAGGGTACGCTGAGGAGTTTACGGCATCCCTCACTTTTACTCCCACTGACACTTTTCATTCCAACAGGATAACATTGTCTCTTACATTATTTATCTTGTTTTAGAAAAATATCATTTTTCATCATCATTTTCTTATCATTGTATGCTACAATACGATACAATTGTGTAAGAAACAATGGCAACGTTTTTTAATAGACAATTCAATATCATTATCTTCATAAGCATGTCTGTTTCTCTTAATTGTAGCATATGGTCTTAATAACATGCCGCCACAAAGCTCTGTCAGCCATATGTTCCTCGCCTCATCCCATGTCAACTCTGCCTCCCATAGCTCCGACAAGTACACTCTAAGTATTTTTTCCGACGGCCTCCCAGGACGGTGCTAACCTCTGGGACTTAACGATACGCTTTTTTGATTAATTTTTTGAAGTTGTAGTCGTACATGTCAAAGGAAACGACTTTCATATAAAATATCAAATAGTTGTTCACTTATTATGTGTATTTCACATGTAAGAATTTCATACTTTCTTTGAACATGGACCACATTGAGCACTGTTTCATTTGATGAAAAAACTGCAGTTTCGCAATCTATGAAAGCTTCATCAGTTCTAATGTGCACAAACCCACGTTTGTACACGCTTAAACAGTTGAAACAAGGTATGACATTGTTAAATATTTAATATTAAAATAGATATATCTAATAAAATGTATAATGAATGCTAAAAATATGAAAAACAGAGTTAATTTTTTTTACTTGATAATAATTTATTCTAGTTTAAATGCATGTAATGTTTAGTTATATTATAGTATATATAATCTTATATAAAAGCTGTTCTGTTTGTTTTCTATGATATAGGTTTAATCTAAATTTAATTTAACATATAAATTGAAATTATGTATTTTAATTTCCGAAATTAGTTTCATCATAGAGGCGGTAAATGTGAGAGATTAGAATAATAATTAATTTACAGAATTTAACTATAAATGTATACCATTTTAAATATGCATCAAAAGGTCCTTTATTTCGAATTGGAAATTAGAACTTCCCAATTGGAATATAAATATACATATATAAATGATGTATAATATGAATAAAAGTACCATATTTTAATCGTTCATTGTGAATTTTTTATTGTGTCGTTCATGACTTAAAATCATTGTATCAATAGCATCTAATAAATATGCGAATCTTACTCTTCCCTTTATTGGTTGCTCTTAAATATAAATACGTGTTCAAATTATGTAAAAAATATAGTTTTTCAGTACGTTTTTTTTGTATAATATATATGCCAATATAAATTGGTTAAGTAACTTTACTTCTAAAATTTGCCGATTCCACAGCACATTGTTTTTAGATAATCGGGAAATTTTACCACGAATTGTTTACGTCAAAAAATGAGCTTTAGTATTATATTATTCACAATTGACTTATGTTGATTGTTTCGATGTTTTTTTTTCTTTTCTAAAGAATTCTAAAGGATCTTTTATTTTATATCTGATATTATGTTGATTGTTTTAGACTAGCAACACCAATGAAAACGTGTTGTAAAAAATAAAATAATTAATGATATTGCTTTTATATTTAAGCAGTATACCAAAAGATCTATATTTATAACCTAAAGCGCTAAAATAAAAACTTATCAAAACATATGCCAAGCACTATTTTCTTGATTACATCAAATAAATGTAAATGCAGGTCGAGGTTTTCAACGGAGCTTTGCTGTGAAATTCACGAATTACCATTTCAAACATTTCACTGCACTAATTGTCATGTAAAAATATTCAGGTTAGTTTTCTCTCATTACAAACGTCAGCCGTAGTAAATCATTGCATTTATTTATTATATTTATAATGTTTTTGTTTTATTGTCTATGTACATCTAATGACTACATTATCGTGAAACTTTTTTTTTAAAGAAACATTAATATTGTATCATTTATAATGATTTTTTTTTTTTAAATTCATTGCATGAATCACTATTAAGCGGGGGTGTCAAACTCAAAAGGCACTACGCGCCGCATAATGTATTTTGACTACGCCACATCAAAATATGTAGGAATGACTGTAAAATTTTATATTAAAAATAATTAATTTGCATACGAACTATAACGGCTACATTTAGCTATTGCCTCATAACAACAATAAAAATAAAATCATCCGCGCCCGTGAATTCGTAATATTCTACAAAAATACTCCAAAATAACTGAATATTGCTTTTACTACAGTAAATTTATATCATTATTAAAAAATCCGTTGATTATCGAAAATAAATGCTTAAATCTTTAATAAAAAACATTAAAATATGATTTAGAATCATGTAAACGCATGACAAAATGTCAATTATTGACACAATTATTATTTTTGTCAACTCACTTTAATGGATGTAAAACTTATATTTTTTTAAATGCAGAATGATATATTTTAAGTAGTTACAAATAGTATTTTATTAGTTGAAATTAACTCCGCACGACGGGAAAACAACCCGCAAAATTATATAATATAAATAAAATTCCTGGCCGTGAATACCTTAAAACCCTACCAAGTCTATCACGTTCATCAAACGCATTAATTATATACTCATATATAAAAAATATAAAAAACATTGAAACAGACGATCTTCGTCCCCTACGATTAGTTTTGCGCATCGAGTATGATTATATAAATTTCTTGCATAACTAAAGCGACTATAAACAATAAAAGAACAGTTCTTCGAGCCTTAGTATTGGATTTTTTTCATCTTAAAATAGGGTTAGGGAAAGATGTAGAATGGTTTTTATGATACAGAACCCTTTCCAAATACGCAAGTAACGTACTCGTATTTATAAAATTTCATCGTGATTCAGCAGGAAAGGCTTCCATAAGTATTTTACACACATACAAATACAGATACGAGTGCATACATGAATTTTTATTTACATAGAAAACAGAGCAGTCATATTCATGATATGAAAACAATCTTAATAATAAACGAATAAAGAAAACGACGTACAGTTTTATGAATATTTTCAAAAATATATTCCAAAATTCATATTCTAAATTATATTTTTAGATGATAACGTTTCATATTTAAGTGACATAATCTGAATGAATAAGCCGGATTACATAATAAAATAATGTATTATCCACTTATTCATACTGAAATTTCCACTGTGTGGACTTACCTTGCTGGAGACTCAGCTTCGATGATACTCGTATTCGGGGGACCAAGGAAGTTAGATGCCTGGAGTCAATGTTGTTGTACAGACTTCAAAAACACTTATCTCAGCTAACACCCATATCTCGTTCGCTTACACACTTCGCGAAATTATTTCACTACACCAAAAACGATATTTTTAAAAATATTTAAGAAAACTGTCACAATAATGAGGTTCACACAAAAACTATTACTAATTCACACGTTTCAAATCCAATCGATTATTATTGAAAATCAGATGATTATAACGCTTTTAGTTAATATATTAATTAACAGATGTTATTTTTTTAATAGTCTTTTTTAAAATTAAATTGCTTGTATTTTCAATTGTTCCTTTTTTAAATAATATACCTTGCCAGATAAATTATTGAAAATATGTTTTTATTTATTATCATTAATTATTGTAACAATTTTTCATATAAAGTTCACTACAATTTCACGTGTTATCTGACATTTGGTAAAATTGTATTTTTATTGTTTTATTTATTTATAGTTTTATTTTATTAATGAAAGTGTTAATACTACAAGTATATTTCATATGTAATGACACAATATTTTAAAACTGAATTTTGTAATCAATTTTCCATATACATTTAAAATTACATTATTTTTAGCTGAATTACTTTAAACACACCTTTACACACGAATGACAAGCGTATACTGAATGTAACACCATATTAATTTAATAGTTATATTTTTGAGCAATATATGACGCATTTTCTATAAAAATGTTGCAATAATTTTGTTCATAATGTTACAATGTGATCGCCCGAGTGAATTTCAGCTGCTTTAACTATTATTTCATTTTAGTATTGCTACCCTGATTCGGTAGGACTTGAATATCACATGAAATAACACACTTCGGAATATTTTAAATATATATATATAAATAATCGTGTTGGTAGCAACAGGGTCAGAACCTGTCTACACAGAAGTGGGCGACGTCGATGGCGTTACTCCCAGCCAGCATCAGGTCTTCCTGGGTGCAGCTACTCGGACACAGAGCACACTTCAGAAGGTGTGACAGCGTCTGCTCCACGCCGCAGTCACATTCAGTCGGTCCGCTGTAAAACGGTAATAAATAATGTTTTATTATTACTTTTAATTTACGGCTATGAATCTATAATTTGCATATTTTCATTACTAACACGATTGAACACTGTAAACAAATCATCATCGGAAATTTGTTCTAAATTTGAATCGAATTTATATGTAAATTTTTAATTTACTTGTTAGGTACCTACAATTGTTGAAATTTTATTTTTACCATAAAAATAGTAAAAAATAAAAGAAACATTATATATAACATGTAAATCTAAAAATTTGACTATTATATCAATTGCGACAAAATAAAATTACAATTTTTCTTCAATTTCGAATCGAATTTATACTTTTGGTAAATAAGAATGCTTTCAATAATATAATCTACGTACAATACCTACAGGCATTGTAATGTAAACGTATGTAAGCAAGCAAACAAACTTCATTTCGATCTCAATCACTCAATCGGGTCAGAATACTGTTTTTGAAATGTAATATTAATAAAAAATAACGCTTGACGGTTATGGATAAAACTGATCATCAACCTGTGTCCATCCACTGTTCATGCCTTCTACATGAATCTCCATTTTCTTCGATCCTCTGACTTACGCATTCAGGCCACTCCCGCTATTATTTTGATGTCGTCAGTCCATCTTGCAGGCGTTCGGCCAACGCTTAGTTTGCCAGTTCTTGGACACAACTCTTTTCTTCCCCATCAACTGTCGTCTCTTCGACAGATATGTCTTGCCCATTGCCAATTGAGTGTGCTTATTCGTTGGGTAGCCTCCACTACTTGAGTTCTTTTTCTGATACCTTCTATCTTTTAGAGACACTTCTAGCATGGATCTGGTCATTGCACGCTGGGTGACGTTCATTTTATGAGTAATACTTGCTGTTAGATTCCAAGTCTCTGCGCTATAAGTTAATATTAGGAGGATGCATCGATTAAACGCCTAAGTTTTAAAAACATTGCATTTCGCTTTAAAAATGTACTTAAGTTATCCAAATGCTGCTTATCTCAGTTGTATATACCTGTCAATTTCTTTTAAGAAGTTATTTCGACCTAGTTGTATTACTTGTCTCAGAAAACTATATTAATTTTCATATAAGCTAAGCGCTTTATGTAATCCAGTGGTTGTTAATCCTTTTCGTGCCATGAATTATATTTGAATCACTGTCTGCATAGAACAGTCCAAAAAACAAATAATTAAAGTTTTATTTTATACACTATGTTTTGATACTTTCAGTAATGAAAATGACATAGTTTCAACAAGAATCTGTGAATCAATATTAAACCATTATTTTTCATTTATAATATATCACCGTAGTGTGTCATTTAATGTGATATTTTAAGTTCAAGCGAAGCCAGGTAGCAATACTAATATTATATATTAGTTTCCAGTAGCTGAAAATCACAAGGGCGATGAGGTTGTAACATTATGAACAGAATTATTGCAACATTTTTATAGGAAATGCGTCATATATTGTTTAAAAATAAAACTACTAAATTAATATGGTGTAACATTCAGTATACGCTTGTCATTCGTCAGCAAATGTGTATTTGAAGTTATTCAACTAAAAACAATATAATTTTAAATGTAAGTGTAAAATTGATTACAAAATTGTAGGATTTAAATAGAGTGTTTCATCATATGTATAATTGCGTCGGAAACAACAGCGTCAGATCCTGTCTGCTCAGAAGTGGGCGACGTCGATGGCGTTACTCCCGGCCATAATCAGGTCTTCCTGGAATACTCGGATACAGCGCCAATCCAGAAGGTGTGACAGGGTCTGCTCGCCGCAGTCTCATTTAGTCAGTCTGCTGTAAAACTGAAAGGCTTTTATTTGTGTCCTCGTCTTGCATACTCAGGTCCAAAGTCTGTTAAGGGACCTCCATATATTACAGATTGTCCTCTTTCGGAGCAATCCAAGTATTCCCCTTAGTTGCTCTTCTCCACATGTTCAGCCGCAGGGTGGCCTCAGGTATCACCAGTTCTGTTGTCGACTGTATCATTATACTAGTATATTCTTGGATCATCATTATACTACTTATATAATAAAAAATATATATAATTTATAAAATTAATCTAAAAATTAATAAAATAATAAAAATACAGATTAAATAAATGTGAGATAACACGTGATCTTGTGGTGAACGTTATATGAAAAACTGTTACAAAAATTAATGATAATAAATAAAAACATGTTATCAAGCATTTATCTAGTACGGTATATTATTTAAAAAAGGAACAATTGAAAATACAAGCAATGCAATTTTAAAATAGATTTATAAAAACAAAAAATGATATGTAATTAATAGATTAACTAAAAGCATACTAACCATCTGATTTTCAATAATAATCGATTTGATGTAAAAAATGTGAATTTGTGATAGTTTCTCTGTGAACTTCATAATTGTGACAGTTTTCTTAAATATTTTTTCAAATGACGTTTTTGGTGTAGTGAAATAAAGTGTGAAAACGAACGAAATATGTGTGTTAGCAGAGATAAGTGTTTTCGAATACTATACAACTACAACATTGACTCCAGGCATCTAACGTCCCTGGTCCGCCGAATACGAGTATCATCGAAGCTGAGTCTCCAGCAAGGTAAGTCCACACAGTGGAAATTTCATTATAAATAAGTGGATAATACATTATTTTATTATGTAATCTGGTTTATACATGCAGATTTTGTCACTAAAATATGAACGTTATAAAGTTTTATTTTAGACACGGTATCTTTTGATACTTTCAGTAATGAAAATGGCATAGTTTCAACAAGAATCTGAACATCAATATTAAACCATTATTTTTCATTTATAATATTTCACCGTACCTTTGTCAGACCCTCATCCTGATCAAAAATAATAATTCCAGAACGAGTGTTATTGACGTACATCACAATAAGGCTCTGTTCGATGGGAAAGACTCAACAACAGATTTTCATTATATTTTCTCTTGTATGTTTTGATATTTGGTGAAGATTATTTATCAAGGGTAATTGTTTTGACGAATAAATAATTACTGTGGAACCACTAATTAATGAAAAAAAATATTTACATTTCTAATAATCTTTACAAAATAACAATCCAATTTAATACAGTCCGCGATAGACTAACGTAATCTCTCAATTATCTAACAATTGAAATACAACTTGGAATGTATGTTGCTAGTCATTTTCTTTAACTGTATGATATATACGAGTATGCAACTGTTTTACGAGTTTTTTTTATTTATGTAAACACATACAGTAGAATATCGGCCGATGGTAATAGTAATTTTGATCTCCCATCTGTGGAATTCTATGACGCTTACCATGATGGATATGACTAAGCGCTGTATGTGGAGTGTTGATCCGCCAACGTCATAGACTACAGTCCGAGATTCACGCATCATGCTTATTATTACAGGAATTTACCATGTATGGGTGGTCTTCACGGGATGATTTTCGTCTACCAACAATTTTAATTAATGACATGCATTTTACGGGTGAGGGATCAAATTCACACCAACTGGGATTAAAGATCTTTTTTTTTTATTTTCGTCGGGGATCGAACCCACGACCTTAGGTTTGCAATGCGAACGCTTTGACCATTGAGCTATAGCCGCCGGTTGTTAATTATCAAAAAATATTATGAGAATATATCTCATTTCAATCATTTTTTAATGTCCATATAAAAGTATGAAATATAAATAGAGCTTAAGTATTAATTTTTAATGTAATAGGACACAAACGTGGTTTATTTCTTTCAATTTCTGATGTCTCATCCTCTTGTTTTTTCTGTGGATATATTTTGGGACAAAGACTGTCTTTTTTACATTAGAAAATTAGAATTGAAAATTTAAATCCAGATTAATTAATTGATTTAACAAAATACACACCTTTTTAGTGAAATTTTAGAGGTAACTTGTGATTTTTTTGTCGATTTCATCGATCGATAATTCTTGGTACAGTTTTATTATACTCTTATTTGAAAACATGTGATATTGTTTTGCTCCAATTAAAGGGAAAAAATATATTTTAAAGGTATAAAAAAATATCACACACAATTGCAATTTTTCTCATGGTTCGATGTATAATATTAGCAATCAATGAGCACAATCACTTTTTATCGAAAGCTTTTACCATGTTTTAAACATAAACAGAAGAAATAAATTCCTATCGCTTCTGTTAAGGAAAATATAAAACGTATTTCCCAAAACAGTTGGAATTTTCCTACACCGGCTTTGGCACGTCCGTAGATATTTCCTGCTTGCATTTTCCACGCGACAATACGAATACTTACAGAATTTTCATTTTGTCTTACAATGCTGAGGCATAAACAACACCGCATTTGCACACATATTTTCAAATAGAAATTATAATTAAAAAATGTTAATACGAGTATTCAAATAAAAAAAATAACTTACATATGTTGGCAATAATTACAATTTTCTTCACACAGATATTTTTTTGGTTTTTAGACCAAATTGATCAGACACCTTGTACTAGGGTTTCTTGGAAGCACTTATTATTATTATTTTTATTATAGAGTATTCTCTCGTTATATTTAAGTAACGAACTATAGTGAACAACACCAAACTTATATGTAATAGGAAGCATTTGATATACATACTCGTATAGTAAACATTATCATACCCACGTCTTCTCCCTTAACTGAAGTATAAAGTACGGTTACGAACAGCCGTCACGTAGATCTGTTAGCCTCCATGGTCCTCGTTTCATCTCATGTCAGCTCTATTTCCCACAGTTTCATCTAGTACATAATATGTAGATTTTTTGAAAATCTTTCAGGAAGCGCGACGTCAGAGGCTTGAAGAAAAGGCAAATGCAGTTAAAGCTCTTTTCTTATATACTTTTTAAACCGCAGTAGAGCATAAAGTAATAGTCTCATATTTCAGTATGATATTGAGCTGAATCAATTTGAAGTGGTTATCAAGAAGAAAAATAAAAAGATCTCTAATGCACACATGAAATACACAACCTGAAATACCAATTTGCAACATTAACTTTACTATCGTTACACTTTAATTTGACATTTAAAAATTCACCAATCAATACTTTTGAAAAAACTGCAGGCTATACTTTTATTTTATTTTTCATTGATTCGTTTCATTAATTTTTATTTAAATTTTTGTACAGCTTAATAAATGTGCTGCAACTTTGTCAGGGACTCTCATTTATCATTAATAAGTTTTTCAAATTAAAAAATGTATTTTTAGTGCATTTTTTAAAATGATTTTAAAAGTATTTTTAAATGCAGCGAGTCACGCGATTTATTTTAACAAGCAACAGATCGGCGATTTATCTACTCGAGCACCAGGAAATAATAATGATTTGAAAAGTTCATTTATCCATGAAAATAAAATGACCTTTCATGAATAAAACCTCCGATAGCGTTGCATGACTTAAATAAGGCGAATCCATAAATAACAACCTTATTTATAGGGTCATTAAAAAGCACATATATAATTGTAGTAAATTAACGTTGTTGTGAAGAATTTTATGTGTTTCAGTGAAATTTAATTATTGATTAAACTGTAAATTTCATTTAACGATTTTTACAATACGAATTGCTTTATTTATATTTTGTGAAATGTCGGGCTAGTAACAATCGATCAGGAATCGAAAGGCGATCGGTCACATCATGCGCCACGATGGTCTTCTTCAAGACATGTTGAAGGAATGATTGAGGGTAGAAACTGCAGAGGACGCCCTACACTGGAATATTTGCAGCAAGTGTTCGACGACTTCAGTTGCAGCTCTTATGCTGATCTAAAGAGGGTTGCAGAAGATCAAAAAGAGTGGAGATCGAGGTGCAAGATTTTGTTGCTGGAAACCAATTCGCCGGATTACTACTACGAAAAAGATAGTAAAAGAGATCTTATGTTAGAATTCTATGGTGCTTTTTTTCTTGAGGCTATCGTGGTAGGGATATTACAAGATTTCTCGGACTGTTATTAATATTTATACAGTGTTAAATATTATCACAAACTCCCGGTACCTACTCGTTATTTTCAAAGTTAATCTACCGAGTTGTTTTCGAAGGCAATTTGCCATGAAATTTATACGTACATTTAAATAACAGTAATTATTATTATATTATGTAATCATTGTTTGCATTAGACATCAAATGTTGCTGGAATTTAAATATTTGAACATGAATAATTTATGATTAAATATATAAGAGATTTTGTTGTTTCAAACAGTGAGATTGTATGGAATAAAGCAATTGAATTATTTTGTTTGTAATAATTATAATGGCTTAATATTTAATACTGAAGATTATATAGAAAATAAAGCAAATGTTTTTTTATTTAAATTATGTAGATATTCTGAATCAGTATTAAGTTTTATTGTAGCTCAACAATTTATTACTAAACTTTATTTAGTTCTTTCCAACCGATTGAAAAAAAATTGGCAATAATTTTTTTTGGCAGTATTTAATTTAATTAATGAGCAGTAATTATTAGGCAAACGGTCAGTAATAATAAACTAAAAAGTTAAGTAAAAATAATCATTTGGAAGTAGAAAAATATCAATCGGCAGTAGAAAAATAATAAATTGGCATAATAAATTAATTGTAATTAATAATAGGTGAAATTAGGTTAGGTTTCCATTTCATGGATTATTTATTCATTTTACATTAATTTGTATCAATAATGAATATATTACTGCCATTTTAATTTTATAACTGACCATACATAGTGGATACTGAAAATTTATTTAGTCTACAGCGGATTAATTTTGTTAACTGCCAATTTATTTAACTTACTGTAAAGGCTATGAATTAGTTACTGTATAAAGAAATACAGGTCATAGTTAATGAAGTGCATTTTAAAGAGATCTGAAAAGAGTTAGAGAGAAAGAAAAACGTTTAGTCAATTTACATTTTACTTCTATGAACTGTGTTCAGCACGAGTATGACAATTCTATTGATTGAAGGAGGGTATAAGAATATAATTATGAGAGTATTTAAAGATAAATATTGACCTAAATATAAAATAAATGAACTCCAAGTTATCGTTCAAAATAAAACATTGCCTCAAGGCATTTCTTATGTCAATAATTACATAGAAGAATACCAGCATTATATTTTGGTTATCTGGTTGTCTATATAACGCTTTACCAATGCTGTTGAACGCTAAAAAAAGCTTCAGTAAAATTTTAGTAAACAAAAAATATTTGTTCTAATGACCTCTAAGGGTGATTTAACATATTATATTTAAATAAAATTTAAAATTTAAAAAATGAGAAGCGAAATTAAAAGAAATAATATATTTCTTAATGGATGGGTCGCGTGCTTTAAGTCGTTACATACTTTGTGCATAACAATTTATTTTTTACATTTGTGTTTGCACAAAATTGTTATTATCATCACAAACATTGTGGTCTAAAGCAATAAATGTTGCAAGCAGTCGACATACAGCGTGTAGTCATATAAATAATGGCAAGCGTTGTATAATCCACTGATGAGATTCATCCATTGCTATCATGCAGGTTTATTCCAAATTTTTACATTGAATTTATTCAATGTTTTTCAAAGACGTATATTTTATACAAAAAAAAATATGACACATAATTTATATATTATTATTGATTTCGATAAACAAGAATCCATATATTGATAGACTATTTGCTGCTATATTCATGGCTCTATACATAAAAACAATGGATGCTTAAGCTTAAAACAAAAATATTAAAAACTAAATAATATTTTTAAAGAAATTATGTAACAAATTGTATTGTAAATAATTTTAAAAAATAATGAAAATAAGCACCAGTTTTTTATTGCTTACTTCTTTAAAATATAAATAAAAAATGATATGAAAAGGTCACAAAAAATTGATGTTTATTTTTTTTCATTACCGAGTCTATGAAAAAATTTCAGCGGAAATCAAAGTACAAAGTAAATACTGTTTTTACGTTTTCCGCTTTTCGCTGTTCTTTAATAATCTTTTTTTACGTTCCTCAGCAAATTGGAAAACGAAATATTTTCATTAAGATAATAATTTGCAAAAGACAAAGTTGAAAGGAGATTCTGTTCAGTATGATAAACCAAATTAAGTGATTGTTAATCCATGTAAAGGCTGCACCCTCGCAAAAATGTACTATTAAAAAGTTAGCCAAATAACCTTCTAATACAGTGATATAGAATTTAAAAAATGCTTAAAGATCATATTCAATTACATGCTGTTCAATTAATGAATATTTTCAAATTATTCAAAAAGAAGAACATTTGTGTTTGAGTTTCAGAATATTTCACAAAGATCTGATATTTTCGGGAATAGAGTGAAAGGCAGCCAAAGTTTGTAAATTTTCAAACTCTTTTTGTTTAATGATGTTTATTTAATTATTTATACTATTTTTATTGAACATTTGAATAAAATTTCTAGGTTTATATAATTTAAAATAATAAATTATCAATAAACTGTAATATACATTAATGCATAACACATTTTAAAGTCAAAACTATTATTTTCCGTCTCCCTACTTATGAAATATTGATAGAATAAAAAAACACCTGTCGTTGCGTCGATTTTTAAAATTCTTATTTTAATTATTATTATTTAGCATAAATATGTTTCCAAAAATACATATTATTTTCCCTTAATAATTACAAAATACATTAACATCATTATTTAAGTCCCGAAAAGAAACTTACGGCCTTAATAAAGAGTTAAGAAATCATAAATTTAATTGTAGTTCATAATTCTTTTGACACTGAAAATAGCTAATTAAAGACACATCTAAAATCTAGGCAACTAACTAATGTTTTGTTAGCTTCTAGTTTACCTTTATATGAAAATATTTTATTTTTTCGTTCTCTTTTTTATCTATTTTTATTGTAATTTCGGCGTCCTGTAATCACCGAGTCAAATGTCCATCTTTTACGTTATGTCTTTTTTGTGACATTACTACGATCTCTTGCCCGATGACAACTCGTCAGCCGCTTTTGTCAAAACTTTTTCATACCACGCATATGTACGTAATATTATATGTCAAAGTGAGTGAGCTATTTCAAAATTTTAATTTATCGGACCTGGCTCTCGATCCGACATTTCTTTAACCCTATTTTGATGACAAAGTAGGATCAGCGTGGGTTTCACTAGCTACAGGGTCAATGGTTAATTTGAATATAAAACATTTCCAACTAAGGCATTAATTTATTTTACAAAATATTTAAAAGGAATCATTATATCGCAATTATAATATACGAGTATACCAGAAACAAATTACATTACTTTTTGTAAGGAAAAATTATACTCATAATTACCTATGGAGCCTTATTTTTATTCTATTTTGTCAATATCTAAGGTAAACTCACAACAAAACCACCATTTTTAACTAATTTACCAACTCATTTTTGCTAACAAATCCTTTGTCTTATCCCACATCAGATCTGCATCACAAGACATCATATTTTGATATAATATTGGGAAGACCATAACCTTGGCCGTAAGGCCTCCAACCATTGCAAGATTCTTAGAGAAGAACATAACTAATATCTACCTTGCTTCGTCAATTATAATCCACGTATGGTCCTAGAGGAAAATCATTCATTCTCTTTATTGGTATTATTTTGCGAAAGTAGTGCGGTGAGATTCATCCGCACCGCAGTAGCTTTTTGAGTCGTGTATACTTTTAAAATTTACACACCATGCTCCCAGGTCAAAATAATAATAATTTTTATAAATTTAGTATATTATCTGCTAAATTTTTACGCAAATAAAAAACTAAAACATATATTTAATATTTTATAAAACTAACGTAATAATTAATGAAGCCCTCATTAAAGATTTCTCCATCGTCAATTTCAAATGCCATTTTGAAAAAAACTCATAAGAATAGTAGCAGAACAAATAAATGTTGACTAATTTATTCATCTATAAAAATAGGAACAATACATATATGCCTTGTTTGTAACTAAGAATATATTTTAAAACCTAAGTTTCAAATTCATTTAAGTCTCTTTCTCTAGATTTTGATTTTTTAATATGATAAAGACATTTTTTATAACTTCTTCAGCTCGACTTTTTATGCAAATAATTTAAATGCCAGTTTCAGTTTAAAAAAAGAACACAATTTCCCTGCCGTTAATTATTTTATCACAACAAAAACGCAAAAAAAAACACGAATTTTACCTTTAAATTTTATAATAATAAAACAACCTTAAATAACGTTCGACCTTAATCGACCTTTGCGAACAGAAAAAATATGTTTTACAAAATATGTTGTTGGTTTATATAATTATATACATGTTATTATAAAATCTGTTCTGTGATTAAGTTTGTTTTAAATTACCTTTTTTATCAAATAAAAAACGTAAATTGTTGCTAGGCGTTTTGTGATTGATAACGCGCCAAATTTTTAATAAACATAGATATGTATTTATATACCTTATTTTATGTACTTTCTTTTGTCAAACTTTTAGATGAAAAGAATCATTAGAAGTGATATTTGAAACCAGGGAGACATTTCAAAAAATTCCAGATAAGAAATATGTACGTTGTATTTTCTTTCATGCATTTAAATAATTGAAGCATATTAATATGGACAAACCAATATCGCATTCAAATTTTGTTTGTTGCAAAAGTTGGCATTAATAATGGATCAATATTTTTACGATTTCTAGATGAAATAAACTTAACATTATTCGTTCGTATTTGAAACTATTTTCAGCTTACTTTTATTTTTTTTATTAATTGTTAATTTAAATATTTATTTTATCATTAGTTTTATTATATGAAATAACACATCTCAGGCAAGTTAAACTAAATTAAAAATAAATGTGATTTATATCACGTTACGGTTATTAACTGACAATACTTTATATTAGAACTGATACGTGTACATCCATTATCTATATAATTGACTGTCAGATTAGAGAGTTAAAACCGTTGATTAAGATGGGCTCGATGGACTCCGAAACATGTATAATCACTTAAAAATAAATGTGAAATAAAACTGAATACTTTAAATTTGTTATATTTTAAATTGAAAAATATTTAAATTATTAAACATACAATTTATATTATTTTGTACACTTTGTGCGTTACCTTTGCTAATGCACTGAAATATAAAATTACAATGCAAGAGTGACTTGCAAAAATATATAAATCAGAATGAGATGTTTTGTATACAAAGAATCGCCCACTGACAAGTCCTGCGACTAGCTTCAGAGCGATCGTCTTACTCTAGGAAATAGAATAAATATTACAGAAGGAACGATCTCTAGACATAAACTGCGAAGCGGAAATTCAAAGCGATACAATGTTTGCCCGAGTATTCACACAGACATTCACTTCTTCTTATTAAAAACGAACCAAGACTTGTCATAGAAGCAGACGTTATAAAGGTAAGATAAATACAATTTTATATTTGTGGTATATTTGAAATTTTGCATGGAAATAGTCTTTGAAGGTGACTTGTGTCTGGAACTGTGGAAGATTATATCAATAAGGGTAAATCCCAGTTAGTTACGGCCACTTGTCTTTCATTTGTTAAGCATTTGTGAACTTATATACATTAATTCGTAAAAGAAATGTCAAAGTTGTCAATGTAAAAATCATATGCATGGTTTATAGACGTTTCGTTTTTTGCGGGTCGTTTTTTGGCTTAATTTCGCATTTTATCGCTTTAAAAATATTACATAAAATTACCAAATGCAATACGCTTAAAACTTTTGCTTACAAAAAAAGTTTATTTTGTGGTAAAATATCATGTCGAGTATTCGAATTTTCGAGAAGAATTAACGCGTCGTTACTTTTCTTGCTCGTATTTTCTGTAAGATAATCTCTCTTCTTTCGCTTTCTCCTTCTTCTTCGCATATCCGCTCCATATTTGAAACATATGGTCACCAAAAAATGCCGCCACTTAGTTCTGTCAGCTGTGACTTTCCATTTGTCGTACTATAGGACATATCTGCACCTGAAAGTTTACTTGGTAACATATATGGTTCCCGACAGCCTCCAGAGCAGAAGTCCGAGTACTCGAAAAAAGGATAACTGTAGTATCCAAAGCATATTTTTGTGTGATTTATTTTTTTAACGAAATCGGATGATAAGTCCAACGTTCTCGAACCCTGAACATTTTTTTTTGTCCTTAAGGGGTGGCTCAACCCTGCATGTATAGAGCTTAAATTTTTTTTTAAATCAAGCTTGGTTGGGTTTTGAACCGATGTCGTCTGAATGACAAAGGATTAAAGAAAAAAAGCTAACAACACAATCAAGACGAATTGCATAATTGCTCAAAAACATATGTTTCTGTTTCTATACTACATTGCAATATTTTGTAAATTGTCATTTTTGTCATGACAACATTGTGTTTGAAATGAGACATAACTTTAATTAATGCATTTATATCGCTGCGTCATGCTTCAATATTTAAACAATTACGCAATTTGAATTGTTAGTTAGGGTGTAAGTCATGTTACATATAAAATTTATAAATAAATTTACAACGCAGAGTTTTATTTATTTATTTATTTTTAACGACGATTAAATATTACGATACAAAAAATCAACATTGTGTCAGGACTATAGAATGTAGTTATCATAATTATACATTACAATTATACGCCATTACAAAAAACAAACAGAGAAAATACACAAATAAACAATGTGATAAGAAATCATATTAAATTAAAAGATAAATATATTTCAGGAGTAATATTGTTCACAAACGGTTCAAATTGAAATGTATGTTCATTTAACATTGCCCTTCTCTACTTGAAGGACTTAACCTTCTCTAAACCAAATGACATAAACCTCTTGACACCTGACCATTTACCTTATGGCAAGTCCTGAAGTTACGTGAAATACGTTATTTATATTGATGCTCTTTCAAAAAAAGAATCTGGAAGCTTAAATACATTACTTTAAAGTTTTTTGCAGCGCAATATTGCAAACATAATTCATTGTAATATTGCTTCAGATTCAGTGCTGGTGTGGACGAATACGAAATGTTGGACGTTTGATTTTGTGACAATAATACCGTGTTATTTGTGTGTCAACCATGATATACTTTTGACTTGGTTTTTGTTGTCACAAGTCCTAACTATTTGCTTTGCGTATTTCGACACTTGTTCTGAAGGTGAGGTCATTGACACTAAATGTGTCACAATACATTTACATCGTCACATTTACGTTAGTACTTCAATAACGAATTAAAATTGTAATATATTTTGTAATATCAGTGAAGGTAAAGAAATAAAAAAATGGAACATATATCTAAAAATACATGTCAACAAGATGTGTGACATTTGAAAATTGTAGGGTGTAAACATAATCAGTTTTTATTAAGGTTTGGTTGTTTGACCGATGCTTTTTTTTAACATAACTATTTCATTACTTACTTGTACATTAGAGAAAAAGTAAGGCCCTTATTTCTATGTATTTTTTACAATATTAAATATTATGCAGTTTATTTGTAAGTATTGTTGCTTTGTAATTTTTTTATGAATTTACGTAGAGTCAAAAATGGACAAAATCACTGCATTTAAAGTAAAACAATAGTTTTCAACAATGAAATGATATTTTTTAAATGTTAATATATAAAAATCATATTATTTAATTACAGCGATAAGAAATGGATGATTGCTCACATTTTAAAAGTGATAAGAGGCTAAAATTATGAAGATCTCTACAAATCTGTCGCTTTTAAAATATTTTTATGAACCATTATTTGCAAAACATTGCATGATGGTATTATTATGTTTGTACAACTGCACTTTTCAATATTTGACCAATCAAGACATTCGTAATGAGTTTGTGAATACTATATTAAAATATTAAAACTTATTCCATTTAATTATAAAATTGAAAAAAAGTATGGAGACTAGATAATAATTTAAATTATTTTATTCATTGAAATCATTATCAATGACGTAAACCACTACTGCCATCTATGAGTAAATCAATAATACAAATTGTATTATTTAAGTGGTTCTGTTCTTTGATAAATTTAAATTAAATTAAATATTGTAATTAACCAGGTTGTTTTTCCTACTAAATTCAAAACATTAAAGATGTATAGAAAAATAATTTAACAAAGTATAAAAAAAAATGTATGAGTTTCAAAAATGGTTATGATGTATAATTTATAATTTACCTACTGATGATATAAGGAAATTAATGATACTTATGTATCAATTGAATGAACCTAATCATAAAGCTTTAATGATATACGCTGTAAACGTTATTTACAATGTTTTAACTATATAAAGAAGTATTTTGTGATGGCAATTTATAAGGCATATTCACACGAACGATAAACAATGCAAATTGTTCACGATTGAACATTTAAAAAGAGAAAATTATTTACATATTTATCTTTATAAGTTGACCAATCTTACAATTTGTATCGTTCCCGTGGCCAGCCATTTGATGTCAAAATATCTAGCATGAAATATTATAATTAATAAATAATAATATTATGCATATTGTGACTTAAACTTTATGATGTAATTATTGATAATTTAATAAAGAGTATTATATATCAAAATTAAATGTCAACATCATGCTTTAGCAGCTGAATATTTATTTCTAACTGACACCTACGTAAATTATAAAATGATACCTTTGAATTATAAATACCTTTTTTACAACCAAAGATATCTGATATAATAATAAGAATACCGATTAAATAAAATGGCCAGAAGAGCCAACAAACTATTATTCAACATATTTATGATTTAAGAGTCATGTATGTGTGAGTTGCTAATTTTTTTTTATCAGAATGCAATGTTGGGCCTTATATATTTTTTCATTTAACGGCATTCAAATGTAGATGAGTTTGTCATGGAACCTGTGCACAGACAGTAAACAATTAACATAGTTTTTAATATTTGACGGGTTGCCAGTATCCTGTATGTTCGTCCCTGCGATAGTAATGTGGACGATTGTCCCGAAATACGGTCACGGCTGGAAACTGGTTGTCTTGGATGTACTTTAACGTGGCACGCATCTGAAATGTGTATAAAAAAATTAGGGATTTCATAAAAGTGAAAAAGATAAAACAAATATTAATATTTAACAATATATTAACCTATTTCCTAAATCATTGTATAATATTTAATATTGATTTATATGTAAATGATTCCTATCAGTCTTTAACCCTTTGATTAGTGAGTTAATTTTGTTGCATTCATAACGTGAGAGTGAGTTGAGATGCCTCTTCCTCTTCCGAATCTTCTTCCGAAGAATCATTCATATGAAACACCAAATCATCAAGATCTTCTATAACCTCCTCAACCTCACTTTCCAAAAATATGTTATTTATTTCTTCTTCACTTAGTCTGTGCGAAGTTTTGAAGGGTTTGTTCACAATACACTATAAAAATCGAAATAAGTTCACAGTTATGTACATTTTAGTGACCAATAAAATCAATCGATTTGAAAAGCACGATCTAATTCCGAAGAGAGCACTCTCTTCTTAGAGTCTCTAGAGTCTGCCCGCGCGGGCAGACTGACAATACATACAAATTGTTTGGTGAGGATTACAACAATAAAGATCTACATATGCATTGAAGTCAAAACACCGTTGATTAAATATATTTTTTCGGAATTTTTACTTGTTTTTATTTATTTAAAAATATATGATAAAATTCTAATGATTTTCATTTATCATTGATAAATCTATGTAGAATTTATAACAAATACGTAATTTTATTTTATTTTGAAATTGAAAGCGTAGGATTTAAAATGATTCGCCAGGGTGTGTGAACGCATTCGCACGTTCATACCGCTCAAAGGGTTAAGTATAAAATTTTAAATCAATCTTACTAACGGATCCAAAATTTGAATAAATAATGGGTTAAATTTGTTAGAAGGACAGTAAAAACTAATTCACGACAATTGGCATCTCTGAATAAATAAGTCATTATTTGTAATTGCAAATTTTTGAAATGTTTTAAGCGATCATAAAGAAGTATTCCCGTCGATAAAATGGTTTGCAAGACAGAATCTGTATAAATTATAGGTAAGGTTAGATTGTTATATGAGAATGTATATTACAATCTTACAAATTAATATACCACTTCTCTTTATTATTTTTGTTAATTGCGATCGATATGTTGAATGAATACCGATTCTGTCATGCAAACCATTTTATCGACGGGAATTATTTTATCTGGCCAAGTGAAACATTTTTAAAAATGTGCATTTACATTTTCGTTTTGAAATCACTGTCCTTATGAACACCTATTTTGTCGTGGAAAAGGGGCTATTTTGTTGGGCCGATAATTGTTGCTGTTCGCATCGGTACCCGATAAATTCCGTGTAAGATTCCCCTACGGTTGACATCGGTAGCCGTGATATATCGTTCTGCTACTTTCTAAGAATAGCTTTTTACGCATCATCTGATAGCTAAAGGATACACGAACCAATGTGATTTATAAAAATATAACAGATAAGTACATTATGGCTTCAAATACTAGTTTTATAATTGACAGTATAATTTGTATTCCACCGAGCCGTAATGAAAGGGTTAAAGATTATGAAAATAGGTTACTACAATGTGCTACAAAAGTAAACATTAAAGTGTAAATTATTGCTGAAATAAAACAGTCTAAATATATCACAGTATTTTTAAATTTAATTTTTTTTTAACCAGAGCATAGAACGTGAAGAACATGTATAATAAATAATATTCACGAAAGAAAGAAATGTAAAATGCTTCTCACCTGAGCAACAAAGTGTTGTGGTTCGACCTGTGGTGCAGTGGAGAGGTGCTGGAGAATGAATTCATCAGATTGCTCGAGCCACAAGTCAACTCCACGCAAGGGGTCGTAGTTGAAGGGACCGATGCGGAGCATGCCCAGGGAAGAATCATACACGTCAAGTACCTGAAATATTACGTTAGCATTAATCAACAAACCATATCAAGATATCTAGAGCGAATGAAAATCTAAAATTGATTCAGATTTAGGTTTGATTATCAAGTGCAAATTATTTGTTTATGTATTTTACCAGCAGCGTCAGAAAGCTAGATGAAGAAGACGGAGGATATAGAAGGATAAAATTTATGTACAAATTCGTGGTCGATATTAAATGACCGCAAGTCTTACCCATAAAATAAAGGTCAGCCAGCACCATGGACCAGATCCATGCTCGCAGTGTCGCTAAAAGATAGAATCCGAAACGAGGAAATACGCAGAAGAACTCAAGTAGTGGATGCTACCCAACAAATAGATACACTCAAGTGGCAATGGGCAGGACATATCTGTCGAAGAGACGACGATCCATGGGGAAAAAAATATTGGAATGGCGCCCAAGAACTGGCAAACGAAGCATTGGCCGACCCCCTGCAAGATGAACTGACGACATAAGAAGAATAGCAGGAGTGACCTGGATGCGGAATGGCGGAGGATCTTAGAGGATGGAGACTCATGCGGGAGGCTTACGTTCAACAGTGAATGGATACAGGCTGATGATGATTAAATAACCTTGACTAATGCTAATGTAACACAAGACATGCTTAGTATTTATTAAAAAATAAGCAGATTTATAAGGGTGATGTGTAGTACATGTCTCTTCCCCCATATCCGTTCCATATCTGGGACATATGTCTACTACAAGTTGCAAGCACTTCAGTCAGAAGACCAAGTAATTGAAGAGGGGTTATTTGTCCTACCCGAGGCATATGTTTGGGTGATTTGTTAATCGGATTTATTGAAGAAATTTTATGACTAGCCCTACGCTTCTGTACACGAGTAAAAAAAAATATTCATTTAACATAATAATGCAAAAGTGCGTAATTGCAGCACTAAAATTACAAAAACTAAGATGAAATAAAACTTTAAAAGAAATCCACAGTTCAACATTCTCTTGGTAAAAAACCAATTTGTCATCAATAGTTACATAATAAATGAGTTGTGAAAAGCTATGCAGTTCATACTAACAATTAAATAAGATAAGAACATAGCAATAAAATCTCGGAGGTTGTTTGTGATGTAAATATGCACAAGTTAAGGGAGAGGACATGGAAATGATAATAATATTAGTAATTAAATATACATATAATATACATAAAATTCTTTAAACGAGTCAATTCATTCAGAAAAAATATCGGCAGAAGCGGGATGCGAACCGCAGATCTTGGAACCAACCACTTGCCCAGGTATTCATACCACTTAGCCACCGCAGCTATTTCTTTGCCTGAGCTGACTCGCGTTGGAACTTGTATTTATGTCATTGTTATCATCGTATGATAGATGTCTCTATAGTATATATTCAAAGTATGTATATTTTTAGTTTTTATTATTCAATCAGTCAACATTTATTAACAGTATTTTTTTATAATAATATATAATGTCTTACCTGGTTGACTTGTGACCCGCCTGCTAGGTATCGGGCAAACCGTAGCGCCGTGTCGGGTCCCTTGTCTGGAAAAGTGGCAGGGAACAGTTCCCCGGTGCGCATGTTGACCCCAACACCATAGATGGCCGGGGCGTGGATGCCTCCACGCACCACCGTGTTCAGCTCTCCCACACACGCCTGCGTTAGGTCAATCTCAATGGGCTGTCGATGAAATGCATCTGAAACAAGACATGGATCCCCGTAAAATGCATGATCATCCAACACTGCCTTTGGAAACACTTACAAAATAATTAGTTTTAAAAAATATTGTGTTATATTTGAATAACACACTTTTTATGATGTCCACCAAATAAGACTTTTTATTTCTATATTTAACAATTCTTAGAGTTTTTGTATGGTTGTTTGACTTTGCACAAATAATACTACATATCCCAATAGACCAGAAGTTAGTTGAATATGATAAATATTTATTGTTAAGTACTTGTGTTTCTTGTTAAACATTCAATAAGTTTAAGGTAGACATTATGGACAAACCTATAGAATCATTTATGTAAGTGAAATATTTAAACGTCGATATATCCGGTCACGGTGATCTCTTCAATGGAGTTGGCCAAAGTATTAAAGCAGCTGCGATATATGTTGCTCAAAAGAAACAACATGGAAGAGCCTACTCATACTAAAAAATAATAATATTTAATATACATAAAATCTCTGTCAAACTAATAACTTGTGGTGAATAAATCAAGCTGATACAGATAGAACAAAGAAACTATATCACACGTCAGATATGAGAGTTCTATTAATGATAGTATAGGGAAGTAACTCTCAGAGAAAAAATCTGACTATCTTCTTCTTCTTCGTGTCAGCGACGTCAAATTATTTTTTCCCAATATCTGGCAACATCGATAGCTCGTGTGTTGCCCAGCATTAGGTCCTGAGATGTGCAACTTGTTGGGCACATGGAGCAGCATCGTAGGTGTGAGGCGGTCTGCAGGTCTCCACAGTCGCACAATAGTGTCTCTCCCTACCGAAGCATTCCCCACCGCTCGAGGTTGTCCTTTGTTCTACCAACTCCGGTTCTTAATCTGTTTAGGGATTTCCAGGTCGGCCAGTCAAGGCTCTTGCCAGTTGGGAGGCCTTCCTTTGGAGTAATGAAATCCTCTGGTGCGATTTGTTGCCAGAGTTGGAGTCTCTCATTTTCAGGGCCGGATGTGAGAGGTTGTGTGGATTTCTGACTATAAAGACATTGTACGATTAGGAAGAGAAAGAGATGACAATGCCAGAAAGACAACGTTGATAGAATAGAAAGTGACAGATATGAGGGGTGGGTGTTCATTCACATGTCGAAAAGAAAGAGAAATCGAAATAATAGATCCATAATCCAAGCATGTGGGGTAGTTAGCTTAAAAGCAACTCTCACTAGGCGGCTTGGCAACTTTATGGCAGGTTTACGTGATGCCTATTTGAAGCTGAAAGAGTATTTTTCATCAGTTCATCAAATCACATCGCCAAAGGAATTGATTGCCGCAATCTTGATGTGACGTTACTACTTAGGGCTAGCCACGTACGGAGTGAGTTGGGTGTGAGAGGCATTTTTACTGCAATTTTTTATAGCACTCGATAAGACATGGCGGAGGATTGAAGAGAATGGAGACTCATGGGGGAGGCCTACGTTCAACAATGGATAGACACGGGCTGATGATAATCTAAATTTTAAACCATAAAAAGGAGAAGACGAAAAGTTTATTTAAGGATATAAAAGATTTCAGAAATTTGTCGAGAAGAATAGATCCTTGATTGCGGTACATCCATTCGTATATTGGCTAGCTATGAGTTGTGATTATACTTACGCATGATGGCCGCGAAGAGATCTTCCGAGTACCGGTGAGGGTCTGAGAAGCCTCCCACCAGCTGCAGCTCGAGGCGCCCCCCAGGGTAGGCCAGGCCCAGCTCCTGCACGCGCGCCACCAGGTTGGAGTAAGCTTCTTCCGTGCCGGAACCATCAAGGTGCGCCAGCGCCACGGCACCGCTACCTGCAAACAACAAGCACGCTCATCAAGAGACCGTTCCAATACAGTCATTTGCAATTTCTTCCCATATTCATCCTATGGGTTGAGCCACCCCTCTCATTAAATCACTGAAGTTAAGCAACCCGGCCCTGAAAATGAGAGACTCCAGCTCTGGCAACAAGTCACATCAGAGGATTTCATTACTCCAAAGGAAGGCCTCCCAACTGGCAAGAACCTTGACTGGCGGACCTGGAAATCCCTGAACAGATTAAGAACCGGAGTTGGCAGAACGAAGGACAACCTCGAGCGGTGGGGAATGCGTTAGCAGAGAGAGACACTATTGTGCGACTGTGGAGTCCTGCAGACCGCTTCACACCTAAGATCCTGTTCCATGTGCCCAAAAGCTGCACATCTCAGGACCTAATGCTGGGCAACACACGAGCTCTCGATGGTGCCAGATACTGGGCAAAAATAATTTGATGTCGCTGACACGAAGAAGAAAAACCAAGCAACATTTGACACGGACTACCACTTACATAAGTCACCACCCGTTGTAAATCTCGTGTCACCTTAGGGCAAATGGTTCAGGCCTTGGGAGTGTGGGACTAATCATCCGATTTTCTTAATAAAAACCGACTAAAAAATCAACCAAAATATGCTTTGGCTACTACAGCCCTTTACAAACACTAGGCTTCATCTACTTGTTACGGAGGTTGTCGGGAAACATGTATATTTCCAAATGGACCTTCACGTGCAGATATGTCTTAGAACGAGGAATGGACAGTGGCAGCTGACAAAACTAAGTGGCGGCACGTTAAAGTAAATATAATATCTGCAATACCATCCGCTTACTCAAATGTACGAAAAAAGACGGCAAAATAATCGCATATTTTATAATCCAGTTAGACTGGGTGAAAGAGGGTTCCTCACGAAATTACGTTTTTTTTTAATATTTCACTGAGTGTTTCGCGGAGCATGTGAAACATTCTCGCGGAGCACCTATTAAGAAGCAATGTTATAATGTAAAATGTAATACATTACCTAATACTCGTAAATCAGTCATACAATCCCTATACTGAATGTTATTAATAGAAAAATAGTTAGCCTGACGTCATGACACCCACGGATGTTCGATATATACTCATTATTTCAGCTTTGATGAGATATACTTTACAATAAACATCGTAAGCTATTAAAGTTACTAACATTTTTTTTTTAATTTAACTCTGACTGCTTTATTTTATAACTGACGCAGTATTACAGTTCATTTTTGTGGACATTTGAGTACCTTGTCATTTATTGAGCGAGTGATCAATATATCTAAAAATAGCGAAAAAAATTGGCAAATGTCATGCGACGAACAAGTGCCTAACAACAATAAAACGATGAATAAAATTCCAACATTAAACACACTCGAGTTGATAATGCAAACAATAATGTAATCGCCATTCCAATAAACATGTTATTAAGAAAACGTCGTTCTCAAATGTGTAATAATATTTGTAACTGAATTGATAGCAGCGTGTAACATTACCGAGAAAATAATATTAATATATAATGATGCGTTATCTCCAATTGTCGATTTGGAAACAAAAAAAGTTGCAAGTAAATAGTAAGCGTTATCAAAAGGCGACCAAAAACATGTGTATTGAATTAAACTGACTAACCGGAAAATGTATATTTAGAACACCAAAGAATAACAAGATATAATATTAACAGCAATATGACAGCTCTGCCGAGTGTTATTATTGCTTAAAATTACACAATCAAATAAGCATATTTATACAAAGTATTTATTAAGCAAAAAAAAGAACAATATTTAAATGTTTTGTTTGCATACCTGAATGCCTCACAATCACGATTATGCAGGATGTCGCGTCGTCAGATCCGATTATATTTACATTTCCTGAAAAAAAAATGTATTTTTAGTACCTCATAAAAATCAAGAAACGAAAAAAGATTATTCAAAATTATTTGAACAATCAACACTATACAGGTATATTACATTGTTTGAAATATCAGGAACACTAGGGTCGACGTTTTTGACCATCTTTAGAGTTGACTGAAATCGTCAATCCTAAAAATGACCCGTGCAAAGGCGGTCAAAATATTGGTGCAAAAAATTCGTCACACATTAAACCCAAACGCCAAAAACCACAACACCAATCTGATCCCCCACCCAAGAGGCATAGTTTCTGGCAGGTTAGTGTTAGTCTTTGGGAGAACGAACAATCTGTGCCTCCTTATCCTTAGATAATTTCCAGGGGTATTTGTTATCTTATTCTTCTTCGTGTCGAGTATTGCCCACCATTAGTTCATGGTATGTGCAGCAAGTTGGGCACATGGGGCAAAGTTCGTCTTTTTCCACGTCAATAATATAAACCGATTAAGGGGTGGTTTTGAGGTGTCGTGCTTACTGTCGTGCGGCACGGTGGCGGCCATCTCGCGCTGCTGCACGTACAGCAGCCCCACGGGCCCCACGACCTTGCTGGGCGCGGCCAGCAGCTGCCCCGCCGTGTCGCGGTACACGGGGTGCGCGGCGAATAGCGCGCGCGAGTCTGCCGGGCACTCCTCCTGCAGCACGCCATTCAGCACGAGCACCATCCTGAAACAACACACACACATTCCGACATTAAAACTAGTTGAAAGAAAAACTCTTCTAAAACCACTCCAAAATACCAAAGTAACATCAATACGAAATCTACCGAGGCTATACTGTAGAATATGTATTTATATTTTTAGCATTAACTTTGAGATCCACTTCAAAAAGAAATTATTATTTTAATATAAATTTAAATACAATTTAAATTTTATATTATACATTAAAACATTATTAGATAACTTACGCAGGTCTAAACCCTTCACTGCATATAACATCTATATCGGTGATGAGCATTACATGGAGTTTTTAGCATCAAATTACGTGTACAGCTTTACTTCTACTGTTGTATTATTCAAAATTAACATATTTTATACCTGAATAGAAAATATATTGGATTTCAATGAAAAATTATAAGCAATATCTGTTATAATATTGTGGCTTTTGGGTTTAGCCGTGCGTGGCAAATTACTTCTTTCCAATATTTCGACCGCCATTTTACGGGTGAGGGATCAAATTCACGCCTACCGGGAGTATTTTAGAACTGAGAAATCGATTAAAAATCTTTTTTTTTGACAAACTTATAACTAATGATGTATCTGAATTAATCTAGGCAGCATTGTGAATAAGAGTTTACTGTCCTTTAGTGTGATGCAAATATATGATTGTAAACAGAGAAGTTAAGAATTTAAATCAATCTGAATTCAATGTTTAAAATTTTCAGTAAAACTATGTCCAAAAAGGGCCAATTAAAGAACCTGAAACTTGGAGTCTTCAATGAATATTATCCAAGATTTTCGTTATTTGAACTATAGATAAAGATAATTATAATCAAATATGCACATTTATGAACCAACGGGATGAATAAAACAATAAATGGGTAATAAAAACAAATTTACGTTAAAAAAAACAACACCTTAAACTGTAAGCTTATTCGATATGTACTCGTAATACGATTGCATCGATTATCTATGCAACAATTGTGAACGTCTTTGTGCATTTAAAATGCGCATAATTACTGAACAAAAAAAGTGTCGCCTGAAAGCCGATCAACTGGCAACTTTGCCCAGACACTCAGGACAATAGGAGTGATGAATAATAACTGTGGTTATTATTGGCAGAACCGAATTAAGAATATTAGATCTCAAAGCGAGAGTAACACTTAAGAGTAAAGAGGCCTTCAAATAATAATCATTTTAATTGATATTCGGTTATTTTAAAATTTAATATTTTGTTCGCACAACAGCCTTAGATTTCGCCAGTAAACATAACCACTCGTTAAAATCAAAAACAAATTCATAACTTAGGAATGCAGTTTAAAGTATTGACATCAGCATAATGAAGCCCTTGCTGACTGGTACCGAAAACCTCGATATGCAATCTTTCGTCTCTTTTCTGTCCGCTTGCCGTAGATTTATGTGTCCGCCATATTTGGATTAGTTATATAGACCGCCGTTTACGGCGCTGGTGACCGACCACGGGCCGCACGGGTCAGTGGTAGGCTGACGGTCAAGAAGGTCGCATTACGGCCGGCGGCATGTCATTCCGCCTGGCCGAAAGCTTGTAAAGTTTTAACGTAAATATTTGTCAATGTGCTTCTGAAAAAGTATTTGTTTTGCTGACCTGCTCCTCAACACATGTACAGAGCGGAGGCGGAAAGGGTTTGACAGCGTGACCTGCTCCTCATCATGCCCTCACGCGACGGAATAACACCTTTTTGAGAGAGAGGAGGATGCTAGTATGTAAATTGTTTAGCACTGCACGCGAATTCCTTAGTAATCCATTAAATTAAAGCGTCATATATAATCTAGACATAAAATCTCTCTTAAAATCCCTCGTTGGAATTATCTTCTGTAACTTTTTTTATTAAAAAATTACTCCAAAATGATGTTGAAAGAAGAATAAACATTAAGGTTTATACTCTTCTACTTCAACTTCACTAGGATCAAGAATCGTCACAATTCAGAAGAACTTATTCAATCCAAATTAATGGAATAGGAAATGATTGTTCTCCTTCGTAGTATCAATCCGGTGGATTGGTTTGCAGCAACAGAATCTTGCATCTCGATCTCCATTCATCTCGGTCTTCCGCAACCCTTTTCAGCTCAGCATAAGAGCTACAACTCATATCCTTGAACACTTGCTGCAAATACTTCCGTCTAGGGCGCCCTCTAAAGTTTCTACCCTCAACCATCCCCTCCACAATGTCGTGAAGAAGACCATCGTGGCGCATGATGTGACCGATCTATCGGGCTCGCCTCTCTGAGATGGTTCTTATTAGGTGCTTATCTTCCTTGATTATCCTGAGAACCTCATTGTTCAATGATTGTTATTGATGTGTAATCAATATATATTTGTTATAGTGAATGCAGCTCTGTTTATTGATTTGAAGTAATGTTATTTACGCCGCATCTATGACGCTTGCATGCATAATGCAACACCCCAGGTTCAATGTTGGCCGACCCTTGCATTTCCTCTGCAGCGGAATTGCTTATTAGGCAATCATTAATTTAATTATTTGTATAATAATCAAATAGTCCATTTAGAAATGTCTAAATGCATCAATTACATAGATTAAATACAATGTTGCTGAAGTTTGTATTAAACGAATGTATTTTCATATTTATTCAATTAACATAATAAACGTAACATAATTATCGCCGCATGTATTACTATAATATGGTTGGTAAATATTTTTCCAGTTTAAAGTATTTTTTGTAATTTTTTACATTCTTTCCATGCCTTTTTCGCTGTTTTAACGCATGTTTTAGATTGACATCCATCACATTTTCGTATTTATTTCACATCCCAAAGTTCCATTTAAACAGTTCTTACGTAAGAGTCATTTACAATATGAAGTAGAAGCCTGAAGTAGAAATTGAAGCTTATATTGTATTACGGTACCCGCTTTCATTAGTAATTCATGTTACATAGTAGATATGCAACCTAGAGCATTATTATATTATTTTTTAAATGATTCACTTTTCTTTTAAAAGACTGTAGATTAAAAATCAATCGCATTAGCTTTTTTATTAAGGAAGTTATTAAGTATTATTTTTTATTGTAGTAGACACTCATTACTCTTGCATCTTAATGTCTTTATTGATTTTAAACCATAAATACGTATAAAGAAAAGATAATAAATGGTCTATCATTCTTTAAAATAATTATTTTGAATAAATAAACAAATTATATCAATTCGATAGTTTTCATTCATAGTTCTATCTGAAATGAAGAAGGTGACTCTTACCTTTTTCTAAAAGCAATCCTAAAGACTGATTGCTTTATCATATTATCATTTTTAACATAAACATAAATAATATTTCCATCACAATATAAAAAGCTTTCATCTGAGTAGTTTTGTTTATCATTAAATAAAATGAATCAATATCGCACTGTAATCGATAGATTAGGTTTTTTAATTTAAATTCAAAATCACCGCTAATCGAATCGTTTGCATTTAACTACGAGTATCTACATAACGCTTACGAATACCTAAGTGCCTATGCATTACCGGAGCAGTAAACGGCATCATTTATTTTTATGACGGGTGTTTAGTTAAATTTACTAAACCTGCACTTAATCAATTAAAAAGGGATCGAAACACGCCATGATTGTATGTTCAATATCTGCGCAGATCAATTTTGTACAGGATTTGGGCCTGTGCAGAAAATCGTGACGATAAATGTGCGGATAATCGGAACGTTTTGTTAGCCCTTAAGATAATTTTCTATTATCTTTATTCCATCCATTTGCCATACTTGATTCATATCCTGATCATATTCATCACCACCATGTCCACTCCCCTACCTGGTGCATATAAACGTCACAAACTGCCGCCACAAATCTCTGTCAACCAACATTATCCTCGCCTAATCCCATTTCAACTCTGCCTCTCACAGCTCCGTCGAAAACATTATACGTATAGTGCCCGACGGTCTTTCAGGACAGCGCGAGTCCGGGACTTGAAAAAAAGGCCACTCCAGTTAATGCTCTCCTACGTCATAAGAAATGTATGTCCCTACCAGTTTAATGTGACCGTATATATAGTATGGAATATACCGTGTATACCGGGGTATACCGTAAAGTATATTTAGTATGGAAATGGCTTTGTTGTCCGCTTTCCTCGCCCCATTCCTCACAAAGTCAAACCACCATTACACCAGTATTCTTTGCAGGTACCTGTATTCGAAACACATTATGACTGCATAGGATTTCGATAAGATTCCAAAATTCACAGCCGAAAAAAAGTTTGGGTTTTTGAAAGAAATGGGCCATTCTTGCCATTCTTCCCATTCTGAGTATATTATACCACCACAAATGAGTAACCAGTGAATAGTCAAGTTTCAAATCTATCGTTTTGAAAGACTGTCCACAACAATATGCATATGCAGGACTTGGTAAAAAAATAAATGTATTTTCTAGAAATAAGGTCAAAAATGTTTCAAATTATAAATATTTGATACCTTATTTTAACATGGATCACTCTAAACAGCTTATTATCGTTTTGTAATGGATCTCAAAGTGAATGCTAAAAATATAAATAACATCATAATTTCAACTTTCACAATAATCACTCAATTGAAAGTGACCCGTGAACGTCATGTATTGGGGGTTGATGGAAGTGACAGTCGGTTTGTGGTGACCATACGCTCCAAATTGTGAGCGGTATAGAGGTAGACGGTAAAGCACGCAGTCGTGATGCATATCGGCAGGCGGAGATAACGGCCCAAGATCAGAGGAGCGCGCTGCGGGGAGCTCAGATGCCCGAAGACGATACGCAGAGAGATTGAAGCAGATTACATACATTATAAAACCATATTGCATAACATTATAGGGAACATGGGATTCAAGATGCCAGCAGCATCCAATGTTATTCATGTACTGCTACAGCGTACATACATTTTTATATGATTCGTGCAGAATAATATTAAGTTCATCTCCATCCCGAATACTTTGTGAACAGCGTGCTTATTTGTAAAGGGATGAGCTTTCCGAAGACATTTTACCAAAATATTAAACAATGAAAATAATGTAATAAAGAAGATAATACGAATGAAATTATCGGGTTGAGCCGCCCCTTTGGATAAAATGGTCCAGCCCTTGAGAACGGCGGGCTTATCATCCAATTTCCTTTAAAAATCTTATTGACAAATTAAACTAAAACATGCCTCAAATATCCTTCGAAGTACTCGGACTTCTGCTCTGGAGGTTGTCGAGAACCATATATGTTCGCAAGTGGACCTTCAGGTGCAAATATGTCTTAGAACGAGAAATGGACGTCAGCGTCTGACAGAACTAAGTGGTGGCAATTTACGGTTAGTGTTTATTCCAAATATGGAACGAATATAGGGAAAAAATAATTAAATAATTAGCCGCTCCTTACGACAAAATGATTCAGGCTTCGGAAGCTTAGAGTTGATCATCCGATCTCCTTAAAAATACGTTAAACAAATCACCTAAAAATGTGCTTCTCATACTACAGTTGTCGCCTCTTCAAGTCCTTGGACTTCTCTCCTGAAGGTTGTCGGAATCCATATACAAGTATGTTCCCAGGTAGACTTACGGGTGCAGAGAAGTCTTGCATCTACATTGTTCCAAGTCATCTCTACACCAAAAGTTTTGTTTATTGTACGGTTTTCATTTTGAAAACCCAAGGACTGAAAAGCAGCTGTAGTATCTGAGGCATATTTAGCGTTTATTCATTATAATCATTTAATAACGAAATTTGATAAGTAGCTCTAAATTAAAAGACCTGCTCCTACGAGTCGACTCAACGCAATAGATATAAATATGTATATGATTAAAGCATGAGTAGCCGATACGCTTAATAAATTGATTCCCATCAATGAATATATAATATATTTTTGTAAATATTTACAAGCAATCTCCTACTTCGTTCAAATAGATAAATTAATTACGTGCGTATTTTAGTTGTTCATTCCAGTAAATCTCAATTAAGGGTCGCGTGCTTTAATTGGCTCCCCCCGGTGAAGTACTGGAAGATCAATCTGAGAATGATGAATAACACGAGGGCATGACCCGAGCAGCACTGCGATGGCTACTGAACTGACACGTTATAAGAAAATGACAATACGTCCCACCGTTTTGGTACCAGCATTGCATATCAACGGAACACTACCTTAATTTTAAGTCTGTGTGAGTTTCATCGCTACACCTGTAGAAATTACAAGTAACCCAGTGTTACTCGAATTTGATGTTAAAAATTTTTAATTAAAAAACAATACAATACGGAAATATTTTTACATACCACATTTACATTGATAAAAATAACTACAAATAAAATAAGAAACACAAGAAGTAATAAATATTTATTTATTTACCTGGTTTTTACATGGATCACGTTAGATATGGCCTCTGTTTAGGAGATTGCAGTTTCAACTAACTCGAAGCCTTCCTCAACCCGTCACTGTCAACCCACAGTGACGGATTGAGGATGATTAAAAAATAAATATTTATAATGTATATTCATAAAAATAAATCCACGTAAAAGTAGTAATAATACTAGTTAAATCTATGAATATATTGACCATGTTCATAAGATTATATGTGTTTAAGTTATTTCAAGTACTTATAAATAATAAGTATTACGAGATATAACTCATATTAGGTGCCTAGTTAATGCATTAAAGTAAACTAAACATATTTAAATTAAATGTTTTACGACAGTTATTGATGAAATTGCAAATTAAAATAGTATTAAAAATAAATAATATAAATCTATGTTTCTCAGTAATGAAATATACTACGAAAGCTTCGACGTTTAAATATTATTATAATTTTTTCAATGTTTTGAGCATTCACTTTGAGATCCATAATAAATTATAAATATTTATTTATTTATTTACCTTGTTTTCACATGGATCACGTAACAAAAGTTCTCTATTAGGAGACTGCAGTTTCGACTAACTCGTAGTCTTTGTCAATCCTTCTCTAGTTAAGAGATAACTGAGCTGCGTTGTACTTTATAAGTGGTGTAACACCTTTTTGTAGGGAGGGGGTGGGGGTGTGTCTATCAGGAAAGGAGAGGAGATAGGTAGTGTTGCAAGGATGAAGGAAGAGATAAATACATAAAAGTGGTTTAGGTTTAAATTTATTTTTATTTTCTATTTTTTTTTTTTTTTTTTTTTTAATTATTATTAATATTATTCTTATATGTCGTATATATAATTTTTAAACTTATTTATTTATTTAACGGAAACAATTTTAAAATTGGTGAATTACTTAAGGTATTTAGTTGGTTATTAATTATATCTTCTTTCTTATTAATGGCTTTATAAATTTCTAAGTATTCTAAATTATTTAATTTAACGGTTTTATTTTCTACATGTAATATGTTTAATACTTTTTCTAAGTTGTACGAATGATTATTTTCTATAAGGTGGTTTGCGAATTCAGAAAAATTAGTGCTTTTTAGGCACCTTAAATGTTCTTTAATTCTAATGTTAAAATTTCTTGACGTTCTGCCAATATAAAAAGATTCACAATCTTGGCAATTTAATTTATATATTCCAGAATTATTACGTTTATCATTAGTATCTTTATTATTTATAAGGTGGTATTCTAGTTTATTATCTGTATATAAGAATATATACAATATATGTATATAAGAATATATATAAGAATATAAGAAAGACATATAAGAATAATATTAATAATAATTAAAAAAAAAAAAAAAAAAAAAAAAAAAAAAAAAAAAAAGAAATAAAAAAATTTATACCTAAACCACTTTTTATGTATTTATCTCTTCCTTCATCCTTGCAACACTACCTATCTCCCTCTCCTTTCCTGATAGACACACCCCCACCCCCTCCCCTACAAAAAGGTGTTACACCACTTATAAAGTACAACGCAGCTCAGTTATCTCTTAACTAGAGAAGGATTGACAAAGACTGTGAAAAGAGTTAGTCGAAACTGCAGTCTCCTAATAGAGAACTTTTGTTACGTGATCCATGTGAAAACAAGGTAAATAAATAAATAAATATTTATAATTATTATAATTATATTTCCGTACATAAACAGTTATTTTAAACTTTTATGTTAATACGAACATTCATATAGTAAGATAAATGAATAAAATATTTAATTTTGTGTCTACTTTCTTGACATATTATAAATATTTAACTATGGTAGTTTCTTTGCTGGTCTCTGCGCATTATTTTATGAGGAGAAAGGAAGTAGTTTTAAAGGAAGCCACCTGAGTACCTTGCCGAACCGAAAGTACAACTTTCTGTTACGCACAAGCGATAAATAATTATCAATAACTCTTTCAGCTAATGATCTTGCCGATAAAAAGATCGTCGGCATAATCGAAAACCATATATAATTATCATATAAGATACGTGTTTAAGTCGTAAATTCGTATGCAAAGAGATCTTCAGTACATTTTAGTCCAAAATTATAAGTGGATAGACATTATTTAGCTGACTTATGCTTACTTATGGTTGTTACTTTATTTTGACAGCCCCGCCTATTGGTGAATGCACGTGTTAGGTAATTTACTATTGTGCTTGTATTAGTAAGTGTTTTTTTATTGTTCGTAATTTTCGTAATGCCATAGTGAGACTGTCTTTGGAATATCGACAAGTCATTCTAGAATCTACACGTTCGAAATCAGAGACGATGTTTGCTGAACACTCTACACAAAATTGAAGTTTTTTAATGAAGCAGTAATCCCGTAGTACTACATTGAATAGCAGATATATTATTTAAGGCAACCGATGAAAATGCAACAACAATAAAAATAACAACTATACAATTCTAAGCATTCGCAGGTTTGATGGAAACATTTTATTTTTAATGTTTTTTACGGCCAGGTACCATTTATATTAATTGCTCAATCTTTTCATAATTAATTTTCAGTATTCACTGTTTTTATACAAAAAAATTATCGATTCGAATGCAAAGAAAATTTGCTAACAGCGGCACTAAATTATCATCCATTTTCAATATAAGGCAAAATCGGAGTATAAAAATAGAATTACCTCAATACATGTACCATTTTAACACATACATATTCGTCAACAAGTATTCCATTTTTCCAACACAATTTTATTTCATAGAAATACTCGTATACAAGGCAATTTTTTACAGTTCGTTTTCAACATGATACCTTTTTTACTAACTGGCATCAAACCAAAAGGAGTACCAACCAAACATATGCAAGGAGCGGCAAAAAAGCTGACGGTTTAAAATCAAAACAACGACGAAAACCGTCAGCTTTTTTTTCCGCTCCCTGTACTATGAATAAAGCTACAATAATTTTTGTGGTTTCTTAATTTACACAGCAGTAACAAACACAGTAATTTTAATTTTAAATAAATTAACACAAAAACATTTAAGGAATCTCGCAGATACTAACAAAATTAATTAGTTTGGTTTGATATTTATGAAATATTTTTGTGAATAAATGTGATCATTTTTTACGTTCCGTTAATGTGATTGATAGAAACAGACGTGATGGAGAGATTGAGAGAAAGTGGTGTGGTGACTACCAGAGTGGACCACAGATGATCACTTCCTTCAGTCACGCAGTCCATGAGACCCGGCGACAACAATGAGCTTGATTATCACAGATCGACGCACGATTCATGATTGATGACTAATTTCAACAGGTTTCGCACTTCATCAGAACTCTTATTGAGAGGTGACATGTAAACGATAACGTTTCATATTAAAGTTATAAACTTTTAAGCTATAAAATTCAAGTCGACAACTTAATTATTTTCAGAGATAAAATCAAGTCGGCAATTTAAATAAAAATTAATACATACCAACAAATTCATTGCAAATATCATCATATTTGACATCTTTCTCATCAATAAATTGGAGAAAAATATATTGACGAGAAAAATTACTAATGTATTTTTATATAAATAGCTATTGGATATCTTCAATTATCTACGAGATGATGATTAATGATCCCTGATGTCAGCAAAACCTCTATTGACAAGATTTTGATGGAGCATCTAGGGTACGCTAAGGTTTGCGCGAGGTGGGTGCCAAGAATGTTGACTATCAAGCTCATCGCAAAATTTGAATGCGGTATTGTCAAACACCCACCCTACAGCCCGGACTTAGCCCCAAGTGACTACCATTCTTCCCTGATATGAAGAAACACCTGGGTGGAACGCATTTCAGCGATAGAGATGAGCTGGAAAAAGCGGTTCTCAGGTATCTGCGTGGCATGGCGGCAGATTTTTTAACTCGAGCATTCAAAAGCTCGTATACCGCATGCAAAAATGCATTGACGTCAGTGGCGACTATGTAAAAAAATAGGTAAATGTCTGAACTTTCCAAAAATGTACGCATTCGTGGAATTAAACATGTTTTACACTGTGAAAAATCACGGGAAACCTTATTTTACGGATAACCCTCGTATTTATTATTAGATTATTGAAATAATTTATAAAAAATATATCAAAACGAGATTATGAGACTTTTTCACACAAACGGCTATCTATATAAAATATGTGGAAAGTAAGCATACAGGGAGCGGCAAAAAAAGCTGTCGGTTTTAAATCAAAATAACGACGAAAACCGTCAGCTTTTTTGCCGCTCCTTGTATATGGCCACATAATAAATGTTTTTATGTACAGAGTTACATACTACAATCATATCATTAACATATGAGGAATATATATGTGTGTTTTGTCATAGTGGAATAAAATAAGGAGAAAAAAACGTATGAGAATTCACCACATCTCCGAAGCTTTTCATAAGAGCGGCGGTCTTCCTAATTTTTTCACAAGAGAAATAACAACTATTCTCATTTTTTTTATAAAATAAACGTTTTATAAAAAATGCCCCCTAAAAGTACTGTAGGACTCTGCGAAATTCCTTATGGTCACAGGTTCGATGAAAGGTAAATCCTGATCTATCTCCTTCTCGGGGTGAGCGACATCAGTCGGCCAATATAGACAGGGACCGAATGTTGGCCGGAAAAAGCCCCAGCTAACCTCATCAGGTCAAGCTGGTTAGGGCACTCTATTGTCCCGTAAATGTCCGTAAATGCTCTCCAAAGGCGGATGAATTTTTATGGTCAATGGTATTAGGATGTGGAAATAAAGGGGAAAATACCACATTAAAAGTCTATAAGATATCCCATGTATCAGCAAAAAATTATGCAAATCAAGTCAGGATCGAGAAGAGTGGAGATCGAGATGCAAGATTTTATTGCTGCAAACCAATCCACCGGATTGATACTACGAAAAAGATAAAAATAGTATATTTTCCAAGCATGAATGAGATGATAAAGCAAATGCATAGTTTCAGTTACAAATAATACGACAGTCTCTTTTCGACACACGAACGTCGAAATAAAATCTAAAAGGGAAAAGTACCTGTAAAAAAAACAAGTACTGCTTTCACTTACCTGTTGTGATTAAAAGTGTTCCCTCGATTGAACCCTAGAACTTTCAACTACTTCACCTATATTTTCGAACTCAAACACTGTTCACAAGTCACCACTAGTAAGAATATGAACAAACTAACGAAGCTACAGAAACTCTAAGATATCGTTATCTTATCACTGCATTCGCTGATTGGTCGTCTGAACAGACGAGTGGTCCAGTGACAAGCTCTTAGGAGCCATCCGTAATTATTAATGTTACTAGCACTCAATGAAGAACACAGGCTTGTTATTAATCATTACGAGACCATTGTTTTTATCGCTCTATTTAAATAACAGCGGGAATTTTGCGAAATTATGTAAACCAACCGGACACGCTTCGTCAATAATAATAATACTATATGAAATACACTCCAATAATCTATAACTATAAATATATGGAATACAACGGCTTAGTCGAGATTTAATCATATTTCATAGATATATTATAAGTCGATAAAATATGCAATAAAACACTAATATACCTGTTCTTTTGGTTTGTTCCTTTGGTTTGTATTGCACTAAGCACTGCATTCAGTCCATTGGTGTTAGTGAACATTAGTAGATTTAATTATTCTAACTACTAAATGATTCATAAATATACATTCCAAGTTAACATTACAATATTAATGTTAACATTTTAAGACAAACATTAGTTGAACTACAAACACACTGTTAAAAATACCGGTTATCGTTTAATGATTGAAGCTCTAAATGAAACGTGCCGGGTGGTTACGGGGTGCCTAAAACCTACCCCAATATCAAAGCTATATCAACTCTCGGGCATTGCCCCACCAAACATACGGCGAGAAGTTACTACCAAGAAGGAGCTCACCAAAGCAACCCACGACGCACTCCACCCTATGTTTGGGTACCAAAAGATAACCTCACGGCTCAAATCAAGAAGAAGTTTCCTACAGTCGACAACGGAACTGGTGATACCTGAGGCCACCCTGCGGCTGAACATGTGGAGAAGCGCAACTGAGGGGGATACTTGGATTGCCCCGAAAGAGGACCTAGCCCCTGGACATGACCAAGGGTGGAATATATGGAGGTCCCTTAACAGACTTCGGACCGGAGTATATAAGACAAGGACACAAATGAGGGCCTGGCAGTTTTACAGCGGACCGACTGAATGTGACTGCGGCGTGGAGCAGACCCTGTCACACCTTCTGGAGTGTGCGCTGTGCCCGAATAGCTGCACCCAGGAAGACCTGATGATGGCCAGAAGTAACGCCATCGACGTCGCCCACTTCTGGGCAGACAGGATCTGACCCTGTTGTTTCCGACACGATTATATATATATTGAAGTTAAGTAAAAATATATTTATATATGAAAAAATTGCGTTTAAAACAAGACAGACAACCCCCGATAACATTTTCATAAGCTCGAATGAGTAGCCCAATGCCTTTTTCTTACTACGATGAATTACACACTTGAGGGTCAAAATCCTTAATTGGTGTTCTCCTGCTAGATAAAATATATATGAAATGTTTGTATTAGTTAGTAGGATCGATTTTAAAATCTTATTAAGCGATAATACGATTTTAGCATGAAATTTCCATTAGTCATCTTTGTAATTTCCTACATCGAAATATTACTTTTTTTCAGTAATTGATTAATATTCAAATATTAAAAAAGGACCCACATTCTTAGACTGTAGACTCTTGTTACACAATACCAATAAAAGGATCTAGGAAAAAAATTTACATATTTTTTAAGGTAGGCTGACGATTTCTAATTACAAGATAAAAGTAAAAAGAGAAACGTGCCTTAAAATTGTAAATATATATAAGAAAATATTATCAGAATTCATGAGGCACATTTTTGTTATTTTAACAAAAAAATAACATTATTTAGTCTAGAACTAACGTAGATAAAAATTATAAAACAGTGAAAGAAAACACTCAAACAATATTATGTATGTAGTGTGATATATTGAATATTGAAATGTTTTTGTTATCTTTCAAGATTTCAAGAGTTTCCAGTAAAAAACGTTATCAACAGAGCTTCATTATATTATTTAACACATTAAATAAGCAAGCATCAATTATTTTACTCAACATATTTCTAATTTTGCGGTATTTGGTAATAAAAAAGAATGATAAAACTCTGTACAAGTAGAAAAAAAACATTAAAAATACCAAGGACTATGTAGTTTGTATAAAAAGATACACGAAATGGATTGAGGAGTCATATATGAGCTGTATTTTTTCATAGTTATTTCTATCATATCTTCACGTTAATTTGAAACCCATACCTTCCACACGAAACGTCTGCCAACTGGTATTTTGCATCAGGCCCAGTAAATATAAGATTTCGCATAGATATATATACTTTTTTAACGTTGTTTTTAAGTGGATCACTTGAAGTTAATATCGTTTGTAAAAATGAGTCACTAGTTTCTATGTCATACGCTAACGAACAATTGCTGAAAATTGTAAAAGTAATACAATAAGTCTTAAGGTAGGATGAGCTTATCTTAAACGAAAGGGGTAAATATATATGCTTACTTTATTAATATTTTGATTACATTATTGTTCCGTAAGATTACAGTAACAATTTATATTTGATGGTCCTCAAAAAAAAACTCACGAAAAGCTCCTTATTCTAAAGTTTTACGTACTTGAAGCACATAGATAAAGTTTATATCGAGGATATAACCCTTCTATGTCGGATATTAGAGTTTTGATAAATTATGTTAGCGGTATTCAATGTGTGAAGAAGTTTGACATAAAATAATCTAGGATATCAGGGTTGTCCCAAATGATTGCATCAGTTTCAAAATTATTGATTTTATTGACTGGCATTACCGTTTACGGATTACCGTAATTACATGTGATGAAATTATCACGTATTTCCGTGTTTTTTTCTGAAAGTACTATTGTAATAAATTATAACATTACTTTAAAAAAAAAAAATTCACTTTAACCGCCTTGAACACATTAACGAACGTGACTCGGGCGCCCAGAATGTTCCATTTTGTCATCACGTGTGACGTACGTCAGTAAAAAAAGGATATAATTGAAATATTTCAAATGCTTGAAAATAAACTTGCAACTAGGGCGGTTAAGTCACAACTGATATATGTACAATCAAATTTACAGCAAACATCACATTATATGTTTTAGAGGTTATACCTCTCATCAACATATCGGAAAATAATATATGGGAAGACACTGTGATTTGAACCATAAACCCTAACAACCATTTCCATTTTATTACCTGTCGCTGAGCGCTCGACAATTTGCACAGATATTATTGATAATTATCATTTACAGATGGCGCTTTGCCACAAGTTAGAATCGCAGCGTCTGCCATTTATTTTTCTCCAAACTGTTGATGAGAGACATGTCATATGAGATGATATTTGCTGTGAATTAGTATGTGAATTGCATCAGTTGTTGAATATTGTAATATATTCCAGAATCACCAAAAATAACACAAATTTTAATAAAAAATATATATTGTCATTATTTTTTTAAATTTCGTTTTTTGGTATCCTTGTCTTTAATTGGTACTTGCTTGTTGAAGTAATCATATCTCGTCGCGACCGATAGCAGCTGGTGACAACAAGAAAACAAAATGAATGAAATCAGACTGGAGATTGCGGGACTTGTGTTCCCACAGACAAGAAATGAAGATAACAACTGATTAGGGACATTAAGGCACTCAACGGAACCGCACCGGGCTATTTGACAGAACTGATCAAGCCTTCAGAAATAACCGCGCATGGAGAGACACTCAGATCAGCCAGGGCAAATAGAAGCACCCTACAGCTGACGGGAGGTAGTCCTAGCACGGTCTTTGGCAATCGTGCTTTCAGCTACGAGGCACCAATGGCCTGGAACTCGCTACCGGAAAGCATAAGAGAGCTTAAAGCGGAGGCAATCTTTTAGAAGCAAACTCAAGACCCACCTTTTTATTCAGAGAGGCAAAAAAGTGCTTTTGGAATGACCATTCGGTCATAAAAAGCGCTATACAAATACTAATATAATAATAATAATCATCATCATCATCATCAGCCTGTGTCTATCCACTGTTGAACGTAGGACTCCTGCTTGAGTACCCACCCTCTCCGATCCTCCGCCTTCCGCATCCAGGCGATTCCCCCTTTTCTTCTGACGTCGTTAGTCCATTTTACAAATAATCGGTCAAGGCTCCGCTTGCCAATTCTTGGATCATTTTTCTTTTAATTAATTAATTAAATCAATTACGTCCTGCCCATTTCCACATGAGTGTGTCTTTTTGTTGGGTAACCTCTACTGCTTTGCCGGCGGTCATAGCTCGATGGTCAAAGCGTTTGCTTTGTAAGCCAAAGGTTGTGGGTTCGATCCCCGACGGAGATTAAAAAAAAAAGGATTTTGAATCGATTTATGAGCTCTAAAATACCTCGGTTGGTGTGAATTTGATCCATCACCCGTAAAATGTCAGTCATAGCATATTAATCAAAATTGGTGGTAGACGAAAGTCGTCCCGTGAAGACCACCCATTCATAGTAAATTCCTGTAATAATAAAGGATTATGCGTGAATCTCGGGCTGTAGTCTATGACGTTGGCGGATCAACACTCCACATGCAGCGCTTAGCCATATACAACTTGGTTAGCGTCATAGAATTCCACAGATGATACTTCAAACTTACTATCACCATCTGTCGGTATTCTCCTGTATGTGTTTACATAAAAATAAAAATAAAATTGGGACCACATGCCGCTTAATTGGGACAGTAAATTTTAAGCAATGAAGAATTAAGCGTTATAGGTTCTATATTTTAGAGACCAATCTTAAGTCTGTGTTTCAAGTATTGGAGGTGAGACGTAATTGTTTCATTAATAATGTGACAAATATATACAAATTAATAAATAAGCGAATATTAATAAAAAATTACCGGAAACAGTTGAACCAGAAATATTTACTGAGTATCGATATTTTACTATTTAGATGTTATATTATTTATAAACAAACGTAATCTTATATTAAAATACATTAAAACAATGATGTACGTAAATAATTACTGAGTACAAATTATAACTACAGGCACGCAATAAAAGTATGTAAATACAACAAAACATTTCGTTCTGTACATTATTTAACCAAACTATTTGTAAAGCAATTAAAACATTGTAATGTTCGAAAAACATTAAAGTTAAACCTACAGTTATTTAAATAGAGAACGGTTTAATTGGATTTACCGCCACACACGTGAGAAAAAATATACTCAACCAATAAAGATGTAATATTGTTTAAGAATTTACGTGGAATATAATTCAATATAATGAGTACTGAAATGTGTGGATTATCCCATATAATGATAGAGCACATACATTCTAAATTGTTTCGATGCCAGGAAGGCAGAACTGTAGTTAATAACAAATTATAATTGTAAAATAATTCAAATTAAATTAAAAATTCAATTATAATCATCATTATGAAGGTTATGAAAGACCGTAGACGGAATATATTTACAGTTTTTTACATAAAAACTATCCTTAGTTCACAAACCGATCTGAAGCTAGACACCTAACAATGTCTGTATGCACAAACGAATTTGAAGCAAAGAGTGTTATCCAACAACTAAAATTTCAATGTTAATATTTATAATTTACCTACCAATAAAAAGTATACGAAATACACCTGCGAAGTTCGCGCTGAAGAACACTTATAATGTAGGTATATAATTATAATAATAATGGTTCGGCCGCATTTCGTTAACAGACAATTCTTTCATCGACTTATCGGTAACGACGTGGGACGCACTGGACATCTGGTGAACGGGACATTAGTGCACTGGATGTTTCGATAACTTAACCTAACCTAAGTTATTTTGTTAGCGAGACATATGGATCTCTGAACTCTACGATCACTGGACGAATCCTAAGATTAGGTTAGGTTTTGTAAGCGAGACATCCAGTGCACCAGTTGTCCCGTGCGCCAAATGTGCATCAGGCTACCAGTGCGCCCCACGTCGTCGCTGAACGAATTTTCCGTGAACGATAAGTCGTGACATCAATAATAATATGTTTGTAAAATAACACAAAAAAATTAACCTTATATATGCCTTATGTGTTACATTATACATCAAGGTATAGTATATATAATACGAGGACACAAATGAAAGCCTGGCAGTTTTACAGCGGACCGACTGAATGTGGCGTGGATATCTATACCAATACTATATATTTTTTAAATCTTTAAACTACGTATTATATTTTTATGTTCATGACGATTTAATGATAAAAATAAAATATTATTACAACTGTAATTATACATAGCGTTTCTAATCTATCATTGTATAAATATATACAAATCAATAATAATGTGGTTATTAATAGATATATATATATATATATACAATAAAAAAAAATTATCACACTTAATGTCTGTAGAACTAATAAATATTCCTCAACCTTGTGCAGTAAAAATACTCGCAGATGTATTTATTATAAATTTTACTTTCAACGTTATAAAACTAATTATCCCGCAATCATCATTAATATATGTGATTGATGATAAATCCTTCCAACTGCAAAGGTAGTTAATGAAATAATAAAAAAGGGCGATCAATAAGTGGAATATTATCCAAAAAATCATTACTCATAATGAAACTGTCGATATTCGCGACAATAACGAAAGGCATTGTTCTCGAACCTTTCATCATCAACTGACAACTTATGTGCAAGCATTGAGAGAAGAGCTCGATCATTATTATTTTTTATATAAAGCCACAGTTGAACATTCTTAGAACAGCATGACGTCTTTCAAAACATAACCCTTAAATGCACAATAACCAATAAAGTTATATAACATAATACAAATGTGAATTTTATAAGTTTATCTGTCAAATCGGCGATCTATTTGGATCATATTTCTTCCCATATCCGTTCCATATCTGTAACAAATGGTCTACACAAATTTCCGCCACTCGGTTATGTCAATTGCCATTATTGATGCATCGTCAAAGATATATCTGAACCCAAAATTCCACCTAGCAAAATATTTGATTTCCAAAGACCTCCTGGGCAGATGCCCGGGGACTATTCCTTAAAGAGATAGGATGATTAGCCCGACGTTTCCAAAGCCTGGAATATATACATAGTCCTAAGGAGCGGCTCAAACTGATCAACAATAGGCAGTTACCTACACGCAAACCCATCCAAGTTTTGGTTCACGCGCAATGTGGTATAATTTTTCGCTTACGATATGCACTGTGAATAAAAATGTAATACAAATTGGAGCAAAAATTGGATCCCAAATTATTTTCTTCGTCGGCTTTGCATCATTGAAGCTCATTTAAATGCTTTTGTATTGTACATTGCAGTACAGTAAAATGTTTATAGTAATGGACGACCAGACCCTAAGGAACTTTAAGTTTTTCCGATACCACTATGTTTTGACAGCTTAGCAACAGTTCAAAGTGATGTATTGATGAGATGTCTTCGTGGCTGTTTGTCGGTATTATTGTATAGATGTTCATATAATAATTTAAAAAAATAGTTACGGCATAATATTTAAAGGCGACTTTAATAATAATTTAAGTAAGCTTTGGTGATTGTTTAGTATTAATAAAAAAAAGCTATTATAAATTTATTTTGCAGTGTTTTTTTTTTTTGATGTAATTGTGAATTTCAGTCGTTTTAGTGTTACATAACATCTGATGCAATTATGAGCTTGCACGTTGAACCACATAGTATGACAAAACGCTGTGAGCAATATGCCGCGCGCTGAACTTCTTCTGCAAGTCATCCGAGGTGTCTCTGGTGGAACAGACGAGGGTCTGTGGAAGTCCAAGCAGGGACGGAACCTTCAGATGGCAACAAGAGAACAGACGATCGAGAGAAGTCGACGATTGTGCAATCGCGGTTGTGTGAATGGATTCCGAAATCCACTTCTTAGTATAAACATCACCAAATATATTATTCTCATTATCTGGTTAAAATGAATACGAGTATAGTGAATCCCAGATATCAACGTCAAGTTAGAAAGAGTGGATGGACAAAAAGTACTTTTTAACCCTTTCATTACGGCTCGGTTTAAATACATATTAAACTGTCAATTATAAAACAAGAATTTGAAGCATAAATGTACTTAACTGGTCTATTTTCATATATCACATTGGTTCTTGTATCTTTTAGCTATGAGATGATGCAGAAAAACTATTCTAAGAAAGTAGTAAAACGATATATCATATATGATCATCTTATGACGGTATATGCCGACAACCGATACGAAGGGGTTAAAATGTTTTGAAAAAACGAGAATAATCTTTTAATTCCCGTTAAAAAGTTTAAGAAGAAAAAACCTTTTTTTTTTCGTTTTTTTTATTATGTAATCCTGAATCTGTCTGTAAAATTATTGCCTTGAATTCACATCCAACTGCTCCAGTTCGGAAGAAGATGTCACTTTTTGCCCAACCTAGTATTCAAAATTTATTTATACTTCGGCCAATTATAACTAACTGTACTGAAAATGTTTCAAGATATATTTATTTCTCATTCTTCTAAGATCTGTTACGACAAAATATTCCAGGCCTCGGGAGAGTCGGATCAATTAACCGATTTGTTCCCAGATGGACCTTCGGATGCAGAGATGTCTGGGGATGAAGCATGGACAAGACAACTAACAGAATTAAATGAGGGGCATTTGGGGTGACTATATATTCCAGGATGTTCAGTTTGAGTAGCCTTTTAGGACAAAATGTTATAGGCCTTGAAAGCGTGGAACTAATCATCCGATTTCCTTAGGAAAACCGATTAGCAAATCACCCAAAAATATGGCTCGGATACTATAGATTTTTATAAGTAGACCTGCGGGTACAGATATTTATTAGAACGAGGAATTGATAGTGACTTAACTAATTGGCAACAATTTGTGGTGACAATATGTTTCAGAATATTGAACAAATATGGGGAGAAGAATATGAGTAATAGACATTGTAAAACGTGAAAAACTTCAGCGTATTTTGTAGAACAGAGTCGTATATAAAGTCCATTATGTAAAAAAGAAAACAATTAAAATATTATATAATTTATATATTTGCCTACAATCGATTTAAATGATATTTATTTTTTAATTTTCTGTAAACACATAGAGGAGAATACCGAGAGATGGTGATAGTAATTCTGAAGTCTCAACTGTGGAATTCTATGACGCTTACCATAGTGCATATGGCTAAGCGGTGCATGTGGATTGTTGATCCGCCAACGTCATAGACTTCAGCCCGAGATTCACACATCATCCTTATTATTACAGAAATTTACTATGAAAGGGTGGTCTTCACGGCACGACTTTCGTCTACCACCAATTTTGATTAATAGGCTATGACTGGCATTTTACGGGTGGAGGATCAAATTCACACCAACCGGGGGTAATTTTAGGGCTCAGAAATCTATTAAAAATCTTTTTTTTTTGAAACCACGACCTTTGGTTTGGCTTGCAAAGCAAACGCTCTAACCATTGAGCTATAACCGCCGGCAATATGATATTATAAAATAATAATTGTTTTTTTTTATTTTGTTCAAAAATAATGTCCTTAAAGACAGCGTTGTGTTGCTAATTTGAACCAATTTACACGCATAGAGATTAATGTTCTCGAACAAAAGCATCACGGCGCCGTAACGTGTGAGAACGTGTGGTGATTGCAACATGTCGGGCGCATGTTTATCGGCGCGAACATGTTCATTAAAACTTAAAATTAAAACCGCTCGTTAAAGCGTTGAATGATTAATAATATCCGAAGTGAATTTCGTGAAGCGCGAGTGCAGAGTGTGCATCGAAACAATGAATGATCGCTACCGTTGAAAGCAGTGCCGGCTTTAGACCCCGCAGCGCCCAGGGCCATTTTTTTCTAGCACCCCAAATTGAGTATATTCAAAAATATGTAAAAAAGATTAATAGTTGCCTTCAGCGCTCGTAGCTTATTCAACGCCCTGGGGCACCTACCCACTTCGCCACCCACTAAAGTCGGTACTGGTTGAGAGCGAATGTTCGCGGCAATCCAAAGTGCATGAACCAAATAAATCAAAAAAACCAAAAAGAAATAAAAGTAATGAAATAACTAATATTTTGATGATAATGGGGACTCCCACTGGACTTATCAGTTGCTAACTGATCATTATCTGAATGAGCGCGTCATCAAGGAGACTCAACTGTCCTCCGGTGTGATGCGGGTGTGAGGCGGGTAAAGTCTAGTAAAAATTTATCCCCCGAATTTTACCCGAATTGAAATACTGTTCAAAGCGTTATTTTGAACATAACTGTGTTGTATTAAACATCCAAAAGTCTTTAAAGTAATTGTTATAATCAAACTGTTTATCTTAGATTAATACAGCAAGGTACGATCAAGGTCCAAAACAACAAGTACCGAGGAATTTGCGGTGTACGAAATTAGTAATATTAATAAAGTATGCTTACGCATCGATACGGAGCATGGATCATCCCAATAATCTGCCACTCTATGTGGATTGAAGGAATCAAGGTTCAAAAACGGTATCGAGGAATGTGCAGTGTATGACATTCAATGTATTGATATTACTTTTATGACTGCGTACTCATGTTGTAAATTAGGGTATAAAAAGGGTGCCTGGACAGTTAACACGTTGATTGACAAAAGTAATAAAGAAAATAAAATCACAAATTATTTCATGACATATTCTCTACTAACTGTAATTAAAACGTTTCGTTTCCTTCAAAAGAGTGTGTAATGCGTATAATGATCGTATAGCACACGCAGCGGCGTTCATTATATAATATTAATCGCTCGATTTTGCACGGGAGGCATTGATAAGTCGGCTTATTACTCTTATTGTAACAGGTCTATTAAGAGTCCCGGTGCTTTGGTAATCCTCTTGCTTCTTGCCTGATGAGCAGAATTATCGGCGGCAGTTCTTGCAGTTCCGGGGCCGTGAGAACAGAGACTGTCGCGGCTTCATGGGCGCGGCCACGGGTACCAACATTATGCCAATACAGCAGTGTTAGAAAACCACATGAAAGTTCGCCGCATGAAAATTTAAGAAGAAGTTTAAGCCTGTGTAAGTTATTTAATAATGTTATTTAAAGAATTCAATTGATTTATATATATCACGTAAAACGTTTATATTTATAATTAAACGTAAGGTAAGGTAAAACTGCAGTATTTCAGCAAGTAAATAAATAGTGATCAGTGCGATCCGTGCTATAACTAGGTAGCAAGTATTTTTTAAATTTAATTAGAGTATTTTCATTTGAATGTCGATGTACATATGGTCCGAATTGCTAAACACTGTATCAAATTGATACATATTATTAAAAATGTAATTTAAATATCAGGAAGCTTTTCGTAATAAGTTGGCTTGTGAGGACATTTATTTTTCGATTCATGCAGTAAATATTATCTTAGATTTAAGAACAAATACGAGTATAAAGGTTAGAGAGCCCTCAAATAATTACCCGGCCTTTTTAAAGATATATATATTTTATTTGATCAACCCACAACACTAACTTTACTAAACGTACTACTTGATGAATCTGTTTAAGATTATTAGACTTTGGTTATTGATTATACAAAAATCGGGGGAGCTGAGATTCACAACTATTTGAGACGCTAATGTGTTATATATACGGATGTCAAATAGCTTGTAATAGCTACCACACTGATAGGCTTGTGGTACAAAATGGTTGCACATCACTTAAGTCTACTTACTATACAAACGGCAAGTTCCGTCAGCCCGATGCGGTGGACCGTTGTTTGTCGCAGCAAATCCTAAAGAGGCTTTCATGATTGATTCATCGATGTAGATAACGTCACCAGGAATGAAATATCTCCCATAATAACAATCATAATTCCGCACAGCGTATAAGTCGTGAAAAAAGCGGCAGAGTTTTGCGTGCATATCAGTGTGGCGGATCTGAAATAGGCTTAATCCGCATATTACCAATAAATAAGATATAAGATAAAGCCATAGGAAACCACATGGAAAGTTATTTTTTACTGTATATCATTAGAGACAATGTATCTATGAAAGGTGGAAGAAACTTTCCGTAGATAAGAATAATATAAGAACATAAAAATTTAAGACTTAGAAAAAATGGTGCATTTCATACGTCACCATTCCATTATTTGATCACACAGATGACTAAACTAAAATATTTTTTTTATATTAAGAAGGCGAAAATTCAACTGAAATGCATAACAAGTTAAAATTGAAATCAAAATTTCGTAACAGTTCATCTGATAAATGACTAAATAAATCACGAAAATATTTGTTAAGAGCAATAAAAATGTATTAACATCATCCTCTCTAAAAAGGTAGTTATTCAGTCGCGTGGTGGCAGGATGAGGAGCAGATTAACAACACAAAGACTTTTTCTGAAGCACATTGACATATATTGTATTTCGATAACTTTACAAGCTTCTGGCCCGGATCCACTCACAGCATTCAGGCCGGGCCAACAACAATGCGATTTCGCCGCCGTCGGCTCACGACTGACTGGCTGCGCGCTCTGGTCGGTCACACCCAGCGCCGCAAGTGGCGATCTCTATAACTAACGTCACTCCAATAATTTCCGGTCCGGAATATTTAACATTGTTTTGTATCCATATAAACGAATCAAATTTTTATTAACTTTCAATATGTGATGTAAGTATTATATCACCCCTATAATTAGATATTATAAATTATAATAACAGTAAACATGTTTAATACCAAACACATTCTTACATTTTATCTCCCTCTAAGGGTAGCCTAATCTTTAAAAAAATATATAAAGAAAAAATACTTTGTATGGAAGTTAAGTAAATGCACCTGTAGTCGAGTCAAAGGCGCTTGTTGCACTAATCATTTATAGAACCGGCGAGTTGCATCCAAGTTTCCGATGCAAGCGATGCGACACACGATCGAGGCAATTTATGCGCCAACTTTACCTACAAGTTTAACTCGCTTCCTCGGGGTGCCAAGACTTCTGATCGACACCATTACCGAAGAAATTCTGTGTCATTACCTCAACTTGGGCTAAATTGTTGTGGCGCTATATCCGTGTATAGATAATACACTGGATATCCGCATATTATCTCACACTTTCGACACTTGCAAGTACAATATTTCACAGAACTTTGTTTATTACTAACGCATTTTTTCACTTCTTAAATGTCATCACACTTCTCACAATTTTTGTGGCTATGCCCTTGACAGCTCGAAACTAAAAGCCTTTGATACCACATATTTAAAAGGTCTGTACAATACGCAACAATATTTTTTTTGTAAAGAATTTATGCAAAATTCGATCCTAAACACTTTAAGGTACATATCTGGTTACTTTGTTGAAACGTAGAAATCATAAGATATTATTTTATTTATTGCATGTCACAAATAACAAAATAAAATAATAACGAAAATATATGTAAATATACAAGTACAAAGTGGCATTACATACTTAGTTTGAGCATATATGCTAAAAGGCATTTTTTATCAGTATTTACTTTAATTAATAAGTAATTATTAAGCAAACGGTCAGTAATAAAAACCTAAAAAGGTAAGTAAAAAATATTTATTTGGCAGTAGACAAATGTCAATCGGAAGTAGAATAATAATAAATTCGCAGAAAATAATTAAATAATTATAATAAATAATAGGTTAGGTTAGGTTTCCATTTTATATATTTTTTTTTACATTAATTTTTACCAATATTGAATATATATCTGTCATTTTAATTTTATAGTTAACCACATTCATATGGACACCGTGGATAATGCCAATTTATTTAATATACAAAAAATTTAAATTTTATTTATTTGATTAAATTGAAAAAAAAAATTTAACTTACTGCCACAACATTAAATTAGTTACAGAATAAAGAAGTTACGAGCACATCCGACTCGTAAAAAAATATATGAATAAGTGAATTCATATCTGGAAAAAATATTTGTGTTATCCCTGTTCATTGTCAATGATATTGTAAGGCAATAAATAAGTGAAAATGATCGTGGTCGTTAACGACGATCATTCGAAAGACTACTAAGAAAATTTAGAAACATTTCTTCAAAAGCATGCAGTCGTATTAATGTCGGCAATAATGTTATGATTTAAACATTGCCATTTTCTTGTACATGAAACTTTGCAGTCATGTCCCATTTAACAGCAATATAAAACAATCGTATCTATTATATTAAAACGAGTATGGAAATGTTGTGTTGGTACTACTGATAACATCAGGAGTCATCAATCTGTTAATAACACAGAAAGTTAAAAATCATAATTAATGTCAATACAAAATAAATGCTTTGGGCGGTAAATATTTTATACATTACGTGCACAAATGGTTTTGTTTGCCTTAACAAGACTTGTAATTAAAACCTTATTCGAAAAAGTTTAATAATGTTGCTGGGTCATCATATATTATGTAGTATTTTACTCTTCATCTGTTCGCATCGGTACTCGATATATACCGTGATTCCCCTACCGTTGACATTGGTAGCCGTGATATATCATTTTTCTACTTTCTTAGAATAGTTTTTTATGCATCATCTGATATCTTAAGGATACAAGAACAAATGTGATATATAAAAATAGACCAGATAAGTGCATTTATGCTTCAAATACTATTTTATAATTGACAGTATAATTTGTATTCCACCGAGCCGTAATTAAAGGGTTAAGTCCGTTTGTCTCCAGGTGGATATTCCCTTTTTATTCTTAATATTATATTTGTGCATAAAACAGTGATTTCATGATTGAATGTGTATCGATAAATTTGAATCAGGTTAACAATAAGAAATATCTATTATTCAAAATGGACAAATCACGCATTAAGCTTACCTATCTAGTGATCCAATAATCTAAACGTTTGCAAGAACTAGCGTGACTTATGATCATATAAACGTTAAAGAATCAGATTCATAAAAGAGAGAAATGCTAATGAAAAACTTCATTTTTATATATTTTATAATTTCACAAGTAACAAACTTGCACACCGCTGAAGAAGGGAACTACAATTCCCAGGAATTTTCCCTTTATAAGCCGCGTAAAGCAGCATTACGGCGACCTCACTTGAAAGTGGTCGAGATTCAGTTGGTTCTTGTTGTAAGAGTAGGACTACCCATTCTAAACGTGGAATAGCCCTAAGCGTATTTCACTAACCAATGTCGTAGCTTTAAAATAAAAATAAAATGATTTCACCTTTCATTATAAATAAATGAGTATAGTATTTTGATGGCATGGCTTTTTGCTTTGGCGTTAATGTTTACTCACACAATACTCAGCATAATTGTGGTAGATGTATGTATCTCTGTTTAAAAATCAGATTCAAGGCTTTGGGGTTCTTGAAAAATAGTTGGTTTTTGGTTGCGTGCCCCACGGACTTGCTGCTGCACGGTTTGCTTGTCCGCGAATGTTTTCAGTGGATTAGTTCCCAGGGAGCCAGCCACTTGAAATGTAACAAATAATGCTTAAATGTCAGCAAGCTCACCGTTACCGCTGCAAAGTAATGAATTATTGAACATTAACGGAACTTAACGACACATTGTTTATAATTATTGTAAAGCGCGACAGATTTAATTATTTATGGCCTTTCCAATAATACAGTGTGCTAGCTAGAGTATAAAATAAAAAATTAACTTGGTTCAAAAAAAATCTAGCTATTATTCATAACACATGACTGAAACGAATCTGAAACAGTGTTCGCTTCAGCGTCAACTCGCTACCTGCCATGCTATTCGCTGAGAAACATTGGCATATTACAAAAGCTGTTAAGGTTTGGTTAAGACTGGTTAAGACTGAGTCTAAAGATTCTAAATTTTTTATCTTCCCATATTCAATCCATATCTGGAACAAATTTTCACCACAAATTACAGCCACTTAGTTCTGTAAGTTACCAGGTATTTTTGGGGACCAACTAAAGAGCGGGGTATGTGATAAAAAAAATAAACGTATGTTCATTTTATAATATTTATTTAAAAAATAAAACATTAACTGATATGATTATTATTTAGGTATAAAATATTTTTCATTCCTTCCTTTTGATATACATAATACTTCCAAATGGTTACAATATATGAAAAGCTAAATTCGGCTTGAAACATATAATCGTCCCAAGTTGGATCAGACGTTTATCTAAACACCTTAAGATCAAACCGAAATGTTTTTTTTTTTATGTAAACACATATACAGGAGATGAACGACAGATAGTGATAGTAATTCCGAAGTCTCATCTGTGGAATTCTATGACGCTTACCATGGTGCATATGCCTATGCGCTGCGTGTAGAGTGTTGAGCCGAGATTCACGCATCATCCTTAATTATTACAGAAATTTACTATGAATGGGTGGTCTTCACGGGACGACTTCCGCCTACCACCAGTTTAAATTAATATGCTATGTCTGACATTTTACGAGAGAAATCGATTAAAAATCTTAATTTTTTTTATCTCCGTCGGGGATCGAACCCATGACCTTTGGCTCGCAAAGCAAATGCTTTGATCATTGAGCTATACCCGCCGGCGATATACGATGCTTTAAAATATTTCGGAGTTTAAAACCTTAGTGCTGCGAAAATATTATATTTATAATTATTCCAAATGTTTGTTTGATGTCAACGTTGTAGAAGGATTAACACGCATTTCCCACATAGGTCCGTTTGTTTCCAGAATGTAATTTCTTTTTTATTTAAATATTTTGTTCCTGAACAAAACTATGAAATTATGTTTGAATATGTATCGATAAATTTGAAAAATATTATTTTTATAATATTTATGCTATCATGAAGTGTGTGTATTTTTTTAAATTTGGAAATGAAATAGTTCCATATTATTATGTTTTCAAGTAGTGCAATAACTCGTGTAATGCATTATTAAAAGCTAACTCAAAAACGCCCATCGATAGATATGGATCTCCATGTGGCGCAGGGCATTCCGGTTTTATAGCTTTATTACAAATTGAAAGTTGAAATTACAAATATAATAATAGTTATTATCGAGAAAATACAAGCGATTTGTTATTATGTGAATGAACATTAAAATTATACATATTTTTTTAGTTACGTACATATCTAAATGTTTTATTAAATTAAATTAAATTAAACATTCGATTGATAATTGAAATTCAAGGACGTTGAATTTCAGTTATTTCTTCTTCGTAGTATCAATCCGGTGGATTGGTTTGCAGCAACAAAACTTGCATCTCGATCTCCACTCCTCTCAACCATTCCTTCCACAATGTCGTGAAGAAAACCATAGTGGCGCATGATGTGACCGATCGCCTCTCTGAGATGGTTCTTGCTAGGTACCTATCTTCCTTGATTATGCTGAGAACATCATTGCTCGTGACGTGGTCTTGATTAGATATTGATTTTTTATATTATAGCCAATAATAAAAAATTAAAAAATACAAATACAAAATAAAAACAGATAAATTGTGCAAAACTATGGATTATACGTCTTGTTTTTTTTATATTTCAATACGATCCTGGAGCATGTAAAAAATTGTTTTTTTTGTAGTACGGTTGCTCCTAAGTGATCCACACATCTTTCAAATTATGATATCAACAAACGTTTCGATTTTGAATATATGTAAAAAAATATTTATAAATTTATACGTTAATTATTCATACATCTACCATGCCAGTAATATTTAGAAAAATTAAGTAAAGATCAAATAATAAAATAGTCTAGTACTTTTAGGTAAGATCTTTTATTTAATTTAAAATATATATTATTAGAATTTAAATGTGTAGTATTTTGTCTAATAATCATAAAATAAATTGTATATAAACATAATAAAATAACTATTTTATTTAGTAATATTTTTGCAATTTTTTTTATATTTTACAATCAACACTTTCGTTACGGCTCGGTGGAATACAAATTATACTGACAATACAGCGTGAATTTTTCAAACCATTTTTTTCTTTAAAACTTGTATTTTAAGCAAAAATTTACTTATGTGACCTATTTTCACATATCACATTGGTACTTCTATCTTTTAGCTATCAGATGATGCATAAAAAACAATTATATTTAACAAACGTTCATTATGTAACTCCATACATTTGGTGGCATTGACACATGTGGTTTACAGAAAAGTCGCTCCTGTGACGAAACCTAACGTTATTTATTTTTACAGATTCTTGTAAAGAATACATGTAGGTTGATAAAGGGAATGACTGCACTTCCAATTTCCTAACGTAGATGTCACAATGAGTACTGAAAGTAGGAAAACGATATATCACGTCAACCGATGTCAACGGTCGAGGAATCTTTGACGGCATATGCCGACAACCGATGCGAAAGGGTTAAGAACGTTTTAATATTGATACTTAAATAAATTCCACACTTATAATGCATTTAAATAAAAATCAAAAGAACACCGAAATCGAGGTATGTAAATTAGAATGTCAGCCTTAATACTTGTAATTATGAATAAACATTTTAAAACATTATTGGATTGATACAACGAGATAAGCAATATATTTTTAACTTGATTTCACATACATATTACTGCATGTTAGTAAATGTAACCTTTCTAATTACTTGAATCGTCCATAATCGCATAATCATTCACAACAACTCTAATATTCTAAGTAAAATTAATATGAATCGATCAATGGATGTTTATTTACTCTATGTTATTAAAACAACTGTCGTGAATATTCTAGATTATTGCGGTAATAATAAGTTATGATAACTACGCTTTACGATTTCTATATCAATTTCTCGGATTGCGTAAAATTAAATAGTACGTACAATCGTACCAACGCTTCTCAATATTAACATTACTATAAATCAGCATTTCAAATAATCGTACTGTTCAAGAATAATTAATAAGAATCCTGGGAGGGGTGAAACATGCGTAGTCTTAATAAATAAATTAAAAGAAAACATTTTTTTTTGTATTAAAATGATTATAGAATTATGCAATTTTATGAAGATGTTTAAGTAAAAAATAAATAACGGGGGTGTTAAATTAGCACATAGTAAGACCAAACATGCAAAAATGTGTAAGAAGAAATCATATTTATCTTTAGCACACTGAAATTTAACGTTTTATTTAAGTCTTGAAAGATTAATTTGCTTAAAGTACTTTAAAATAAGTGACTCACCTCTTGCATTGCCTATTTTTCTGCAATAACATGTATTTTTTCAAACTCTATTCAGCAGATGTCACCATTAGACTGACCTGAAAAGAAAGAATAAAATACATTTTTTAAATATTACTTAGCTTATTTAGTAAAACAGAAACAGCAAGGATACGCTATTGGTATTCATAATGTCGTTATCTCATTATTGACAGTCATATTTATACATCTTTGTAAATCCACAACATATGCCGGCGGTCATAGCTCAATGGTAAAGCATTTGCTTTGCAAGACAAAGGTCGTGGGTTCGATTCCTGACGGAGATTTAAAAAAAAACAGGATTTTTAATCGATTTCTGAGCTCTAAAATACCCCGGTTGGTGTGAATTTGATCCAACACCCGTAAAATGTCAGTCATAGCCTATTAATTAAAATTGGTGGCAGACGAAAGTCGTCCCGTGAAGACCCATCCATTTATAGTAAATTCCTGTAATAATAATAATAAATAAAAAATAGATAAATCTCGGGCTGTATTCTACGGCGTTGGCGGATCAACACTCCACATGCATCGCTTAGCCATATGGTAAGCATCATAGAATTCCACAGATGAGAATTCAGAATAGCCCTTTAACGCTGTAGTGGAACGCAATGACAAACAGCTGACCAGAGGTTGCAGGTGGATTTTGTAGTGGTGGTATTCTCCCATCCCTGGGCGTAGTTTCAATCAATGAAACTTGTTAAAAATATATTGAGAGCCCACTATAGCAGCCTCTGGAAACATTGCACTTAGTAGGTTAGTTACTAGCAATATGTTAGCAGGTGTATTATTCACAGCTGTTTTTCATGCAAACACACAAAGTTTTATTTAATATGTGAAACGCAGACTTGAGACTAGACATTACATAATATTAGCTGAAGATTTTGCATAAACTTTTGCCCAACACTGGATGGGCTATATGACAACATTAAGTATTTGTTATTTGAGAGCCTTTGGTCGCCTCGATATCAGCGCTCCGCACGATCCTCCCGCTGCAAACTCAATTAATAACTTTACGATTCTTCATCAAAACCGATAATTAAACATAATAAATTTTCCGATTGTGGCGCTGTTTACAAGGGCGGCCATTACTGCACACGGACAGTGACGGAACCAAGATTCAACATCTTCTTGGCAATGAATATTTCACTAGGATCTGAATATTCTACCTATTCTTGAGTAAATTGAAATTCTTTGAATTTTCAGAATTTCACTGAAATATCTAATATTAGCTGACCCATCAGGCGCTACTACGATCTCGGAAAAATAATATTCATGGAATGTCGTTGTGATAACAAACAATTTAACTGTCCATAGTGTCCAACAACGAAAATTTAATGAGCGTATAATGTTATTATTTGGACATTCATATTATATAAGTAAGAGAGTTGACGAATGTAAACATTGCGAAAAATTCACTATGTTTCGTAACGATTTTTTGATGGAGGGGAGGATGGTGGTGGTAAAACTGTTTCTTTAAAACAACGTCAATATTTTTTGCAAATACATATACGATTTTTAGCACGCAAACATGTAAAAAAACCGCTCCTGTCCGTTCCCATCGCGTTTCCAACCCTTTCCCAGCTCGTTCTCGTCCACTTTCATCTGTTCTCACCTGTTCCCATCCGCTTCCGTCCGTTTCCATCCCGTTCGCAACTTGTTTCCCTCCTTTGCCATCCTGTTCCCCTCCGTTACCATCATGTTCCTCTCCCTTACTATCTCATTTGTTCCGGTTTCAACCTGCTTCCAAGCGATATAATATTCAACAATGCGTATTATTCTTTGTTGCGCCAATGCTTAACAGACGGCAATGTCTAATAATTATTATTAGAAATACGGGAAAAAAATAAAGGCCGACTAACGATTAGTCGCTGTTTTATTGCTAAAATAATAAACATACTAATGATTATCGTATTGTCTACCTGTCCAAGGTGCATCGTTTAATGGCGCTTTTTGTTTTTTGCAATATTTTACTGCGGTTGTAGTTATAGGTAGATACGCAAAAAAATATGCAACTATAAATATGTATTAGATGTAATAGTAAAGTAAAAAGTGAACCGGTCATTTAAAAAAATATGAAATCTGATGTGAAGGTTTATCAATATATTTAAAAAATGAAAACAATTGATACAAATGCAAATTCAAGGCGCACATCATAGTATACGATATTTCTCTTATCAACAAATCGGATACTATAAATAATACGTATCAATTTTTATTTTTATTTCTCTACTCGACAGGTGGAGCAAACTGCCATGCGGCTAGCGACGGGTTTTGAAATGAACAACTGCAAAGGTTCGTTTTTTTTAAACATGTAAACACATACACGAGAATAACGACAGATGGTGATAGTAATTCTGAAGTCTCATCTGTAGAATATGGCTAAGCGCTGCATGTGGAGTGTTGATCCAATCCGCCAACGTTATAGAATACAGCCCGAGATTCACGCATCATCCTTATTATTACAGGAATTTACTATGAATGGACGACTTTCGTCTACTACTAATTTTAAATAGGCTATGACTGGCATTTTACGGTTGAGGGATCAAATTTACACCAACCGGGGGTATTTTAGAGCTCAGAAATCGTTTTTTTTATTAAATCTCTATTGGAGATCGAACCCACGACCTTTGACTTGCAAAGTAAACTCTTTGATCATTGATCTATATCCGCCGGTAAAACACTCAGATTCGTGGGTCGAATCCGAACGTTTGCCGTTTATTTTTATGTGGTTTTTAAATATTAGTATATTTAAATATTTTCAAAACCTACCAATAAATAAATTGATAGAGCACAAAGTAATTCTAAGCTTCCTCTCATTTTGAGCGGACTTTATTATTTTTCGGAATACAAACATGACCAAAAACACATCACAAATGATTATTTCCAATTATGTCATTGATGTTGGTGAACTAATTTTTCAAGGTGTATTTTTTTTTCCAGAGACAATAACTTGAAGCTCATGGTTATTGCCAGGCGTTAATCATACAATAATAATTGCAAATGACTAAGTGCAATATATCATGTAAAGATGCAATTACATTCAAATTATGCGGCGAACGAGCGAATAATTGCAATTTAAAATATGCAATTAGATCTGCGAGACGGTCGTTTAGTTTAGAGTAACTACAACGTTTCAACAGAATGTTCAAAAATCCACGCAGAATAACCATAACTAAAACGTACATTGTATTAATAACAACAGGACGGAAAATGTTTCATCATATTCGTATAGCATACTCGAATTTCAATATTTTTTCTTTCACCACAAAAGATCACATACACCTTACGACTGATATGATAAAGAAGTCATATAGGACGCTAGAAATTTTGCAAAATATATACAAATAATAAAATTACATAAATCTATAATACAATAAAAAAATATAACACATTGAATCGTCATGTTTTTTTTATGTAAGCACATTCAGGACAATACCGACAGATGATGACAGTGATTCTGAAATTTTTCATCTGTGGATCGTATAAATATTACCATTTTACGTGAAGTGTTGATCCACTTACGTCATATACTACAGCCCGATATTAACGCATCATCCTTCTTCTTCGTAGTATCAATCCGGTGGATTGGTTTGTAGCAACAGAATCTTGCATCTCGATCTCCATTCCTCTCGGTCCTCCGCAACCCTTTTCAGCTCAGCATCCTTATTATTACGGAAATTCACTACGAATGGGTGGTTTTTACGGGACGACTTTCGTCTACTACCAACATTGATTAATAGGCAATGAATGGTATTTTACGGGGAAGGGATTAAATTTACACAAACCGGGGTATTTTAGAGGCCAGAAATCGATGAAAAATCTGTTTTTTAATCTCCGTCAGGGATCGAACCTACGACCTTTGCCTTGCTTAGCAAACGCTTTAACCACTGAGCTATACAGGCCAACATATAATTTATTTTTGCGTTATATTATTAATTCCTAATAAATCTAACCTTTTCAAACCTAGGATTATCTAAATGCGTTTCAGATAACGTTGCCTGTATTTTTTCTCATAATGTTCTAACATCGAAGTATACATTGTTAAGATTAATCAATGTTTTGATTTCCTTAATAAGACACATATATTGATATTGTCATAACATATAATCTTGTAAACTATGTATGTCTACTCGTAAATTGCTTATTACAGCAAAAATAATAATCAAGATTCTGTTGAAATTTAGATTATTATTACATCACTAGTCATGTACATTTATAAGACAAAATATAGTTATTTTATGCTCTAAAATTAGAAAAAATCATCGTATGAAAGCTTAACCCTTTCGCATCTTGTGTGGGCATATGCCGTCATATGATTCCCCGACCGTTGACATAGGTTGACGTGATATATCGTTTTGCTACTTTCTTAGAATAGTTTTTTATGCATCATCTGATAGCTAAAGGATACAAGAACCAATGTGATATATGAAAATAGACCAGATAAGTACATTTATGCTTCAAATACTACTTTTATAATTGACAGTATAATTTGTATTCAAGCCGAGCCGTAATGAAAGGGTTAAATAAATGCCGTATTATCTTCAAGTCCCGGTGCTTTTGTCACCAAAGACCGTCAGGACTTGGTGCAAAGGTGAACGTTGTATCTGATGGTAGTTTATTGTAACATTTAACCATATGATCAAACTAGAGAGCATGTTTAGCCTAGAGTAAAAAGGCAGCAAAGAATTAAACATAACTTTTTAATGTTTTCACGGCCGGATTTGGTATTGTGGTTTTTTGGTTAAGCCGTGTGTGACGAATTCTGTAGTACCAATATTTCGACCGCCATTGCAGGGGTCTTCATCGGGATTGACGACTTTTCAACCACAAAGTCGTCAACCCTGAATAAGACCCCTTCAATTGTTTTCGAAATATAGGTACTAGAGAATTTGCCACACACGGCTAAACCTAAAAATCAACAATATCAAGAGTTAAGCAGTTATATGTTTTAAGCGGTCTTGACATTCAATTACCCATTACCATCTTAAACTGCCTAATGAAGCAATTACTTTTTTTTTTAATTCTTAATGACCACAATTTAAATAATATTACTATACATTCCACTGTGGTAGGGAGTCGTCGATTATGAGATTATGAGTCTCCACACGCGATCCTCCTCGAGCTCTCTCCGCTGATGCCAGCAGCAGCTAATGATGATTGTCCGGGAAATCCTTAGACAGGGGTTTAAAAAGCGAGGGCCTTGAAACTCGTCTATGAAACTACGTAACACAGACATCATGTTATATTTATTTTTCGATAGTACAAAACTATGATTACATCTATCATAATATTGACAGTTCAATTGAAATAAATAAATCATAATGATCGTATTATATTTATTTTTTGGTATATATAATCGTGTCGGAAACAATAGGGTCAGATCCTGTCTGCCCAGAAGTGGGCGACGTCGATGGCGTTACTTCTGGCCATCATCAGGTCTTCCTGGGTGCAGCCACTCGGGCACAGCGCACACTCCAGAAGGTGTGACAGGGTCTGCTCCACGCCGCAGTCACATTCAGTCGGTCCGCTGTAAAACTGCCAGGCCCTCATTTGTGTCCTCGTCTTGCATACTCCGGTCCGAAGTCTGTTAAGGGACCTCCATATATTCCACCCTTGGTCATGTCCAGGGGCTAGGTCCTCTTTCGGGGCAATCCAAGTATTCCCCTCAGTTGCGCTTCTCCACATGTTCAGCCGCAGGGTGGCCTCAGGTATCTCCAGTTCCGTTGTCGACTGTAGGAAACTTCTTCTTGATTTGAGCCGTGTAGTTATCTTTTGGTACCCAAACATAGGGTGGAGTGCGTCGTGGGTTGCTTTGGTGAGTTCCTTCTTGGTAGTAACTTCTCGCCGTATGTTTGGTGGGGCAATGCCCGAGAGTTGATATAGCTTTGATATTGGGGTAGGTTTTAGGCGCCCCGTAACCACCCGGCACGTTTCATTCAGAGCAATATCCACTTTCTTGGTATGGGCAGACCTCGCCCATACTGGCGCAGCATACTCGCCAGCAGAGAAACAGAGAGCTAGAGCACTTGTGCGGATCAGGTTTGGTTGGGCTCCCCACTTCGTACCTGCCACTTTTCGGAGTAGGTTGTTTCTGGTGGACACCTTTTGCTTAACAGACTGACAGTGTTTCTGATAAGTGAGGGTCCTATCCAGCTTGACCCCTAGGTATTTAGGTGTGTCGCAGTGCTCTAACACCAAGTCGTTCCAGGTAATGTGCAGCTTTCTCTTGGCAAGTCTGTTATTAAGATGAAAGGCGCAGACTTGGGTCTTGCTTGGGTTTGGCTGTAGTCGGTTTTGGTGGTAGTACGAAGAGAGGGTGGTGAGTGCGTTATTAAGCTGGGTTTCTACTTCCTCGAAAGAGACCCCTTGTGCTGTGAGCGCCAAGTCATCTGCGTAGATGAAGGACCTGGTATTGTTCAGTATTGGCTGGTCGTTTGTGTAGACATTGAAGAGTAAGGGCGCTAACACGCTTCCTTGAGGCAGTCCATTTTTGTTCGTGCGCCATCTGCTACGCTTACCTTCATGATCAACATAAAATCTACGGTTCTGTAGCATAGTTGCTATTACATTAGTAATAGTTGCATCATGGGTAATATTCTGTAGTTTAAGCAGAAGGGTTTTGTGGTGGACTGTGTCATAGGCAGCGGTTAGGTCTACAAAGGCTGCTCCCGTTATTTGTCTCTTCTCAAACCCATCTTCGATGTGTTGTGTGAGGTTCAGAATCTGTCCAGTGCATGATTTTCCAGGGCGGAAACCAGCTTGTTGTGGGATGAGAAGCGGGTCTATAAGGGGCGCTAGTCGGTTGAGAAGGATTCTCTCCAACAGCTTATACAAATGACAGAGCAAGGAGATTGGACGGAAATTCTTTGGGTTGTCTGGGCTTTTCCCGGGTTTAAGTATTGTGATTACTCTTGACTTCCTCCATATTTTTGGTATATGTTGAGTACTGATACAATTATTTAAAAACAGGAGAATCCATTTCTTTGTCACTGGTCCAAAGTGTTTTATTTGTTCCGTCCTAATGTCGTCCAGTCCTGCGGCTTTCCCATTCTTCATTATGCTCACTGCTTTGTCGAGTTCAAGAATGGTGACTGCTGCGAATTTTTTTGGTTAAATGTGTCTAATATTGTACTTCATATGACTTAAATTTTTACATGTCAGTAATGATTTTGTTAAATTTTGTGTACCTTCCATTTATTGGTATAAAATGCACTTAATTCTCTAATTTTTTTTCAAAAAATTACGTAAAGCAGTTGTAAGTGACTGACTGATTTATTCTTAAAAAATGTAAAATAAACTGATAACTTACGTAATTAATATTATAAAATTCACTTAATTAACACACTCAATTTAAGCGAGCTTAAACTCTAGTTACGTATAGAAAAAATGTTTTTTGTTTGTTTGATGATACTGTAATTCGATCTACTCATAATAAATTAAATAATAAATCTTGAATGAAGAAAATATTTCGCCTGCAGTATATTAAATTTATTTGAAAGACCAAGCGAGACTAAACGAATATTATTTTATTGAAACATACGAGTTCAGTAAATAGTTAAACATGTAATATTTTTAAATTTGACCCTTTTCCAAGAACGTTTGATAGTCTATGACTCTATGCGTTAGAAGGAACGGGATAGGAATCACGATTTCGGAAACAATCATGAAGATCTAGTATAATAACGTATGAATTTTCACCCGGATATAATACAATAGATTACATAATACGAGTATTCGCAATACTCTTTAAATATGCTGTTTCATTTTAAAGATCTATTTTGTAATGATAAATATAATTAAAACAATTTAATAAAACATATTTGAAATTCATAATATTATTAAAACAGACTGTTTATCTATTTACCACTAGGTGTATATATCATTCGTTTTTATTTGTCCATGTCCGCTCCCTTAACTGGAGCATATGGACATCAATAGCCGCTGCCATAAAGCTCTGTCTGCCACCTTGTTCTTCGCCTCACTCCACATCCATACACAGTTAATGTGTGTCGACCAAGAACTGGCAGTTTCCAAAGTTCCTTCCTTAAAGCCACCGGTAAGCTTTGGAATGCTCTTCCAGCGTCTGCGTTTCCTCCTCCCTACAATATGGATCTCTTCAAGAAACAGATAAATATACACTTGCACAACAACACAACACACGTTTCCCGAATGCAGCGTCCAGCCTCTCCCTGCTGAGCGTCATAGAGTGCACTGGTCTTGACCGGCTGTGCTCTCCTGCATGCGATTGCATAAAAAAATGACAGTTCCGCCTCCCGTAGCTCCGCCGAATACATTCTGTATATAGTTCCCGACGGCCTTCCAAGGCGTTGAGAGCCCGGGGCTTGAAGAAAACGCAGCCGTAGTCAATGCTTGTCAAACACAGGTCTCAGCCAGGTCCACCTTCGTCTCTTGACACACTGTAGTATGTAATGCTGCCTCGTCCGCTTTCTCATCTCGTCATTTCTTTATACGCAGACATTTATTTTCAAAAACCATTATTCGGCTGCTTTTGGTGAAATACCAAGATGCATGCACTCTATAGATGGCATATTATATATCAGTCGATGTTTTATTAACATTTTGAAGGCAAAAAGACGTTTGTTTAAAAGTTACCAATTCGGTAAGTGTAATATGTTTACTAATTGTTCAAGGGTGTAATAATAACTGTAACGTTATCCATATTATAAAAATATAAAAAAATATTACATTAATTATTTACTTGAAAACATTGAATGAATTCATTTTTGTCGTGGTTACATACCTTTAAATCTATTACTCCCTACACTACACCAGAAGGCTAGATTCTATGATATTGGTGTTTTCTGCGATATTCCTCGCCGACTGTCCAGTTTGCAGGTCATTAGATTAATGCCGTATAAGATGGGACGTTGTAATATCTTCATCTTATAAATTATCTGGTACGCTATGGAATGTGCCACGCACAGGTGAGATGCTGCTTCCTAGGTTTCGCAGTGGAGTTATTAAATACACGTTAGATGAGGAACCTGCGTAATCAGTATAACGAAGTGACTCTCGACTGTGAAGAATTCAAGGATTTAGATGCGATAAAATAAATTAACCAAGTATTTAGATGTTTTATGTACATTTTTATTGATGCAAGCACTTGGAAATAATTAATAATCATAAGAATACGTTATTTTCAACTGAATTTAAACGTATTTTTCCGGTCTGAAGTTCAATACAGTTAATAATGAACAAAAATTTTATAGTGATCTGAAACTATGTATATGTTTATAAGAAATGACCGTAATGTATGTGTTGAAAAACAAAGGTCTAAATATTTTTTTTGTGGTCAGAATCAAAAATAAATTGGTCATATTGCATATTATTTTGTTTTACTTTTTTAATTTATTTTGACACAACTAACATACGCAGCTTTTATATGTAAGCACTGACATCAGCATGATATAGCCCTTGGTGACTGGTACAGAAAACCTCGATATTCAATATTTCGTCTCTTATTTCTGTTCGCTTGTGAGACATGTCGCCATATCGGCATTTTGGACAAGTCCGGTGACGCGTGCGATGTTAGTTGTATAGACCGCCACTGGGCGCTGGGCGACAACCTCAGCGCCAACGAGCGCGCGGAGCCAGTCGTGTGCCGCCCTTCAGCGAGAGCATATTGTATTGTGGCTTGGCCGAATGCTGTGACTGAGTCGGACCATAAGTTTGTAAAGTTTATCGTAAATATATGTTAATGTGGTTCTGAAAAACTCTGTGTGTTATTAGTCTGCTCCTAATCCTACCATCACGCGACGACAAACACCTTTTTGAAAAAGAGAGGAGGATGTTAACATATACAGAAGAAAATCGACAGATGGTGACAGTAAACCTGAAGTGTCATCTGTGGATTCTATGACACTTACCGTATTTTATATGGCTTAGCGCCACATGTGAAGTGATGATCCACCAACGTCATTGACTACAGCCTGATATTAACGCATCATCCATTTATTACAGGAATTCACTATGAATGGGTGGTGTTCACGGGATAACATTCGACTTCCACCAATTTTAATTGATAGTCTGTGACTGGTATTTTACTGGTGAAAGATCCAACCGAGGGTATTTTAAAGTAGAGATATCGATTAAGATTTTTTTTTAAAACAAGTTTTAAATTAAAATCATTCCCAAGAATAGTTGACTTAAAAATGCTAATAAGAATTATAATAATGTAGGTATTGAAAATGTCACATTGTTACTTTAAGCACGTTTGTATGCATAAGAGACTCATTACTGCGTTATATTATGGATTAGTGGAAATTATATAGTTAAAAAATATGTTACTTGGTGTAATTACTACAATGTAAAAATTACGCCAATAACATGATACATGATATAATACTGGTAAAAGAAAACAAGAAAATATTTACAATTATATATAATAAATAATAATACTTTAATACAAGAAAGCCTTAAATAGTAAGCAACTAATTAAAATAGATGTGGTCTTTCATAATTTGAAAGATGCAATGTTAATTGTAAATATATTTAATGACTATGCAATTAGTATACAAATAATACTACAATACATGATATTCAATAGCTTTTTAGCTACGTCAGAGGCTTACAGATTCTAGGAACTCGTCAACAAAATAATGAGCGTTTGGTATTATTTTGTGAAGAAATCTACTACATTATAAATTATGTACTCGTACCTAAAAATCTTACTCCATAATATATTTATTGTATGACGTATTAAAGAATGTGTTAATACTCTTATGGCAACAACATTACGTGATAAACTTTTCTAAAGAATATACTATAATATGCGAAGGTAATAATTTCGACATAAATAAGCCGATTGTAAATAATAATTTAATAAAATTTATTTATACAGCCGCTAGTGCCATAGTTAAAATTTACCATACAATAGATCAAGGCAAATACATAAAAAATCAAAATTTAAATTAAACAGAATAGAAAGAAAATATAAGGCGGCATGTACACATACAACACATTATTATTATTGTACAACTCAGTGAGTGGAGCACCGGATCCCCTCTGGATAGCCACGTGAAGGCGCATCCAGTGCCCCTCCACACAGCGACCATTGCGTTGGGACGGTCGCGAACACGCGTCACAGTGAAGCACAACGCTTTCTTATTACGGCATGGAAGCCATCCACTCGCCCCTCCGTCAACATGCCTGACGCACTGCAGTATCGCGGCAGACCCAACAACATTCGGAAGGCGTTGTTATACTGTACCCGGAGTGCAGTGTAAAGCACTACAGCAAGAGATAGGTATATTAAAAAAGGCATTCCGTTAATACCAACAATCAACGATAAATTATGGACAGTAACATTGAAAACATAACAAATCTTATTAAAATACATAGGAATATATTTAAAAAATGAAGTGAATATCAAATCGTTCTATGCGATCAAATTTAATTTCAAAGTATGGTTTGAAACTGTGACTGTACTCGTAATTTTCGGACACCGTAAAGAATCTCAATCCAGCCAAAATTGGGAGCACGATCTATACTGATATAGCTTTTTAAGGCTGATGCCGTAAAGCCTCGAAAAATGATCTTTTATCTCTTATTTTTGTTCGTTTGCCTGACATGCACATCTAATAATGTTAATTTTAATTATGGAATATTACGCAGGCGGTTGCATATGCCATTTTATTTGTTTTTACAGTTGTTCCATTTAATGTTGGTGCACAGTCATCTTTAATTCGCTCTTTTGGCGCGATCATTGGCAGCGCGGCATGTCATAGTACCCAAATTAGAGAGGAGGATATCAATACATTTAATCAAACCAACGAGCTACTTACTCTGCGGTGTTAAATCGGGGGAATGCATTGACCAGCCATTTTGGAGCATCAATAAATAACGAAAATAGGACTTGAAATAGAAAGTATGTGTACTCAAAAATATATTATATTAAATATATAAAGAAAAAATGCAAAAAAAATAAAAGGCTTCACACACAAATATTTTAAGAGGGCCAGAGCTGTACAAATATAAAGAATGATATATTTTGCAAAACCAATAAAATCCAGGGTAGCAGGTTTTTTTTTTATGTAAACACATACAGCAGAATACCGACAGATGGTGATAGTAAATCTGAAGTCCCATCTGTGAAATTCTATGACCCTTACCATGGTGCACTGACTACAGTCCGATATTCACGCATAATCCTTATTATTACAGGAATTCATGTAATAATGTATGTTTATAATGGCTATGGCAATAACAATAGAAAGGAGTTAGTGAACGAATACTACGATTGTGTTCCAAGGAATGCAAAGTAAATGTAAATTAGTAGTATATTTAAAAGGTATTTTGAGGCTCTAACCCAGTGACGGTCATATTCGAGGACAGAGACAATCCTTAATTTATATATAGAAGTAGCAGGTGTTAGTAAAATTTCGACTAAGTGTTATAATTTCTCTAATATTTTTGGATGCGAGATCAGTATTAGATTTAATATACTAAAAATATTTTACATTGTCCGAAATAGAAGTACTTTTTGTTAGCATTGTACGACTTTGTAACAATAACATGGATGATGATCGACTTTCCAAATATGAAGTCTCCCAAATGTATGAGAAGCAAGAGGCGTGTGCCAACTGCCAAGTGCGTGACCTTTTGTGGATGATATCACTCCTTGTGCTGCTGGGAGCCGCATCTTCCAGCAGGGCCAGGTCACGTGATACTTTTATTGTCGAATCGTGGTCTACCGTCTCAAGAGTCAGCGCATGCGCACCAGCACCCGAGAGCAACAGATGAATGGAATCGAGTTCCGCATCCGCTTTAGAGTATTCCACTTTTAGTGGAAGCCAATCTAAAAAATTCAAGCATTCGTAAGTTTTTTTTTTACGTGTTTTTATATTATTTGTATTTTTTTAAGTAAAAAGGTGTGTCACCATATATTCTAGATTGATTTCAGAAGTATATATTAGGGGGGTGGAATTGTAATGTAATACCTACAACCTTTTATTTTTGTTTTTATTTTCAGTACGCGTACCTTTAAAAGAACATACAAAATATAGTACAAAAGTAATGTACATTTTCACAGAAAAATAGATTTAATGATCGGACTACTGAAAGCAAAGCAACAAGGAACCCTGGAAAACATTCAAAAGTATGCTACAAATTTCATGAAATATATTCCCGTTAGAAACTTTCTCGGTGCCTTCCAGGGTTGGTTGACACAGATTGTATGATGCATTTTTTTATGTAAGTGTTTACATAAAAAAATATATACAGGAGAATACCGACAGATGGTGAGAGAGATTCTAATGTTTTTATTTGTGGATTCAATGACACTTAACATTCAACATATAAGCGCTGCGTGTAGAGTGTTGATCCGCCAGCGTCATAAACTACAACCCGACATTCACGCATCATCCTTATTATTACAGGAATTGACTATGAATTAGTATTGATTCAGGGGGAGAATATTGTAAATAACTTTAAGCATTTGAACAGGTCAAATCGATAAATCAACTTTTCCTAGGAAATGCACTTTACTTTTGTAATATACTGCATAGGTAAATATTTAACCCTTTCATTAAGGCTCGATTTGAATACAAATTATACTGTCAATTATAAAACTAGTATTTGAAGCATAAATGTACTTATCTGGTCTATTTTCATATATCACATTGGTTCTTGTATCCTTAAGCTATCAGATGATGCATTAAAAACTATTCTAAGAAAGTTGCAAAATATTATATCACGTCAACCGATGTCAACGGTCGGGGAATCTTATGACGGCATATGCCGACAACCGATGCGAAAGGGTTAAAAGCTAAATAATAAAGTAATATACTCGTACAATGTAAGCTTCAACGGTTGGTTATTTAAAGTGTTGTTAGTCCTAAGAAGATGGCGGTCAGCAGTCCCGTACCGGGGCACGGATTAATAATAAGGCCCGATTTATAATCCGGCCCCGGGAATACAAAGGCCAATTACGGCCCTTGTTGCGCCGTGCAGCTCCTATTAAGGAGCGCCACAGATTTTCAATTTATTGTCTCTGTACCACGATTGCTGCCATTATTATTTTTGCGCTCTCGTCTAAAACAAGACCAGATTTAATAAATTCACATTTAATTTTAACTTAAAATCACGGCAAAATATATGCCAAAAAGTACGAGTAATACATGCATCATCATCATCAGCATGTATCCGTCTACTGTTGAACGTAAGCCTCCCGCATGAATCTCCATCCTATTCGATCCTCCGCCTTCCGCATCCAGGCGATTCCCGCTTTTATTCTGATGTCGCCAGTCCATCTAACGAAGCATTGGGGGTCGGCCAATGCTTCGTTTGTCAGTTTTTGCACGCCATTCCAATACTTTTCTTGACTAACGACCGTCGTCTCTTCCGACAGATATGTTCTGCCCATTGCCACTTTTGTCATACTGATATATTATTTGTCGCACAATAGCGACTCTCCCTGCCGAAGCATTCCCACCACTCGAGGTTGTTCTTTGTTCTACCAACTCCGGTTCTTAATCTGTTCAGGGGTTTCCAGGTCCGCCAGTTAAATTAAGTATCTTCCTATAAGTTTTTTATGTAACATAATATAAATAGGTATATATTTATTAAAACGATGGTAAAATTTATATTTTAATAATTTTAAAGAAGATACAGATCACGATTTTAGATCGGAGTGTTTTATCTGATATAGATAAATACCGCACCGGGCACGACAGATATTGATCGGCGTATGAACGATCCGCCTTATCGGAGGCTGGGATCTGCAGATAAGCGGCTGGTTTATTGCGGAGTATGGAAATGGAGGAAGGAAGGCAAATATCGTCGTCTTCCGGCACCAGACCAGACCTGGAGGATACGACCAAAGACGGGCTGAAACCATACTTGGGAAAGTAATGCACAAACAAAAGCAAGTTTCGTATTAAGAACTCGTCAATGCGACATTCAATAATGCCAAATAGTAACTCGGAAAGAACTTTAACCCTATCGTTACGGTTTGGTGGAATACAAATTATACTGTCAATACGGCGTGAATTTTTCAAACCATTTTTTTTGCTTAAAACTAGTATTTGAAACATAAATGTACTTATCTGACCTATTTTCATATATCACATTAGTTTTCTATCCTTTACTATCAGATGATGCATAAAAAACTAATAAAAAATATTTAACAAACGTTCATTATGTAACTCGATACATGTGGTGGCATTGAAACATGTGGTTTACAGAAAAATCACTCCTGTGACGAAACCTAACGATATTTATTTACGTGCTTTCCTGTAAAGAATACATGTAGGTTGATAAATGGAATGACTGCAGTTCCAAGTTCCTAACGTAGATGTCATAATGAGTACTGAAAGTAGCAAAACGATATATCAAGGCTACCGATGTCAACGGTACGGTAATCTTGGACTGCATATATCGGCTACCGGTACTAAAGGGTTCATAAAAATAATAAAGTATATGGGTACAATTTATCCTTCCCCAGTCTTTCACTTGTAAAAATTCATAGCTTCTTTAACAAGTAGAAGATTAAAAAAAGTATACCTCGATCGCAAAAACCGCGGTCTATTTTCTGAGATTAATAGTTAGGTACAAAAAACAAGGTATGATATCGTTATCCCTTAAAATTATATTAATTTAATTTCAGTAAATTTATGACATTATTGCGAAAATAGGGACGGAAAACGTTCATTAAATAATTTGAAATAAAATAAAACAAATCGTGCTTAGACATTTCTTGCAAAAAAGATATCTTAAGCAATTGATGCACACACAAATTTACAGAAAACACCATCCTAAGTGACACTTCTCTCATGAATAATTAAGAGAAAAATAAACGGTAGACGCGGGGATTCAAACCATTTGTTTACCCGATACTAACTCTCTTGGCTATTTGTTAGACATTATGTATATTATACATATTTAACGCCTACCATTCAAAGAGGGCTCTAAGAACTGCTGGTAGAAGTCTTAATCTACTAATACTATTAGATTACATTCCGACAACCATGCAGAGTCTACGAAATATAGCGAAACGCTTCGGGGGACTCTCAGATGAATGGGTGTGTTCCACAGGATGGCCGTTCGTGTGCGACTGGCAACATTGCTAATTTCAGATTTAAATTACACGACCGAACATGTTGCTATAAAGTGTATCGCGGGACGGCAACATGGAGTCGGACAGAGCCGCAGATTAATTATGCAATATGGAGTTAGTAAAATGTGAAATCACGATCGCATCTCTGAGGCGCGGCGCATGCGCGTCCCGGGGCATTGTCTGGTCTCGACAATAAATAATACTTGTGGAAGCACTTCCGCCAAAACCCTCACAAACCCAAGAATACATCATTCTAACATCACTATTTTTTTATGAAAGCGTATGTATCATCATCATCATACCATGTTCGCTACCCTAACTAGAGCATATAGCATTCACAAAATGCAAACTCTGTCAGCCGCCATAGTCTTAGCCTCATCCCAAGTCAGCTCTGCCTCCCAAAGCTCCGCCAATTACATTATGTGAATAGTTGCCGATGGCCTTCCACGACGGTGTGAGCACGGGGGTTTGAAGAAATGGCAGCTTTACTTTATGCTCAAATGCGGCATGTCTTATATGTTAGTAAATCCTAGTTAGGTCCACCTTCACCTCTTAATCGACTGTAGTATAAGAGGCTGCATTCTCCGCTCTGTCACCTCGTACCCCCAGTATTCTACGCAAACATCTGCTCTCAAATCCCATGATACGGCTGCATTGGCTCTTGTTGAGACGCCAAGATTCACAGGAGAGCATACGTGTGTTGTATGTGTGTGAAGGAAGAAACAAACTAGAAGATACGAGAAGAGCATTACATAGCTTACAAGTACAATTTAGAAATGAGTTTTGGAAACTACCATTTTTTGGTCGACGTACATTAACAGTGTATATTAATGCGGAGCAAATTTCAAATGATTCTGACGGTTGAGGGTGGGTGCAGGAGGAATTGTTTATAGAATAAACTTTGAGTTAAGGAAAGCAGCGTCCATGGTAATAACGGTATAAAAGACTTAGTGAACCACATTACGTCTGTATTTCAAAGACGGAACGTGACTGTGCCATTAGTTTTTAAACAAACTACTCTTTTTAATTTCATCTCCCTCCAATCTATCTATTTGTAAGGATTTGTCATTAATGATAACTGTAAAATATGATATGAGGAGTAAGGTAGGTCGAACTGAATCTGATTATAAATTCTGTGAATTGCTTGAGCCATCTAATCAATAATATTTGCTTTACATTGCATTTATTACGGTAGGAAATGTTATTTATACATTTATTTATACATTTATTTTTATCATTTAAATTATAATATTATTACTTCTTATAAAATGATGACGTATATTGATGATAAATCTCTTCGAAACGTAAATTCAATCGATACATTGATGTTTGGTAAATAGTTTCAAAACTAGTAATTAAATACACACATACAATTATACATCAATTTTTTTTTACGCATCAATTCATTCAGAAAAAATATCGGCAGACGCGGGATTCGAACCATGCGCCTTGCACCTTTGCTCTATTCTACGCACTGCGCTATCCACACGACCATTCTCTGCCTGGGCAGATACTTGATGACTATATATACCATTTTTTCGTTTTGTTAGTTTCAAAGGTAATTTAATTGGTAAATATTAATAAATATATATTTTCTTTTGACATAGTCTGCATTCTCAGAGAGAGCATTTTCAATACTACAATTTCTCACATAAAGTGTAATAAGTATTCACAATAAACATAAATAAAAATGAAAATAAAATTTATAGTGTTATATAGAAAAATGCATATGTTTTTCGTCCTTCCCGCGAGAAATTCGTAGGTACATAATATTTTTTACTAAAATTATTTGTCCAGTGCTTTTTCATATTAATTTTCAGTTTACAAAATGCTTTAGTACTCGAAGGAAAAAACAAACATGAAATTAAGTTATGGTTTAAACGTACTACATTTTATTTTTAACGATATTAATATGCGTTTCGATTAAAGTTGATTTGCATATTGTAGTAAAGTAATTAAATCTAATCAGGTTTATGTAAATGACTGCTCTAACGATTACTCGGAATGATCAATCATTTAATTGTGCAAAAACTTATTAGTGCAGTCATTACTGATCTTAATTACTGAGTTTTTGTGCTTAAAACACATGCAGTTGAATGCCGCCAGAAAGAAAAATACATCATAAAACCTTGAATAATGCTGTCTGTAAAACTCATATGACATAATAAAGTACAACGGCAATGGCGCTCCTAAATGGCTTACCAGCAAACCTCGATCCTTTTATTACATATTTTTCCTCTTTTGTCGATGGTATTGCTCTCCTAGATTTTAGTGATCTTTGACACGTGCCATCTTCTTCTTCTTTTATCTTTTTTTTTTTGTATGCATTGTATGTTTATGTATACTCTGTTTCATATTCTTTATTATTCTATGTACCTTAGAATTGCAGTTCTAATAATTAAATAAATAAATAATACATAAGAAATACATTTTAATCTTTTATCAAATACGTTTTATAAGTGGGGCGCCATAAATTGCCGGCACAAAGTTTAGTCACATATACTTATCCTTTCCTCGCTAAGTCATAGCTATAGCAAAGATCCGTTTAAGTGTGCGTAGATTCCATAGATTTGACAATGGCTACCCGACGTAGCCAAAACATGTCATCGATTAAAAAAAATGTAAATCAATAATTTCTAAATAATCTTTTATTTTTATTTCGATATTATGGAATGCAAGCAAGATTTGTCGATTGAAAAAGTCGAGAAAAACGTTTCCAAAGGCCTTCAGTACAAGAGATCTAGTTTAACTATAAGAGAGAAAAACTACACTATCTAAGGCATATTTAAACGATTGTCACTTAGAAATTGCAATATAAATATTATTGGTTTTATATAATTTACATACATTCAAAATATCTCCCAGTAAATCAAAAAATTTTGTAGCATTTGTTTGCACTTTCTTTTTGTTCATGAAATGGTATAGCATTTTCGAATAAATTCCTTATTTGGTACAAAGCTCTCCATTGTATATAGAGTTGTAATTTTTTTTGTTTAAAAGTCCTAGTACACTCCAGGTATATGTAGTCAGAGAAACAACACAGAACACGTTGTACTGCCGAAGCACAACTGACCAATCAAAAGCGATAACAAAAAACTATATTCTTTTCCGATGGCAATTCAATGTGATGATATACTTATTGATCGGCACTGTGAAGGTTAAGAGGCACATATTTAATATTATTCTGTTGCAGCGAATAGATGCAACAATGTGCAATCTTGCATTTCACTGCGGGATACTCGATTAAGCATTTCAAATTAAAAGTACTGACTTAATACCATTTTACGAGCACGGCGTCGTTTGTACTTTACTACGTGAAATGATCGTATTGCTCATAATACGCGTCTATAAAAATATAATTATTGCGTATCACGATTAGCTAACATTGTAATGGTGCAAGGAGCGCTTAATTATATACATTAAAAACATCATCAAAGTAAAGCAATATTAGACGTAGACTCAAACATGGATCGGTTACCGCCTGTTGCTTACGACGTGTTGTTAGATTAAGTAATCGAGGCATAATTACGGGTTGATTTGTTAATCGGAATTTTACAGGATAAAGAATGATCAGTTTGACGCTGCCGAGGCTTGTGTACTATATATTCCTAAAAGAGTCCAAAACCTGAAATGACAAAATAGTAAGGATCGTTTTATGAAATATCGCCGCAAACACAATAGGACAAAATCTCCATTACAACTCGAAAATAGCGTTAGCTTTCGTTGTAGGAGGGTTGACTGTCTAATTATTTTATTTTTTACCATATCCGCTCCATAATTGGAGCATACGAGCACCGCAAATTTCCGTCTCAGAGTGCTTTAAGCTCATATTGTACATGCCATGTCCCAGATCATTCAGAGGTCAACATGGGAACATGGATAGTTGCCACGAGTCTCCAGGGCAAGAACCCCGTGAACTTGCATAGACTGCAGCTGTAGTACCAGAGAAATATTTGGGTGAGCAATTATCAGGGTTTTTCTAAGAGATCGGATGATAAGCGCAATGCTCCAGTAACTGTCAATTTAGACCGTTTGAGCTCCCGAGCTATAATTTTATTTTACTGGGAAACTAAAATGTAGAATTAATTAAAACTTTTTATGTAAGCACATACAGGAGAATACCGACAGATGGTGATAGTAACTTTGTAGTCTCATCTGTGGAATTCTATGACGCTAACCATGGAGCATATGGCTAAATTCTGCGTGTGGAGTGTTGATCCGCCAACGTCATAGACTACAGCCCGAGATTCACTCATCATCCTCATTATTAAAGGAATTTACTATGAATGTGTGGTCTTCACGGGACGACTTACATCTAACACCAATTTTATTTAATAGGCTATGACTGGCATTTTACGGGTAAGGGATCAAATTCACACCAACCAACAAGTATTTTGGAGCTCAGAAATCGATTAAAAATCTTTTTTTTTTAATCTCCGTCGGGGATTGAACCCACGACCTTTGGCTTGCAAATAAACGCTTTGACCATTGAGCTATGTCCGCCGCCAGCTGTATACAGATAAAGGTTGTTTCGTATTTAAAGTACGAGTGTAATGGGCATTCTTTAGTGTGCAGGAATTAAATGGAGTACAGTTTTATTTTCAATATTGCCCCGGATCACAAAGACTTACGGCTCGAAAATTACAGCCATTTTCCGTTAATAATCGAAAGGGCACCAATTATTCCGCTCCGAAAGGGAATCACTCTCGAAATAATTGTGGCAAATAAATCCAACCGGGCGCGAGAAAATAATTTCACTGGCAATAAATATGTTGTTAACAATACCTTTCGATGCGCGGGCCGAGAGGAAAAGAAATGGAACGATAAGAAGAATAACTTGTGAGGAGGAATGAGGAGGAACGAAACTGAGAAGCTGAAGATTTATCGGCAGGTACAGCACCGAAAGAGAGATTTACTCGTTATGGGCCGTCATATTATTTTCAACGCATACTAGTGTAAATATTATAAACGAAAGGAAACATTTCCTTAAAGTAAAGTATCATAATAGATTTTTATTAAATAGAAAAAAATCATGCCTTGTTTTAACATGAAGATACACTGAGCACTGTTTCACTTGCTGAAAGAGGTTCCGCCGCATTTCATTCCCAGACAATTCGTTTAACGACACATAGTAATGACTCATGTAAATAATATTTGTATTATATTTTATGTTTCAACTATACCATATTCATTTATAATATGCATCAGGATCACAAGGTGTTTTGTACCAAGGTGTCAAAATCAGGGAAATGGTATATTCACACATAATATTGTTTAAGAATTGTATATCTACAGTTCTTAAACGTATCTATTACTACCATTTATCTGGTCGCAAGTTGCGACATCCGACCCTCTAGTCCTAATGAGTTAGTTAAGACTATCAAGCAGGACAAAAGATAAGCTTGTCTACATATTCTTGTCTACACATCAGTGGATAGAATATAATTTTAAATATCGATTCTAATGCACTTAAAACTGCATTATATTAAACATCGATTTCTAAAATGATAAAGATATTTTTTTTTGGAAAACACTCACGAAAAATAATAGATATAGTATGTATTTTGAATTTGGTATAAATTACAACTAAATTACAAGATTCTAGAGAAAAAAATAAATATAATCTAGAGAAATTCAGTAACAAATAATACAAAAATAGGTTATGAAATGACAAGACGCTATTTATATTTAAACATTAGCTTAAAAGTCTATTTTTCAAAAATATACGACATTTATACGACGTAATTCATGTTAAAAAAGGTAAAAAAATTATGATCTTTATAAGAAAGTTGATAGGAATAAAAATAAAAAATTGCTCTGTTACGATTACATGCTCGTATATGAATAGTGGGTTCCATCTGTTGACTTTTTGAAGAATCAATTTTATGTTCCACGGAATCAATTCAAAATTCAATTTTTACAAGAATCCCGCAGTAAATATGTAATAATTTTCCTTTCGTCGTGACGCCAAGAGCCGCGATCGCCATACTTTTTCCACTTAACTGTACAATTTCTCGACCGGCATTTTATTTATTTTGCGTTATTATTTGTTATAAGCCAATAAATTTTGTTATTGCAAGCCGGGAGATAAGCCTTTCACGAATATTGGCGGCTGGCAACACTTCGAGTTGGCGCGTAATTTATCGTCGTAGTTGTACCAACTGCGAATTTTCGGTAATTTTTCAATTATAAAAACACATCAAGCAATTCTATATGATTTATTCTGCTTCTACGAAAAACGTGTAATATGTATAACGCGTACAAAACTTTTACATTCGTATTTACTCATATTATCAAAGAATAATTAAATATAAAAATCAAACTTTTTTGCTATATCCGCCACCCATATTTAAGAAAGGGTAGTAATAGTAAATTTTCGAACTTATTTACTCAGTTAAGGGCTACCAGGTTTTTTTTCTTCCTATTTTTTTTGTTACTACAAATTGTGGCTACACAGTCCATGCCTCGTCCCAAGACTTTCTGAACCCTAAAGTTCTTCAGGGTAGAAACCCGAGGACTTGAAGAAGCGTCAACTGTAGAAGCCGAGGCAATTTTTTGTGTAATTTATAAATTGATTTTTTTTTTAGATCGGATGATTAACCCGACGTTACTGATACACTAACCTAAACTTTTTGATTCTAAGAAGCAGCTCAACCGAACCAACGACACGAGGTTCTATTTAAGTTTTCGTACGCGCCCAATGTTGCTTAACTTCGGTGATCTAACGAGAGCCGTGCTAACAATATGCTAGTACCGCTAGCTTAAAACGTTTGGCTGAAAACACTTTGACTTGATACAACCTACCTGAAATCAGAAACTTTAATATTAATTTAATTGAATATCTTTCATACTCAAAAAGATGGATTCCAAAATCGTTGTAAAAAATCGATGATCTGACGACCGGTAAAAAAATGTATTTTCGATTCTGAATCGCACAACAATGTTTCAAGAGGTACGAGTACAAAATATCATATATAAATTAAGCTTTAAAGCTTTAACTGTAAAAATATCTCCGCACACAATTGATGAAGTCCGAATAAATGTCATAAAAATATATATAAAACTACATATAAGTCATAAACGTTTGTTACGTGATAATAATAATAAATACCTTATTTTAATGTATCTGCCTGGCACTATATAAATAAAAGTATTGGTTTATACTTTTTAGTTGACATAGTGATTAAACTGACCTGCAAACAAAAGAAAAATAAAATTATAAATTTTGAAATCAACATCTCTTTATCCCAAAATTCCGTGTTAGCTTGTAGTATATTGACAACACAACACAAGACTCCAAAGCTAAGCCGATTGCGTTATTTAATTGAAGGATCACCAGAATTAGAAAGGGAGCTTGACAAAAATGATGCATTAATTTGTGTTTTCTTGCGGCAACTGACAACAGTTGGAGCAAGCAGATATTGCAATGTATTGACATCAGCATGATATAGATAGCCTTTGCTGACTGTTACCGAAATCCTCGATATACAATCTTTCGTCTCGTATTTCTGTTCGCTTGTCATAGATGTATGTGTCGCCATATTGTCATTTTGGACTAGTTACATAGATCGCGACTGGCGGCGCTGTGTGACCGACCACGGCGCCACACGGCAGTTAGTTGCGTGTCGACCGTCAGAATTAAGGCCGGCTCGGCATGTTATTCCGCCTGGGCCGGAACTTTGTAAAGTTTATCGCAAATATATGTCAATGTGCTTCTGAAAAGTCTGTGTTGTTAATCTGCTCCTCATCCTGCCCACACGCGACTGAATAACAACCTTTTTTAACGAGAGGAGGATGTTAGTATAATACACGTTTCACGACGTAATATGATGCTGTGGTACAAATATTATCTGAGTTTTTTTAAGATGATATGGTGGTTAACGCGACGTTCTGTTTTACTACTATATTATGTATTTTTATACATATATGATAATACATTACATTTATACTATATATAATAAACGTCGTAGATTATAAACTATATTATGTCACATATAAAGAGATTAAAAGGCCATCACTATGGATTTACGAAATATTGTTACAAAATTAAATTTGATGAAAATTATTGCATATTATTTTATTAAGTTAGTGGTTGAATTGCAGTTAATGAGGCATAACACAAAGAAACACACATATTTGTTTATTTGTGTTAATGTTGTCGGTCTCATAACAACAAAAAATGTCCCGTTTGTCGGTCATAAAGGTTATCAAGTTCTTATCCCTTTTGAGACAGTTTTTATCACTATTTTTTGCTAAGCGGACGATTAACCGTTGTAAAGCGGATAGAGCGTAACTGAGATTTACCACACTTAATCCATCAAAAACACTTTTTAGAAACATTCAAAAACTATTTCATCTCTAACCTGTTGCATTCCCACAGAAAAAATCACCCTTTAAAAATGCGAAAAAAAAGTAAATGGAAAAACATTGTAATATTCGATTTAAAAAAACTTAGAAATCGATGAATAGTATATTTTTTTGCATATAAATCTGAATGTAACGAATGAAAATGTAGGAATTCCGTTTATTTAAGTTGATCATTTTTGACCAAGTTTCTCAATTTTAATTCTTATGAAAAAAATGTGATTCAAAATTTCATTTAAGATACAGAAAGGTTTATAAATAATGCAGCGCGCGTCTGCCAAACAATAATGAGAAAATAAAATGCACGATTAATAATAAATAATAATTTAAAAAATCATTTCTAATGTGAAACAAATAAACAGTTACTCCGCGATTAATTTTAATTACCCGAGAGGAAGATTCTATGAGACTGTGTGACCACAAAAAGCATCGGCCAAGATATAACAATTTAAGATCGATTCTCAAATCGCATCACGTTTCCAGTAATTAGGTGAGCGAGGCGTGGCCCGGCCCGGACATGGAGAATACTCTTCATCAAGCGACTAGAGAACCATCTCACACACCAATATTATCCCATAACCTGAATGGAGGAACGGCATCTAATTCAAAACATGCAAACTCTACATGTAAATAAAATACTGAGATTTCAGCTGAGGCGAACCAAACACTAAATGTATAGTAAACATCATTAGACTGAGGGGAATAATTGAATTGCCCCGAAAAAGGACCTAGCCCGAGGACATGACCAGGGGTGGAATATAAGGAGGTCCCTTAACAGACTTTGGACCGGAGTATGCAAGAAGAGGACAAAAATGAGAGCCTGGCAGTTTTATAGAGGACCGACTGAATGTGACAGAATCTGTCACACCTTCTGGGCATAGCAATGCGCTTCGTGTCCGTAGCTGCATAGTTGGTTTCCAAGGAAGTTCGCATCCTGATGATGGCCGGGAGTATACGTATATTTACGTCGCCCATTTCTATAGCAATGACATAAAAGGATCGCATCCTATTGTTTCCATTAAAAATTAAAAATTAATTATATATATCATTATACTGGTCCAAAATTCACTCAATATCCACAAATGATAGCGATTTTCCCTTTAACAGACTCAATATGTTTATTCATTGAATGCCTTTCATCAACAACCAATTTTGACTAGTTTACTTTGGAAGGCTTTCTTTCTTTTTAGTTTTCAGGACACATGGACGCAATGCAGTTTTGTAACAATTCAGAATACGTTCTTGCGTGTAAAGAATTTTACAGCAGCCATCCGAAGATCTAGGAAATCCGTTAATTTTTAATTTTATAACCACAAAATCCGGTGAATTTAACAGCTGCTTACTATTGATTCATCTTAATTATAGGGAATGTACGTTTCGAGTGCAAGAGTTATTAAATGTTTTTAAATATAAAACGACTATTACTTTAAATATTATTATTTTCATTAATAACAAAAATCAATTATAAAAATATATAAATTCGCATTTCAAAGCCAACTGTATGATATTATTTTAGGATTCAGGCAACCCTGTCGTGAGCATAAAGTATAATTTTATTTATATTTAAATACATTTGAGCTTAGTAAATCATTTCAGTTTCGTCGTGACAATATGAACGATTTAGTAACTCGCAAATACCCTTTGCATGCCAAAAATCTATTACTAATATCAACATAACAATTACTCAAACTCTGCTTAGCTATGTTTATGTGGCAAGCTTTATATGATCCTTATACTTGTATTAAGATTTTTACTTGCAACGTTATCATTAACATTAACGATATTAATGCATAAAAATGCATAATAAACGAACAAAAAAACGCTTCGAAATCTTCATTGATTATTTGTTTTATCTGAATAATGACCGAGCAGTTCCGCTCTCAAGAACCGCTATGGGTGCAAAGAACAGGGCGAGGCTTGACGCTTAATAGCTCAGGTGTTCCACGACCATTAATAGCCCAATGGCCGGCATAATGCTATTATGCCGTATATGTTGCAGCGGGCAAGTACGCCACAGCACGGACGGGTGAGGAGAGGGCCTGATTAACTCTGGCTGCCCCTCGGACGGGTCTGTAATTAAAATTTCGCTCTGATCGCGCATCGCATCGCTGAGACTCGCGGCACAACAATATTGCGCTATTCTAGAGACACGTACAGAGCCGCTATAGGGTAAATAGAATATTAATTAACCAAATATACAAATACGTTCATTAACACTGTCATGGTGTCAGTGGTATAGTGGGACCAGGTCGGGCCAGGTCGGCGACCAGGTAGGTTCAACAAGTAAGATTTGTCTTAGAGAACTCTTAAGACACATGTCTTAGAATCATCATCACCATGTCCGCTTCCCTAACTGGAGCATGTCCTCGCGTCTTTCCATGTCAGCGTTTTCTCCCGCAGCTCCGATGAGTACATTTTATGTATTGTTCCCGACGGTCTTCAAAGACGGCGCGACCCCAAGGGCTTGAAGAAAATCAGCTATAGTTTAAGCTTTCGTGTGGCATTTTTAATACATGTCGCAAGAGAGTCCATCTTTGCTTTTTTGCTGACTGCAGTATGAAAACTGTCTTGTTCGCTCTCTCAGCTCGTCATTCTTCATAAAGTCAAACCATCGAACCCTAGTATTCTACGAATTTGCTTTTAAAACCCATTACAGGCTTGCATCGGGTTTTAGTGAGATGTCAAGATTTGCAGAGCAGCTGTATCTCACGTGGGAACGTAGATGATTACCGGGAGCCTCCAGGGCAAGGGCCTGGGAGCTTGTAAAGACTGCGGCTGTTGTACCAGAGAAATATAATCATTCATCAAATATAATAAAGTTCAATTATTATTACGTCCTTACTCGTAGTAGGTCATTGACTAGTATTCAATTTTTATAGTTTATTAGTGATATATTTTATGAAATGTTTAATGTCCTGATGCAGCACTGGTATCTTGGAAAGCAAGGTGGGCGTGGCAAACAACTAGTGGCGATACAATGGAGCTGGAAGTTTAGGTTGTTGGTTGACTTGTGCGAGCGTCTCCAGAGGTATTCAGGGGCTGACCAGGGTCGGACTTCTCGGTGGGCCTGAAAACTTGGAGCCTTGGGAGCCGCGGTGGTCAAATACTGAGATGCTTATTAGATTACCAGCGCGGAAATTGTACATTCCCGATTGTCTATTTTACAAAGTTATTGGAATTTTTCACGGTGAGAAACGCGGAAGAAAATTGAGCACAGTTGATCCTTATTATGATATAAATAAGTAAAATCAACATGAAAAGACTAAAGGCTTGGTGGTAAAAGCAATTACCAACGAGCTGGACTTGGTATGCCACGGTTTGATCTTAAGTCAAATTTGGAAAATTCTTTATATTATGAATCACAAATTATGCATATGAAAAATAGTAAATGAAAGCACTTTGAACCTTTAAAAAAACTCCACCCATTCTTACAGTTCTGTTAACCATGATATTTTCAAAGGACATACTTGATTTTTTCCGTTTTAAAGAAAACATCTGTCCACTCTATTATATTATATATATATACTCTATAGTATTATAATTATGAGAAAAAATAAGATTAAAAATCAAACTGAAGATACTTTATTAAACACGTTATAAAACTATATACGATAATATTTCACTGTTATTCTAGATTTATGTGGTAAAAGATAACACCAATCGAAAAATTGAAGCATGAAAGCGGTTTATAAAAAAAGGTACGCCATCTATAAACATCAATTTAAACTGAAAATGTCGAAAATGTGTTGCGCAATATGTCGCTAGTTGTTTCTATAACCAGTGATATATTATGACAGCGGCGGTTTCCGTAGAGTCGCAGTTTAATCAGAAAAAAAAGCCGATAAATAAGTCATAAATAAATCTGAAGCATAGTTGTTATGTTAAAAGTTACGATAGTAAGAGATAAGAAAACCAGTGGCCGTTGATTGGGTTGCCTCTCTTTTAAAATTGATAAATATTGAAAATAAATAATAGTTTACATATGATACTAATAACAATTGCAAAGATGAGAAAACTGTTTTGAATTAAATCATTAAAAATGGATTGTATAAATAAATATCATGGGGTTTCGTATACAAAAAGCATAATCAAAAATTCATAATGATTCCATATGATGGTGAGAATTCATCGAGCAACTTCTTCAACTTCAATAATATTGATATCGAGGAAGATATTTTTCTCAGTTATGAGTATTATTTAGAAAATCAAGTAAAAACTTATATTTGATTCATAAATCTTAATTAACTTACATAAAATTAAAATTTAGTAAATTATATGCAATCTCAATACAAATATGTGAATATTTATTATTATTGTTATAAATCATTGATGACTAATCGGAGATTTTTAATCATTAGAATTATATATTATAATGTAAACGTAAAATTTATTGGTCAATTAAAATTATAATGAAGCAACTGTGATGTAGTGGAAATGCTGGTTTAACATACTTTAAATGAAATTGCAATATTTATATTATTCAATACGTTTAGACTTGCACAACATACAGAATGTACATTGCTCCAAGTTTATGATCAAATTCATACATTAACCCTTTACTTCCTTCACACAAGTCGATTTTGAGATCTGCACAACTCTTATCAAATTTATCTTTGAGATAAATATAACTCTTTACAATACTTCGGAATAATACATTGGTCAAAAATATCCATCACAATATCAACATTTTACGATATATTTAACTGCTTAACTTATTTACCGGTGTTGCTGAAGTAAGCTGAATTAGCTTAAGATTAGAGTCGAATAACATTAGAATTTCTTACTTTATGAAGTATCAGGAGCGTAGAGATTCTAGATGTTTTGTAAAGACATCACAATTTGTTTTTAATGAATTAAAAAAAAAGTGAATAATATAAGAGACGATATTCAAAAGCCAATTGCCGATAGAATTAAATTGAGGAGTTAACAGATATTATGGGTGAAGTTATTTTAGGGATTAATTTGTTTTAAGTAGTTCCATCAAAGGAGATTCATTCATTCCATACATTAGAGAACTTACCGAACCGTATTGACACAGTATATACGAGTAAGGTAAATGATTTTTTACACATTGCTGCACAAATAATATTATGAATTAGAGGATTTGGGTTTCTTAAATTGACAGTTCAAAAGTTCTCAAGGAAGGGGTCGTAAAAGGAGAGGCTGTTTTTAATTATTAATTTAATTTCTAGGATCTGGGAAATGTTAAATTGTATGTAAGCTTTACAAGCTAATTAAATGGTAATAAAGGAATCACTTTAGTTGAACATGCCGGCGGGTATAGCTCAATGATCAAAGCGTCTGCTTTGCAAGCTGAAGGACGTGGGTTCGATCCCCAGCGGAGATTAAAAAAAAGATTTTTAATCGATTTCTAAGCTCTAAAATACCGTTGGTGTGGATCTGATCCGTCACCCGTAAAACGCCAGTCATAGCCTATTAACTAAAATTGCTGGTAGACGAAAGTTGTCTCGTGAAGACGACTACCCAATCATAGTAAATTCCTGTAATAATAAGGATGATGCGTGAACCTCAGGCTGCAATCTCAACATGCAACACTTAGCAATATGCACCATGGTAAGCGTCATAGAATTTCTCAGATGAGACTTCACAATTACTATCACCATCTGTCAGTATTCTCCTGTATGTGTCTACATAAAAAAATCATTTTAAAAAATGTTAATGCTAGTGATGATGAAGAAAATGATATCTCACAATCATCATCACTATTGGATGGTATGATAAAGGGTTATTTTTAATGACACCTTACCAAAGCAATTATGGAGCTGCTAGTTTGAGTTACAACTTCTGATAATTACAACATTTCAAATATTAATAGAAGTCTCGAGGTAATCGTTAATATGCAAATCAGATATTATTATGATGTACGCACGTCAGGATGAGAAGAACGGATGGATATTTTGAAAGTTATGGAGTTATTTTGAAACGCACAATAAACGATAGAAAATTACATTTTACGCGCAAGTGCTTGGATAACCTGAAGGTATCGTGCTTTCTATAGAATACTAGAAGAGATGAGTGCTTAAGACATGTGATTAAATACGAGAATGATACTTACATGGTACTTTACGATATACTATCATCGTGTAAAATACCTGGCTGTACGGTAAAATATTTGTACTTGCCTAAGAGAGTTTATAGATAAAAAAAAAACTTTTCCTCTTGAAAGAATTTCTCTTGGGATGATAGTAGTTATTTTCAAAGTAATTGATTGTCTAATTCATCAAGAATTTGTTGTATGATGTATTAAATTAAAGGAGCTATCTATTGAGTTTGAGGACAATCTGAAGTCTTCGCTTTTTACGTACATAACATCACATACTGACTACGGTTTTATCATGATATAAATTATAAGATTTATTACTTGTATATTGTATGCCAGTAAATTGATTCATACATTCTGGAGTTGAACGTTTGCATAGAAATTGTGCGGTTGTACAGATAATATGAATTCATGCAAACTCTAGGCTAATGCGTCTATCCAGATTTATGTGACAGTCCTTTTCGATTATGAAAATGTACGTGACTTCTTAGAACGAGTATGGATGATACAAAAACTTACAGTACCCACTATGAGTACTTTTATAGAAGCTTATACATTCAATGTTTTTTTTTATATATTATAATATATCTTCTTCTTTGTGTTAGCGACGTCAAATTATTTTTCTATCTGGCATCACATTCAATGTTTTTTTGGAGCGCATCTTATATTATAATAGATCGCTTGTTTCTTAATCTGTTTGTCAGGTTTCGACCAGTCAAATTAGTTTTCCCAGTATCTGGCAACATCAATAGCTCGCGTGTTGCATTAGGTCCTCATTTTTCAGGGCCGGATGTGCAGCTTGTTGGGCACATGTTTCGCGACTTCATCTTGGTGTTGGGGGTATCTGATTGTACAAGCAGTGGGATGGTTGGTGATTGCCTTACGCATTTCTTCAGCGCATATGACTTTGCGTCTTATGTTCTTTGAAGCATCCTGTGACGACTCTGCATGTTTAGGGATTTGTTGATTACAGTGGGCTGATCGACCCCACACTGGTGCCGCATATTCTCCGGCTGAGAAACAAAGTGCTAAAGCTGAGGTACGAGAAGGGGGGGTTGGGCTCCCCAGTGAGTGTTCAGTTTGCGGATGAGGTTGTTCCTTGTTGCAACTTTCTGTTTGGTGTTGCTGCAATGACGCCTGAAGGTGAGGGTGCGAAAAATTATAATATATTGTAACATATTATCATATAGTATGACACGTTAATGATACATGGTAGACACTTAATCTGTAGATATGTTGTGTACTTTTCAGGTATGTATTTTTTTTAGTTTTATTGATAAGTTTTTATCGATTGTTGGTATCGGCCATTCTTCTTCGTAGTATCAATCCGGTGGATTGGTTTGCAGCAACAAAATCTTGCATCTCGATATCCACTCCTCTCGATCCTCTACAGTCCTCTTCAGCTCAGCATAAGCGCTACAATTCGTGTCCTCGAATACTTGCTGCAAATACTCTCGTCTAGGGCGCCCTCTACAGTTTCTACCCTCAACCATGCCTTCCACAATGTCGTGAAGAAGACCATCGTGGCTCATGATGTGACCGATCCATCGGGCTCGCCTCTCTGAGATGGTTCTTACTGGGCGCCTATCTCTCTTGATTTTGCCATTAAATGTAGCAAAAAGATATTTACCATCACATTTGTGGTGTGTAGGATAGCGAAGAAAACAGATATGGTATCATTGCTAGAGAGCTGATATGAAGAGACATAGAAATGACTCGTATACATTTTAGCCCACGAACCTCAATTATGAGCGACACGAATATGCTAATGATTTAACATTGACAACGGATACGTAATATTTGGGACTCGCAGTTTTGACGCGCCGGACTATCCACACTCGCTTCAAAACGTGTATCTCGAATACATTTGGATATCCACTATTCAGTAAGATGTCTAGCAAATTGTTGTCGAGTTGGTCGGTTCTCGCAGTCTCTCGGCTTAATAGAGATATCACCGAAAAAATCGCCGGCCATAAATATTTGTTCGGGGGAGTGTCCGCGGCCCGGCCATGTATTTAACAATCGTAAATTTCTGACCGAGTAATCAATCGCTGTTCTCGGATACATTGTGCTTAACGCGAGGAACAATGATGCGATACTCGATGAGATAAAAACAGAAATCGACAACTTAATATTTACTAGCACCCATGTTTATAAAAGGTGAGAGATAATACTCTACACATTAAATATATCAAAAATTTTCCCCGCACTCTCAGATGCATAGGCTATTTATTTGTTTCTCCCATTTACGTTCCAAAGCCTTTTACTTAGAGAGGCAAAAAAGCGGATTTAGAATGACAATTTAGCCATAAAAAATTGCTTTATAAATACTTATATATTAATAATAATATCTGGAACATACTCGTATGTCACACAATTTTCGACACTCAGAATTGTCAGTAGTCACTCTTCATGCCTGAATACTTGTTAAGTTTTACTTTGATCATTGAATATATCAATTGCATCTCCGTACTCTCAGATGCATATGATTTTATATCCTCCCATTTCCCATAAATTTCCGCTACTCAGTTATATTAGTAACCACTGTTCATAGCTAATCCTCATCATGACCAGCCTATGTTCGTCCAGTGTTGAACATAGGCCTTCCGCTTGAAGCCTTCTCGATTCTCCGCCCTCCGCATTCAGCATACTTCCACTATTCTTATTATTTAATATCGTCAGTTATATTTGCAAGGGTCAGCTAACGTTCCGTTTGGCAGTTCTTGGACGCCTATCCAAAACATTTATTTTGCCCTGTCGATCGTCGTCTCTTCGACAGATATGTTCTGTCCATTAATAATTGAGTGGCACCTCCCACCTATGCATCTCCATACATCCCTGGAATGTCAATCCAGGGAACGACTCTCAAGACAAATGCTCGGAGACTTGAAGAGACAGCAGTTATAGTACGCGAAGCATATTATAGATTTTTTTAAGAAGGACCGGGTGGAGGAATGGATGATAATTTTAACACTCCAAAATCAAAAGTCTTCAAAATAGTAGTATACTAAACGGTAAAAGATAACGACTACAAAACTATTAGATATAAAAAAAACAATTACACATGGTTGCGTACCCCGTGTACACCGTGAATCGATCATTTCAAAGTTGAATGCTTATTATAAGAGATTTTTAATGTTTATTTTTTTATATCGGTTGTTTACACAACAGTGGACGATCCTTTGTGCTGATGATAATTACAACATATTATAATATACACAAGACCATTACCTTACGACAACTAAGCTAAATTACAAAACTATTAATTATTCTACTATACGCAGCTAATTACTTAAGTTATTTTTCCATTAAGTTGTAGCACAAAGTTGCATTGAATACTTAAATAGATTTATTTAGTAACAAAGTACAAATCACATAAATTGCGTATGTTTTGCCAATTATTATATAATACGATCTAACAATGAATTGTTTTTAGTTTTTTTTTAATAATATTCCAATACTTCATTGAAAATTGAAAACATATTAACATCAATAATTTCTGACAAATTGATACAAACTTACGAATCTACATCATATATTATATTTTATGACATTTTTCTCATCAATATTTAAGCCAAATCGCGGTATTCAAACCGCGATCGTTGCACCTTTGGTATATAGTCTAATCTATACACTTAATTAATCTAATCTATACGCTAATTGCTTCTACTAATGAGATCTTCAATCTTTTCTAATTAGATTAATCTAATTAAAAATAAATAAACGTATTTTTAGTAATTATCCTTATTATTACAGATGGCCCTTGATGCAAATTGAATGCTTATATTTTTTATTCAGATTCAATAATTTTTCATTTATTCACAAATATTACTTATTACCTATTTATTTAGTGGTGGTATTGAAAATTATATCATTCAGTAGAATTAAGTGATTTACTCTGAAACTGAGAAATAATTCACTGTAACTGATGAAAAAATTCGCCGGCGGGTATAGCTCAATGGTCAAAGCGTTTGCTTTGCAAGCCAAAGGTCGTGGGTTCGATCCTCGATAATCGATTTCTGAGCTCTAAAATACCCCCGGTCGGTGTGAATTTGATCCCACACCCGTAAAATGCCAGTCATAGCATATTAATTAAAATTGGTGGTAGACGAAAGTCGTCCCGTAAAGATCACCCATTCATAGTAAATTCCTGTAGTATATATAATCGTGTCGGAAATAACAGGGTCAGATCCTGTCTGCCCAGAAGTGGGCGACGTCAATGGCGTTACTTCTGGCCATCATCAGGTCTTCCTGGGTGCAGCTATTCGGGCACAGCGCACACTCCAGAAGGTGTGACAGGGTCTGCTCCACGCCGCAGTCACATTCAGTCGGTCCGCTGTAAAACTGCCAGGCCCTCATTTGTGTCCTCGTCTTGCATACTCCGGTCCGAAGTCTGTTAAGGGACCTCCATATATTCCACCCTTGGTCATGTCCAGGGGCTAGGTCCTCTTTCGGGAATACTTGGATTCCTGTAGTAATAAGGATCATGCGTGAATCTCGGGCTGTAGCTTATGACGTTGGCGGATCAGTACTCCACATGCAGCGATTAGCCATATGCAACAAGGTAAGCGTCATAGAATTCCACAGATGAGTTTTTAGAATTACCATCACCATTTGTCGGTATTCTCCTGTATGTGTTTACATAAAAAAAACTTTTTAGCTATAAAACTTGAGCTGTTATCTGACAAATCTCGTTAAAAATGCACGTTTGAATAATTCAAAAAAATAAATGATAAAATTCTGGCAAGCAAAAATACCGTGATGTCACCTGTAAAATTAATTCTGACATTAATATTAATTTAGATTCGTTCTGGGTACTCGCTGGTTCATGCCGTTGCTCCTAGCGGACTATATTAGTCTTACGGTCGCTCATTTGATTCCAGAGATCAGCGGGTTTAAAGTGTACCCGCGTAATTGATGACGTTATGTGTCACGATGACAAACTAATTACTCCGACCGGCTGGAGATTCATCACATCCGCTCTGAATTAGCAATTGCATAGATTGAAGTACCCGGCCAAGCAAAACCGGACAATTACTTATATTGACGCTTTAATTAACTAGACCAACAATTGACATCAGATTCGTACCTACATTGTATGTTATATCGCTGTCATATCCGCTCTATAATCGAAACATATAAAGGGTCAGCCAAATAACTTTTTTTTTTGAAAATGGGGCGCAAAACATCGAGTGTAGCTTCGGCTGTGTGGCACGTAGCGCCGTCCTGTTGAAACCAAATGTTGCCAATATCCTCCTTTTCAATTTTTGTGAACGAAAATGGCCCGATAACGATCGCCATTGACTGTAACAGCTACTCCTTGCTCATTTTCGTAGAAAAATGGCCTGATTTTCAAAGTAATGTCGCAATATTTGCCAGCGTTGTTCAAGCGTATACACAACCATATTCGTTCAGCGGAAGGATAAAAATAATTATCTGTTAAATCAGACATGAGCTAATTGTTACCATTCACGAAATAAGCACGAGTTGAAAAAAAAAAGTTAGATGGCGGACCCGTTAGTATAGTGTTAACTGTCATATAGTTTCACCCTGTCTTAATTAAACTCACATATGACATATTTACGTCTTCTATGATGACAAGTTCAGAGGCTTAGATATGAGCGGCATCGGTTTATCTTTTCGTATAAAAAAACTTTCTATTATCACAATATTGACAAACAACGTATTCAATAATTTTAAAGACAGAGTGAATAGACCAACGTTGAAAACATCAAATAGTAACTATTCTATAATCATTGATAATATCACACTCTCAATAAAAAATAATTCAGTAAATCACCTACGCATGTTTTTTTTCGTATTAGTAACAATAAGGGCGGCATTTTCCAGCGGTAAAAGCGTTTGTTTATCACTCAGTCGCTATCGGTTCAAAAATCCGTACAAGCTTGATTTTTGTTTTTTTTTATCAAATCTAAGCTCTATGTATGTTCCCGGTAGGAATGAGCCACTACTTAAGGACAAAAAAAATGTCCAGGCCTCAGTAGTGTCAGGCTTAGCATCCAATCTCCTTAAAAAAACTGATAATTGAACACCCAAATATATTTCTCAGATACTACAGCAGCAGTCAACGCAAGCTCTTGCCCTGGGGTCTCCCTGAAACCATCTATGTTCCTATATGGACCTCTGAGTTACAGGAGTTTTGGGACAAGGCATTGATAATTTACTTTAAAAAATGTGAAACGGCAATTTACGCAGTGCATGTGCTTCTAATATGCAGCGGATATGGTGAAATAATAATAATATTAATAAACATATAATTAACAAAATTTGAATTGTCCAATAAAGAATAATTATAATAATATATCTACTATTGACTCGTAGTACAAAGATAGATTTTGTACGGGTTTACGTCTCGCCATTTCATCGCTTCGTATGTTGTTGATGAAGTAAATTTGTGTATTTACGTACAAATAATAAAATACCTGTGCTAGATAGTATCTAAATATTTTCCAGACATGCCACTTATTTGTATTTTGCTAGCTAAGAAGCCATTCGATTCAAAACGGCAATTTTATCTATGCAATTAATTTGTACGGGCTACTTAACAGTTAGCACAGGTAACGCTCTCTCCGGTGTCCTGATCCCTTGATCAATAAAGCATCCGTCTCAATGGAATTCCTGACCACCAGCCGAGCTGCGTCTACGGTAGCTAAACACTGACCACTGACAACTGACCAGCCAGAACCTCCAACTGAAGAGCAAAAAACATAAGTCCTAGCCTTGCCCTACATCAGACATATAAAACATTTTTGTTTAAAAAACAAGTAATATCAATTACTTTTGATCATATAATATATTATGTGTTAAGGACAACTGTAAAAACAAACAGCGCGTGTCGTTGGGTAGATTTAGCCGCCACTAGAACAAATAGTTCACATCTTAGAAGAGTTTTTGCGCGAGCAATATAACTGATACGACTAAATGCTCATAATTTAAAAAGGAACAAAACTATACAACATGATGATCTCTATACTTGTCTCTATGAGTAGTATTATAAAGATGTTGCAGTATTATTAGTTGACACATGAGATGAAGAATAGAGATGATTAATATTGTGTAATTCTGATCCTATTTAAAAAATTAGCAATTTTACGATTTGTATCGGTCGTGTGTGTAATATTAAAATATCATCATCAGCCTGTATCCGTCCACTGTTGAACGTAAGCCTCCCCGCGTGAGTCTCTATGCTCTTTGATCCTCCGCCTTCCGCATCCATGTCATTCCCGCTATTATTCTTATGTCCTCAATCCATCTTGCAGGAAAACGGCCGATGCTTCGTTTGCCAGTTATTGGGTGCCATTCCAATACTTTTCTTCTCCATCGACCGTCGTCTCTTTGACAAATATGGCCTGCCTATTGCCACTTGAGTGTACCTATTCGTTGGATAGCATCCAGTACTTCAGTTCTTCTGCGTATTTCCTCGTTTCGGATTCAATCTTTTAGCGACACTCCGAGCATGCATCTCTCCATAGCACGCTGGGTGACTTTTATTTTATAGGTAAGACTTCTGTTAGATTCCACGTCACTGCGCCATAAGTTAATACAGGGAGAATACATTAGTTAAACGCCTTAGTTTTAAGACATTGCGGAATTTTCGCTTGAAAAATTTACTTTAGTTTTCCAAATACTGCCCATCTCAGTTGTATACGCCTGTCGATTTCTTTTGAAAAGTTACTTCGTCCGAGTTGTATTACTTGTCCTAGAAAGGTATAGTCGATAGGTAAATATACAATATCCCAATAGTCAGTTTAGGCAGATCATCTGATCTACTTAAAAGTACCTACTAATAAAAGCCCAAATACGCCTCGAATAATATAACTGCACTCTCTTCGAGTCAATAATTTATAATTAATAAAATAAATAATGGCAGCTGTCAGAACTTTTTAAGGCAATTTAAAAAAGGAGGAGCCGCCCACGTACGCTGGGCGAGCCTCCCAAAGCTCACGAGCTGCAGGTTGACAATATCTGCCGTAACAACCAAGTACGCGTTACTTTTCAGATTTTCACACAAATATTTCAAGCCGCCTGTCGCTGGAGACTATTTCCAGAAAGTTTGTGTCCGGCAACACAACTTTACGCCCGAGATTAAGCATAAAATATGACTGCGATAGTGCTGCTTATAAGCCACGCTGCCATCCTTTACCGGGAGATATTTGATATGTTTATGTGGTATTATGTTGTTTTCCGGTAGGCTAGACGACGATCCACGCTTAAATCTTGACGATTTTCTTAGCAAAAATAATACACGTATTCAGCACTAAAATAGTCCATAATAGTTTTGTGGGAATGAAGGCTTACACATCCAAATAACATAATATAAACGAGCAATTGATTTTGCTATTTTACGAGCAAATGTAATAAATGTAATGAGCAAAAACAATGCCATTTATTTTTTAAAAAATCCTTTCACTGATGTATGGATAGTATTTTGGTAGTACGTGGATAGCATGCTGTTGTGTAATGTCATTTATTAGGTAAAATGTAAAAAAAATATTTATGTTTTCGGTTTGTCACTTTAGTTTCACATTTATTTATCACATTTGGTACTATTTTACACATACGAGAGTATAACAATAATATGCACGCAATAACAGCGTTTTCAGCGAAATGTAATAAACGCAAAAGTCAAAAATTGTTTTTTTTTGCATTTATGTTTATATATATTTTGTTTGACTGGAAGTGCTTTAAATACTCTAAAAATTCGAAAAGTGGTGATCGGTAAGGTAGTAAGTAAATAACCGAAAGCATTTTTTTTTCAAAATTGATGAACAAAAGAATAAAACGTTTTTTATATGTTTAGCATTAAATTTGAAATACATTTTAACATTTCACCCATCCCCCTACCTACTCTCTAGTAGCAAACTTGTTTTGTTAGTTAATATTCATTTGCACGGCAGTTTGTGACTTTGGAACTGATGAAGCTTTCATGGATCGCGAAACTGCAGTCATCCAGAAAATCAAACAGTGCCAAGTGTGATATATGGTTAAACAATGTTTGAAATACACATCTATTTATTAAAATAAAATAATAATATTTCTTTCCCTTCTACATATTCACTATTGCATACGCAGTATAAATGCCGATTTAACGTGTAATATACATTTTTTAATATGTATTCAATAAACAGTTGCATAGAAAACATGGGGATTAATGATTAATGATGAGTTTAGTTTATAATTAAAATAGAGTGGTTTCCAGTACTCATTGTATACTATAAACCAGATTGAAGTGGCGGGTTATGTTTCATGGCTGTCAGGCTAATGCAGAGATTGCAGAACTGAAATATGACGGAGCGCAATATTATCTTATGGCCTACAGATGGTTTACTCGGCCGGGGATTTTACTTTACGCGGCACTTTGCATTCATATGCAAAATTAATTATCCTTGTTTTTAGTGCGACAGGAGAATAAGCCGCATTTTATTGCGCACCTCTTCGCGTTAAGCGAGGAGATTTTACGATACGAAACATCGGCTTGGTAGCCAAGTTGTAAAGAAATATAAATCTAGGTCGGATTCCAGTAATTATTACGTTTTATTAATATTTCAATATTTAATACAAATTATGATCCATAATAACATCTTGCACGTGTTTGTGGTAATTAATAAAAATATATAATATTCAACAAATAATAAAATGTTGCATTTGATATGTAGCAATCACTTAATGATTCAGTTTAACAAATTAAATGAGGGTATACTAGTACATTATCTAAATACAACCTACACAGTATATCGGTTTCTGGAGGTGTCTCTCTGGGGTTTTGTGTGATAGCAAGATTCCAGTTAGAAACCAAGGTAAAATCTACAAAACTACTGTAAGGCCAGCTATGCTTTACGGATCGGAGTGTTGGACCCCGCTGAAACGTGACTTGGATAGGATTTATGTGGCAGAGATGAAGATGCTGAGGTGAGCGGGCGGTGTGACTAGAGTGGACAGAGTTCGAAATGAGCATATTCGGGTTTCATTTCGGGTGGCCCCCATACCTGAAAAGATAAGGGAAAACCGCCTAAGATGAGGACCACATGGTGAAGAAAGCCCTCAACATACCCATGCTGATGATAATGGACTGCAACTGTAGACAAGGATCTGAAAACTCTGGGCTTGACCGAGAATGCAACGCAGGACAGACAGACAAGGCGAATGTTCACAAGAGCCGACCCCAGAAGATGGGAAATGGCGAGGCTAAAGAGACAGTATATCGGTTTCATATTAAGAGCATACACATGCACAATACATTTCCTTACTCTTATAATTATATTATGTTTTAATATTTAAAGGTTAACAATAATGACTATATACTTGAAAATGTATGCAGAAGATAACGGGTCGTAAGCGATGACATGTTACTGCAGAAATTTTGATAAAAATATTTTCAGGCCTAAATCATAGCAAATATACTATTGTTTAATATTAGCCACAAACGTTTTTTTTTCTAATATTGCAGATTTTTATTTATATGGTGAAAATCTGAAAAAAGAGCATTTTTTCAGTTTTTCCGATTTTGTTCAGATCACACAGCAGATACGAGGTGGCAAAGACGAAATTCGGAATTAGCACCCCAAAAAAACATGAAAATCGACATCCAAAATAACTTTTAGAATATATTTTTTCCCTTCGAAACCACCAAGTGCTTGAACTAATTTGCGGAAAGTATGCATCGTCTAGCCATCTATTTTTGACTAGTTTTATTGTTGTTAGCACCTTTCTCATCGTATAATTTTATGAAATACATCAACACATGTCTATCAACTGCTGGGCATAGGCCTCCCGTCACTAAACTTATTCATTTATATACAGAATCGAAATTCCATTTTTTTTTTACAAATATTTAGAAACATAGAGTATACATAAATATACAATAAATAGAGAAGGTAATAAAAAATAAAAATAACACAAAAGAATAAGATGATGACACGTGTCAAAGATCACAGAGATCAAGGAGAACAATACCATCGACAAAAGAGGAAAAGGATGTAAGAAAAGGATCGAGGTGTGCTGGTGAGTTTTAATAAATAATCCTTTTATTTCATCAATATCAACCTGCTTAGCTACATACTCTTAGAGCACAAATCTCCTAGAGTAGATGAAGATATAATTTAATATTTAATTATATTATAAAATCAATTATTTTTTTACCTTCATTAATGATAACAACATCAATTCAATCTTATTTCCGCTGCGAAAGTTTCACACGCACTTGAATAAGAAAGCTTTTCGATAACCAAATTAATTAGTCTCTTCATCCGAGAGTCCCGCAATAATGCTGCAATCGAAAGCTACCAACTTAATCGGCAAAGGCAATACATCACTTCGGTTTACATGTTATTATACCATTGAACATTAATATGAAAACGTTGTATCGGAGGAGGGGAATTGTGTCAATGCTTTTCATTTTGTTTGAGATATAAATCACCCGGACAGCGACGGAGGTTCAGCCTCGGTACTGCGGATGTTTTGTTTGCGATGTTATTATTTGAATAATGGTTAGTTATCGGCGTGCCGCTGCATGATGGAGAAATCAATAATATTAACTGAAAAATCACAAACGGGTCGTAAAGCCTTATAGCTACCTCATTTGTGCAATTGTTTACTGAATGCACATTTGTTATGCACTTGGCAAACTAGCGTCTTGCGTGAGAACGGTCACTGCGAGTTTGAAAGATTCCATATGAAATAATGTGATACAATGTAAAAAGTCGTATTGCTGATAGTATGATTGATAAAGGAATCCTACATAAAAAAACATGTTACATATATTTGTTACAGCATTTGGAAAACTACAGTACATTTTAAAGCGAAAATTCCGCAATGTCATAAAACTAAGGCGTTTAACCAATGCATCCTCCCTGTATTAACTTATAGCGCAGAGACGTGGATTTTGACAGCAAGGACCCGTTACTGGACGCACGCAAAAAGTTACTTGTTAGAGAGTGGCTGAAGGCCTTCCCGTGATTCTAGGTGCATCAGTTAGATGTCAAATAGACCTCGGTCTAAGGCTGCGAATTTAGTATACTAGCAAGTCTTACCCAAAAAATAAAGGTCAGCCAGCGTGGTATGGAGAGATCCATGCTCGGAGTGTCGCTAAAAGATAGAATCCGAAACGAGGAAATACGCAGAAGAACTCAAGTAGTGGATGCTACCCAACGAATAGGCACACTCAAGTGGCAATGTGCAGGACATATCTGTCGAAGAGACGACGGTCGATGGGGAAGAAAAGTATTGGAATGGCGCCCAAGAACTGGCAAACGAAGCATTGGCCGACCCCCTGCAAGATGGACTGACGACATAAGAAGAATAGCGGGAGTGACCTGGATGCGGGAGGTGGAGGATCGAAGAGGATGGAGACTCATGCGGGAGGCTTACGTTCAACAGTGGACGGATACAGGCTGATGATGATAAACTAGCGTCTTGCGTGAGACAGTCACTGCAGTCTGAATGATTCCATATGAAATATAAAAATAGTCGTATTGGTGATAGTATGATTGATAAAGGAATTCTACATAAAATAAAAATCATGTATTTACAACATATATTTTTATCGTCCACTTGGTGATGCATTTTTGAAATTTTAAATATATAAATATTCCGTAACTTGTCTTCACATTAGCGATTGAGCGCTGTTTATTTGTTACGCCGCATAATATTATTGTATAATATGCTTATAAACGTTGAGAACTTATAAAGCTTTCATTGAAAGCGAAGCTGGGGTCTTTCAGTGAATAAATAGTAGTTAAATAGTGTGATCCATTTTAAAATGAGGTACGAAATATTAACCTATTTAGTAAATACAATATTATCATTATTATTATATTATAGATAAGTTTTCTTATACGGGAAGAACTCTTAATCGTTTTAAAGGGGAAAAATCTCAACTTTTTTATTTTCTAACAGATTCTTCAACCTTGATTCAAACACAATTGTAATCAATACTATTATATAAATAAACTGATAAATATACAGCAAATAACATATCATATTAACATCTTCCTCTTTTACAAAAGGTTGTTATTCAGTCGCGTGAGGGCATGATGATGAGCAGGTTAGCAAAACAAAGACTTTATCTGATGCACATTGACATGTGGAAGGGCACTAAGGATGTTAGGATTCGTTCTGCGTAGTGCCAGGACTTTCTCGAGCACTAACGTACTGGTCGTACTGTACAATTCATTGGTTCTTAGCATACTTGAGAGCGGGTCTATTATTTGGGCTCCCCACGAGTATAAATATGGCCTCATGTTAGAGAGAGTTCAGAAGAAATTTTTGATGTTTCTTTACATGAGGATGTATGGATATTATCCGTGACTGTACCCATCTAACTTTATACGGGGTATGTTGGGATACAAGAGTTGAGAACTAGAAGAGATGTGTGCTTGAGTAGCCATTTCTTTCGCCTAGTGCGCGGCGTGTTCAGAAATCCTGATATTTTGTTTGAAATTGGTTTGTTTGTCCCTGACAATTATTTAAGGATAAGGAGGCACAGATTGTTTGTTCTTCCTAGAGGTAATACTAACCTGCCAGGGACTATGCCTCTTGGGAGAGTGATCAGACTGTTCAACGATATCGCCCCGAATATTTATATATTCCACTTGAGAGAAGCCCAGTTTCGACATGAGCTCCACGAATTTATTTATCAAAGTAATTTCGTGGAGTCTTCTGTTTAGCGGGCTCCGGGACTTTTTAAATGATTCTATTATTATTGTGTTATTTATAAATTGTTATTTTATACTGTTTTAGAAATGAATTAAATATTTTTATTTGTAATATTTCTAAAAGAAAATAAAAATAAATTGAAATATATTTATGATAAAATTTACATACCTATGGCCCGACCTAGTCACAGCATTAGGCCGAGCCACAATACAATATGCTCTCGCCAACGAGCGGCACACGACTGACGCGCCCGTGATGGGCTGTCGCACCGGTGCCACAAGCGGCGGTCTATATAACTAGTCCGAAAATGCCAATACGGCGGACACATTCATGTCTGAAAAGCGAACAGAAATAAGAGACGAATGATTGTATATCGAGGTTTTTGGTACCAGTCAGCAAGGGCTAAATCATGCTGATGTCAATATAATACAGTCAACTTTCTTATAGCGCACGCTTTCTTTGATTTGTAACGGAAATAGTTTATATAGTGTTTGCGGCGATTTTTCATAAAAAAAACCTTTTATGTTTGATTGAATGGTCCAGGCCTTAGGATCATCGGACTAATTATCAGATCTACTGAAAACGTTATTGGAGGGTTGACTGTATGTCTTTTATTAAATTATATTCTCTTGGTTTATTTTGTATTTGTATATATTATCAAAACGGTTCATTATGCATCAATCGATTGTCATTTTATATTTATCATTATATGCATTACAAAATGTAAGTGCTTATAATAATATATCATAATTATGACGATGTATCAAAATACCTTTAAATATTAAACCTACTCATCATCGCTGATAATTCCAATCCTCTCGTAGATAACTTTCATCTTTATACCGAGTAAGTGGCATTAGCGTCCAAGAGACAGCGCGGCAGGTAACTAAGCACCCAGGTGGGTGACCATCCCAAGTACGAGTACGTGCATCTCTGTGTAAGGTCCCGTTGACGTGAATTGTCAGCTGCGTCCCGCGGCGGTCCATCACCCGGTATATCACCGCACCCAGGGAGGTGACCAATAGTCTGATTAATTGTCCGGTTGGTATGCAGCATACGCGAGCTTTGGCCTACACAACGGCTGTACAAATAGCAGCAAGTCAAAGCATACTATCTACCTGCTACGCAAAGACTACGAACAAAAAACGAGGATAATCCAGTATGAGCGAGCAACCAGTCAGTGACATACTTTCGACTATTGATGGCCGACCCTAAAGAAACGTATAACAACGTAACGTAATATTGATATTGGTCACATTGTTAGCGAGTTTCTCGTTTAGATCACGGAAGACATCCAACATTAGACGCGAACCAAGACTTAGATGGGTTACCGCCTGTTGCTAACCGCCTGTCGGGTTGAGCTGCTCGTAAATAGCAAGTGGTCCAGCCCTCGATAACGTTAGGCTTATTATCCGATATTCTTAAAAAAATCGAATAAAAAATCAAACAAAAATGTGCCGCAATATTACAACCGCTATTTCTTCAAGTCATCTAGCTTTGCCTTGAAAGGGCCTGAAACTATATATGTTTCCAAGTGGATCTCTGTTTGTAGATTTATCTTGGGAAAAGGCATGGTTAATTGTTACTGACAGAACTGAGTGGTGGACATTTGTATTGACCATATGTTTAATATATAAAAGGATGGCCACCCTGCGGCTGAACATGTGGAGAAGCGTAACTGAGGGGAATACTTGGATTGCCCCGAAAGAGGACCTAGCCCTTGGACACGACCAGGGGTGGAATATATGGAAGTACTTAAATAGACTTCGGACCGTAATATGCAAGACGAGAACACAAATGAAAGCCTGGCAGTTTAGGAGCGGCCCGACTGAATGTGACTGCGGCGTGGAGCAGAACCTGTCACACCTTCTGGAGTGTGCGCTGTGTCCGAGTAGCTGCACCCAGGAAGACCTGATGATGGCCGGGAGTAACGCCATCGACGTCGCCCACTTTTGGGCAGACAGAATCTGACCCTGTTATTTCCTACACGATTATATATACTGTATGATATATTTTTACATTGTTTTAATTCGAATCACATTGAGTAACTGTTCACAGAGATGAGTGTGCGATTTCGTATACACTGTACATTTCCTTAGTATACCGGCTATGCAAGCGATTTTCCACTACAAAGACTACACGTGATACAGACCTCCAAGAATGTACAAAAAGAATACAACATTTTTAAATAACAATTCATACGTCTGTATATTTTTTATATCTCTGACAGAAATTACACGCCTGTGTTTACATATAAACAATCGCATCTGAAAATATTATTTTTTTCACACTCGAGTAGGTATAAATACCCCTTAGGCGTCACATTGAAGCATTGTCAGCTGTGGACGGCGGCAGAACATCTACCAACCTGACCATACATCAACATCACAATACCTATGGAAGTGAGCCAATAGCCTGAGGAAGAACAACTGCTGTTTGCCATCTATTTTATTAGGCAATGTGTTCAGTAGATGGATATCAAACAGTTACTTGGTAGCGATTATTTTCTATTTTTTTTAATCTGAGATAAGACCTCACGTATTGCCTAGAGGTACTACAGCGTCAGAGCAACTAATCAGTTGTCACTGCAACCTTTAAATACATTTTTACATAATGAGAAGGTTAAAATTACCAGTAAACAAATCACACTTGAATGTGTACATTTAGAAAAATGTATCTTATTATTAACTGTACAGTTTCTTTGTCTAAATATTATGGTTAAAATAAACCTCAAGATATTGATGTCTATACAGTCTGTGAAATATTATTTATTTACATTTTCAATCAATTAAATAAAAAGAAAACGATAGCAGGCGTACGATTCGAACTACTATAGAGCACATACAAGTCAATCTTCATTTTCGACAATCTAGCATCTTTGCTATTATAGCCTCTAGTTTCTGAGTCAATAAAAGATGTATAAATATAAAATACTCAAATTATTTACAAGTTAAATTTGTGAAAGATTTCATTGACACCAGCATGATGTAACCCTGCTGACTGGTACCGAAAACCTCGATATACAATCTTTCGTCTCTTATTTCTTTTCGCTTGTCGTACATCCATGATTCGCCATATTGGCATTTTGGACTAGTTATGGAGATCACTTATGGCGCAGTGCGAAAGCCCATCACGGGCGCGTCAGTCGTAGGCCAACGGCCTAGAAGGTCGCATTGCGGCCGGCCCGGCATGTTCCTTTGCCTGGGCCGGAAGTTTGTAAAGTTTATCGAAATATATATGTCAATGTGCTTCAGAAAAAGTCTGTATATTATTAATCTACTCCTCCTCCTGCCCCCACGCGACTAAATAATAACTTTTTAAAGAGAGGAGGATGTTATAATAACTTATTATTGTACTATAACTTATATTACTGAAAAATATATATGTGCCAACAAAATTACAAAACTGAAAGAAGCAACTGATGTAATTTCAGTTTATAAATTTATACCACTCGTTTTTCATGAAAAATGATGACAAAATATGTTTCTAATTAAAATATATGATTTTTGTAAAAAAATATTATTTTGCCTAAACCATGATAATTTAAAGTATTTAGAGTATAAATTTAAACTAAGGTCATCTCTTCTAATGTTTATGATTCGAAACTACTCATTAAAAAATAAATTACATTATCTAATACCGCATAATTTTATTACCACACTTAGCATTGACAGTTTTCAACAGCTGGAGTTTCATTGAAAAATTGAACCGAAACATTTAAAACTGAAAATTCTAAAAAAAAAACTATTTTATTATATTATTAAACATTTTAAATATGTATTTATTTAATTTAAAACTAAATTGTGTACCTACTTTATTATAAATATTAAAACTCGAAGAGTTTAATATAATCTCACACTTCAATACTTGCCACAAGATATAATAAAAAATATCACATACTATTAAATTAAAATAATTATCGAATAGGTTTATTTATATAGATCATATGTATTTCAATCATTTTATATTATAGCTATAAATTTTCAGGATTTATTAGTCAATAATATTAAACAGCTAAACTATAATTTTAATAATTATATACTAAATATTTTAATTTGCATCTCTGAAATGGTAGTTAATTATTTATACTTGAGCACTTTGTGCCGGCGGGCATAGCTTAGTGGCTAAAGCGTTTGCTTGCTAAAGGTCATGGGTTCGATCCCCGATGAGGAATCGAACTAACGATGATTTAAAAAAATGTATTAGATTTCTAAGCTCTAAAAATACTGCCGGTTGGTGTGAATTTGATGCCTCACCCGTAAAATAACAGTCATAGCCTATTAATCAAAATTGGTGGTAGACAAAAGTCGTCCCGTGAACACCACTCATTCATAAAGAATTCTTGTAATAATAAGGATGATGCGAGAATGTCGGGCTATAGTCTATGACGATGGCGGATCAACACTACACGTGCAGCGCTTATCCATATGCAGAATGGTAAGCGTCATAGAATCCACGTATGAAAACTTCAAAATTAATATCACCATATATTGTTATTCTCCTGTATGTGTTTATATAAAAAAAATAAAAAATTATCATATTTTAAAATGGCTAGATAAAATTACCTATTAACTTTTACTATTATAAACTATAATTAATTAGTATATGCTTTAACGCAAAAATAAATTCCTACCTTTGCAAATAAAAATTGTTTTTGCAAATCAATCACCGATGACATAAATTACCTTAGGTTTATAATTTTAATAGAAAACGCATGAACGAGTACGTACAAAAGCACTACGCAGTAAATAACGTAATGCCTATAAGTGGCCCCTACCAGCACTAAAATATATTGCAGCCATCAAAATGCTATCTCATTTTCAAACCAGTGATAATTTTGCGTAATAAATATTAAAATGTTTTACAATAGCGTCGCATGTATCCACCAATTACCAATGCATATTCTTAGATTTTAAAGGTCCATAAAGATTTAAATTAATTTTAAATTAAAATGAATTTGTGTGGAATAAAACCAAAATATTTAGAAAATCTCTTGGATATAAAGTAGAACAACTGCCATACTTTGAGCGACTTAAAACATGCATTAAAACTCTAGAGATCGATAAACAAAACGAAACACGAAACAGATAACGGACTTAAAACAAAATACCAATCACCGGGATTTGAATCAGGTGTATACAGATTTCTAAGCCCAACAGTTGGAGCGATGTGGAGAAAAGTCCCGCCTGTCGACAACATTTCAGTGCCAACAATCAGCCGTCAGCGGTGGCCAAATGTGGCACGCGAGCCACTTGCCAAGTCGTCATCTTGCCTAGCTGACGTCCAGATGTCAAAAGTGTCGAGAAAATAATTTAATAATCGCTGCAGGTGGTTATTGTCTCTATACGTTTTTGATGCGGTTTTAACAGCATTTTGACATCTTAAATAATTTCAATTTTTACAACTTATCAACAGTTATAATGAGAAATTAATAAATTAAAAAAAAAAAAATAAAGATAATACCCCGCGAAACGGTGCTAGCCTTATATATAAAATAGTTTAAAAATAAAAGCAGGTAATTCACAATATATAATATCGTATTTATTGCACAAAACTAGATTATTATTACAGAACGACTCTTTCGAAAATATACTAATTTCCCATGAATATTTGACTTACCAGTTTTATGATATTTTATTTAACACACTCATAAAATTTAGATTTAAAAAATGAGAAGAAAAATGTTTAAATATACAAGTTAATCATCTAATAGTAGAATTTTGTTTATTGGTTTTAAAGAAAGCTACTGATTGAAAATTCGAAGTATAATTATACGTAAATGTCTGATCTCAAATGAATGTCCAACTAATCAGTTTCCTACTATCATAGACACTGATCTTCATAACATACACAATTAATCAATCTTGCATTTGTCCATCAACGTAAGACGAGTGGAACCTTTTCCGAACAGTTGATATATAGGTATGTTGACGTAAGAAGAACAGCTTATTTCGACTCTTTCTTTGACATTACAAGCTAGCTTTGGAATGCTCTTCCAGCAACTGTTTTTCTCTCTCAAATGCAACAGAAGAAGCAAAAAATCGACACAATCTTTCCTTTAATACATACATGCACTAAGCCTCTACACATCATTCCCATACGCAGCGTCTGGGTAACCAGTTAGAGCGTCATAGAATCTATAGAGAACTAAAACCTCTACTGGTGGCACTTCTGTGTCTGTAAATATTATAAAAAAACATTTCACATATATTTTAGAATTTCGCGGAAACACCTAAGCCGACTTCTAAACAGACTAAATAACAGTGTTTAGCGATACACAGTTTTAAAAACATTAGTAAAAGTAAATAGTATGCGAGATACAACACCAACCCATGAAACCTTTTCCTTACATCTCAGTAATGCTAAACTTAATATCTGAAGTACATTGACGTTACAAGAAATTTACTGATGAAAATGTCTCTCGGTGGAGTGGAATTGCAGATGTTTACATAAAAAAAAAGATTTTGTTCATTATTTTTGGCATACGATTTTACTTTTAACAAATCGTACAGTCGTCTCCGTTATGCTAACGACACCGTCTGCGCGCGATCTTCGAATCTCCAATCGCGGGGATAAAATTTCTTCGGGCAATCAAACAAAACGTATCGCCGAGGGATTAATCTCAATCCAATTCATCTCCACCCCGCAATTACGGCCTACAGACACCTCCCGCCGCGCGATTAGCAGCATCATTGTATCGTTTGGATGATATACTGGCGTCTCTCGGCCGGAGTTTAAAACTTCCTCGGTCGTTAAGGTGCCGGTCGTTACGGGCTAGCGGCCGTTAAACGGATCGGAGGCTATAAGTGGCCAAACAATTTTCCCGACACCTCGACCGCGGAGAAACCAAAGAAATAAAACTGCCACACGCTGAAACGCTGCATTTGATCAATCCGTAATGATTTATTGCATATTCATTTTCTATTTAATAGCCAGTGTAAGACTGCTCTTTGATAAGTCAGTTCTTGATGTGGTTCAATTTAACGTTAATCATGCGATAGGTCAGTAGTTTTTGCTCTGATTTATGGAGTTACAGTTTTAAAATCTTGAAAAGAAGTGTGAAAAAGTAAGTGCGTTTTCAATCCCTAAAAATATGTAAAATAAGGTGAAGCTGATAAATAACAGGAAAATATAAATAAAAGATTTTTCAATAATTATTCCACTTTTTGTATATTACTGGACGGCATATTTCGGCTACATCGGGTAGCCAATTATAGATCTAAAAAATCGAAAAAATAGCAATTATATAATCTATATACATTTAAAACTTTGTCTGCCATCCTTGCACCAATCAATTAGGCAATAAATTTTTAGCCAAGTATCACGGTAACTCAAAGCCTTCATCATAATATTTGAATACTGGTATATTCCAAACATAGGCTGCGTTATTTTAACGATTAAATATGCAATGCATTTTCAGCCACATGAAAATTTTCATTTAAAAAATCATGGAACTAAAGTAATTTACGAGTATACAAAATGATGCTTAGAGTAACAAGCGCAATGTATTCTAGCCAATACTAAATAAATTTTGTTAAAATAATAAAATACCCCTTTCGAGTATCATGTTTTATAAGTCGTGTGTAAAGTAAGTGAAGTGTTCGGCATGGAATGTAAAATATATATTTATACCAGGAAATAAGTTACAAAATATTATTGACATTCAACATTAAATATTCTTGGCGCTATTTGCGGTGATAAAGAAAACAGTTAATAGAAAATACGTCGTACATAAAACATATTGAAAACAGTTGTCGTGCTTTGTAGGCATTCTCCGGCGAGTATTTACACAATGCGTTTAGTGTGTTTGGGAGTATGGGCGATGAATAGGTGACCGTCAAGGTGTTAGATATTTACGGCACCTCTAAAGTGGCAGGGATCACCAACGAGGTACTTGTTGACACCGATTGCCGCATCAATAAGTCCAGCGGACCGTTTGCAATAATGCACCGTGTCGACCATTAACACATACGACTGGTTTGCCATAACTGCTTTGAACTTCCATGCACTTGCGATGTTGTACGTTGTTTACAATATAACCAATCTCTTATCCTTCAATTCCTCTTTCTCTTCAAACTCTCTACTATTTAATAACACAAAGTATTTTTATTGCGAAGATAAATATCAACGATTCATTCGTGTGTATTTTATATTACTAATATTGTTTCTTTGTGTATCTTTTACGTTGAATTGTTTTAAACTCTCGGAACCACTAGAAATAACAGAAAGCATATACTGTTCATGCTACGAAAGAATGATAACAACCTTCCAAGGACAATGTCTCTTGGAAGGATGATCGGTTTGGTTAATTTAACTTACTCGTATATTAACCTATTCCACGTGAGTGAAGCCCAATTTAGAAATATTTTTTATAATACTTAAATCATATTTAAGGAAACTCTGTCTGCTAAAAGAAAAGCTTTTAAATGCTGTATTTTTTCTTGAAAATTGTCAATGCTGTATTTTTTCTTGAAAGTTGTCAATGCTGTTTATTGTTGCGTACTTGTTTAAATACAACTTTATTTATACATGATTTAATAAAAAATAAATAATTGTAAATTCAAAACTAAATTACGAAACAAAACAAAAAATCTCACGACTTCTCCCCCTCCTACACCAGCGACCCGATTTATAAGAATTAAATTGATACACAAATACAAATCTACATCAAATATAATTGTATGACATTTCTCTCATCAGACGATGTGATTCGAACCGCGAACTATGCACCTTAGTTCTATTCCATACACAGCACGATCAACCATTTTTTTTAAGTAATAATTAAATTTATAGTATATATAGTATATGTAGAAGACCGTCACCTACAAAGGCAATTCGTTTGAATTTTTTATGAAGATTTTTCTGGTGGCTGTCGTTGATGGTTGTTTAATATCCTTATCTTAAGTAGTATTTAAAATATCAAGCACTGCGTAAATCAAAATACATTTCTGCATTCTCAGCTTACTGCATAAAATAAAATATTCGCGTTAAACACCTTCGCCTAAAATTCAATATGTCTCCTGTGCTTCAAGAAATTAACTTGACTGTAAACCACAAGTAATCGTCGATAATTACTTTCAATGCACCTTTCGCCGAGTGTCATCTTGAAAAAACAGTATACGAAAAATGTGCAAGCTAGTATATAATAATTTTGTAAAGTATTTACTAAAGATAATGAATAATATTGTATTGTTTTATTTGTAGTTTGGTCTTCGGCTTTCTCATATTTAAAATACATTAAAAAATGCTTAAATAACAGTCTGTTATGTTGGTAAAGATTACATTTTTAGCTAAGTTATACAACAGGCTATCCTGTGGTTTAAAACTGCAGTTAATATACTCGTAATAAAAACTACAAATAAATTTACTCATAACTGTATACTTGTATAAAATAAAGGACGTTGTTTTTAAACAATTTTAACTGTAAAATTTAATATAATGTGTGATGTCAATATATAAGATACCCTAATTTAACGAAAATGACATGGACCCCTTTTTTTAATGAAAATGATACATTAAATGTACATATTCCGCAAAGATTCAGGATGCGGAAATGATCTGAGATTCTGACAGGTGGCAAAACTATATACGTATATAGATTATTGCCAGTTTTCAACCAAAGTGTGGGACGATTCGTGATGATCATAAGCAGCAGCTTTAGAAATACATTGAAGATATATTTATAACTCTTCTAAGCCAACGAAAACAATATCCACCTGGTGTTCACGCATAATTAGATGGTGGTTATAAATATTAGAGATCAATTTCCATTATTATGGTACAGAATACTGACTGAAAAATGATATTTTCAATGACTCACTCATTTGAAAATTACAAGTACCGCAATAGATAAAAAAAATTAAACAATTACCGAGCAATTTGTTTCATTTGTATTTTTATGAGAATGCTCAAGAAATAAGTAATGAGCAGATAAACCTAATAATAATTAAAAGTGCATTGTCATTTCTGTATAGGCACGGAACTGGCGCCCATCAGAAGAATAATTATTTTCATTATATAGTAATTGTGGAAGAGCGATCATCGTAAGAACAAGCGCCAAAAGAGAAAGAACCTTGGGAACTGAACATGGAAAACAAGAGACTGTCGTTGCTAATTTTATAATGATCTTCGCAGTCGCAAATATTTTACCAAAGTGCATAAAATACTAAATTAATTTATAATTTTTTTTAAATAAAAAATATAATTTCATAGAATGAAACGGGTTTAGGAAGAAAAAAATACACAAAATTATTAGAGTTAATGGCTTTTGTATTGAGCCATAGAGAACTTTTTTCTCTGAGAGAAGAAGATATAAAAGTCATTTTTCTACGCACGGTTACACCCAAAAGCTATGAATTCGAGATTATAAAAAACCTAAAAAGTTAAACATTGTCAGAAAAAAAGGCGAACCTTTTTGGCTATCGTGGGGCGTTCGAGCGTCACAGAGTAAAATCAGAAAAAACATCACCATTAATATCCCTTTTCACTAGTTACCGAGAACTATGCTAAAACAAAATTATAATATTAAACTAAATAAATATATAAAAAATGTCATAATTACAACTGAATGTTCGTCTGATGAGCAACGTGATAATGATTTGTAAATGTACGAATATTTTAATGGTCAGCAAATGCTAAAGAATACAAAAAAAAAAAAATATTCTTAAAATTCGAAAAACTGTATTTTTATAAAAACATACTTAAAATATTTATTTGTATACAACATAGCTTCAATATATTTCCCCTTAAACTGTTTATTTTATTATGTAAGCACATACAGGAGAATACCGACAGATGGTGATAGTAATTCTGAAGTCTCATAGAAGATACATTTGAAAAACTGACAAAGCTTTCATTGCAGGCGAAACTGCGGTATTCCATCAAGTGAATAAGCAAATGATTAAAACAACGAAGGAAGTATTAGAAAGATTGAAAAGGATATCAAAGTGAACGCTAAAAATATAAATAACAATTGATAACTGAACAAGTGGCCAAACTGGTAGCTCTCCCATCACTTTTACTCTTGCCGCCGGCTGACGGACGTCTGTGAGAAGTGACGCGTCCTCATGACCCGGGGTGGACTAGCAGCCTCCATGGTCAGCCACGCAGCAGCCTTGACAGCAGATATATTAGACAGGCATCTAATAATTTGCGACGGTTACGAACGCTTCGGGGAGATTTACGAGCGGCTCAGAGAAAGCCTCTTGCGCGCTTTACATAATTATTCATTTCGATATTTCACAGCAATATTCAGAATTAACACTTTAATTACTAACACTGCCAATTGCACATCATCTACGCCTACAGGCTATCTACCGAGCCTTCCATTTAGCGTCATTCAAAGTACGTATTATTGATGGTTTTCTAATTACAAAGGATGTAATCGTACATGTTATGTGTATCTGGAATTACTTACATTTTTATTGTTTGCTTATACAAATCTTCTTATATCCGTTCTATATCTGGAGTCACCACAAATTGCTGCCACTCAGTTTTGTCAGTTGCCACTACCCACAACTCATACCCAGACATCTCTGCACCCGAAAAACCTGACAACATACTCATTTATGATCCTCAACGACCTGCAAGGCAGAAGATCAGGGTCTTGCAGAGACGGCTGCTGTAGTATCTAAGACATATTTTAGAGGATTTGTTAATGGGATTTTTAAGGAAGGCGGATGATTAGCCCGACGCTTTTGACTATTTGGTCCTAAGGATCAGCCCAGTCCAAACCTTATTTATACACCTTCAATTATATTTATTTTGTAATTACTTCAGTCATTTCATATATTAATATATTATTACGCTAATAGTATAATAGCAGTAACCAAATTTACATCAATCAAAAATTAAGTAAAATATTTTATAATTAGTAAAGCATCGGGCTAATCCTCTGATCTCATTAAAAATTCAAATTACAAATAAACTCAAAATATGCTTCGGATTCTACAAGAGCCGTCTTTTCAAGTGCGCAGGCTTCTCCCATAAAAGTCATAGGGAACCATATATGATTCTAGAGGTAGACCTTAAGGCAAGACATAGACAGTGGCAACTGAATCAGATTGGTGGTAACCGTATATTTTAGATATGGAACAGATTTGGAAAGAAAAAAAAAGCATTGCTAATATTCAGTATTACTTAATGAACCGATGGAAATTTAAAAACTGATTTAACAATTTATATAAATATATACAAATCTATGGCATACCTGTATATCATGTTATTATATAACAAAACACCATCATATATCACAGTATACTATAGTATTAGCTATACATGTGTACTTGTATGTGCATTAATTATTGGAGTAGACAAAATGTAAGAATTTTATTAGAAATGACTCAGATTCGACTCCAAGCCAAGCTACTATTTTTCTTTATATCAAAAACTACTCGTACATGAGTTAAGTATCAAAGAATAACGTGATATAAATAACTATAATTCAATCTAAGTGATATTTATTTTTTAACAGTAAGTCATACTATTAAGAGATTAAAATATTAATATACACGATAATGCACGATCGCATACCTCAAAAATTACGAAAGAAAAAATTAAAGCCCTAGGTAAGCCAACTGTCCCATATTCACCAGATCTTGCTCCATCGGATAACCATTTGTTCCGGTCAATGCAACACTTTTTAAACGGAAAATAATACAACAGTTATGAGGACGTCACAAAAGGCATATCTGAGTATTTTACATCAAAACCAGCTAAATTTTACGAAAGTGGTATTAAAAAATTGACTGAAAGGTGGAAAGAGGTTATATCCAACGATAGCAATTATATTTTGAACTAAATTTTTATAAATAAATACATTAAATGCACCAAATTGTTTCATTGAAAAAACGACATTCTTTTCCGGTTCACCTATTATATGTGGAAGGAAATGTATTTTTTGTGCAAAGTTTGCTAAATAAAATAACTAGTGATGAAAAAAGAATAGATAAACAAAACGAGAATCTTCTCAACAATGAGATTGGGTTTTTTCCGAGTGTCAAACATCGGCTCGGCATTCGGACATAACGGTGAAAGTGGCAGCTCGGCCGCATATCGCCATCATCAATAATAATAAAACACAAATAACACATTGTTTTTCGCTGCGCATACACGAAATGTAATGTTATTAATAATTTATTCACGACTCATCAAACCGAGAGTTGTTTCCGATCGAAGTGTCCGACCGCACATCTCATCGAATCAATCTTTCTTGATATGTCGACGAACCATAGGAGTATAACTTTTGATACTATCATAGAAAACAGAATTTATACTTAATATATGGATACGATAGATAATGTAATCGCAAATTCAATAATCGAAAGCATTGGGAGACCGTGGAAAACATAAAAAAGCATGTTGCAAAGTTCCTGAGAGACATTTCCGTCGAAGACTTTCAAGGTAACTTCCAGATGTGGTGGACATGTGTCTTCAAATGCATTAATGCAGGGGGAGAGTTTTTTGAAGAATTATAAGCATTTGTACATTTCCGGTCAATAAATATATTTTTAGGAGGAAATGAGCATTACTTTTGTAATGGATCATGTATGGTTTTTTTATGATGCATCACAAGATAATTAACGCAATTTTATTCAATATTTCAATTAACGTTTCATCTCTGATCCTATATCAATTGTGAAACTATGCTGTTATTACGCTAACGTCATAGCACTGACGTCGCAAACTCCTCCACTTTACGGAATATACAATTATTAAAGTTGTTCAAAGTGTCATCGCGTGGAATAATGCGATAATCTATCCATCAAAGTGATTCCCCGTGTTTCCAAAGTCTGTCCATGAATGCGGTGCTGTAGTTTATTAGCTTTACCAAAGCTATTTTCTCCATATCCATCAATACAACAATTTTTATTTTAAGCACATTGAGTAGGTTGTGATATCAGCTTGTTACATCTCCTTTAGGCTGATGCCGTAAAGCCTCGAAAAACGATATTTTGTCACTTATTTTTGTCCGCTCGCCTGACATGCACATCTAATGTTAGTTTTGATTGTATAATGTTACATGGTGTTTGCATACGCCAATTTATTTGTTATGATAACTGGGTCATTTCCTGTTGGTATCACTGTCATCTTGAATTCTCTTTTTCTGCAGCGACGGTTAGGAGCGCCGAGATGTCAGAGTCGAAGAACGGTCTTTTTGTTGCTTAAGTGTTTGACAAATAAACCGTCATAATATGTGAAACGTAAACAAGTTCTTTATATTGTGAACCTGATCCTACATCCTGTCATCCAGTAAATAGATATAAAATAAGAGGGGAAGATATCAGTTGTTTGTCAATTATGTGTCATTTCTCTGTTTACATAAATATGGATTCGGCAATGACTGGGCATGTCTGTGGTTCGAACCACGAACCTTCGAAGGTGTCCGATATGTTTTGATGAGAAGTCGCCGCTGAAGCTTCGATGAAAAAATCAAACGACTGTTAAATAAACCCAAATCGAATTACCCGACGGGATTCATGTACAGTCAATCAATTATGCGAGAGTGGACGTTTTGTATTCAAGAGGCATTGGCGCAGACATATTGAATTTTAATCAAATAATAACTGTCCTAAACTAAAAAATAATTTATAATATATAGATAGCTACGAGCACGGGTGTACCTATCTGGTACGTAGAAGTAAAAACATTCAAGAATCCCAGGGTTGTGAATTGCACCGCGAAGAAGAAGGAATGAATGTTTGAGTATGGCAATTTTCCTGCGGGACTTTTTCTTAATTAATCTGTTACTTTCCACCAGATACAATAATTATCTGAAGTAGAGATCAAGATGAACTCATCACATGCTGACAGTAATCTGAACGAAACATTCATCAAAAGTACTTTATAGTAATTGGAGATTAATTTAGGTATATCTTAGAAGTCCAGTTCAAGAATTTTATTTTCAGAAAACCTATCAACTTCATACGTTAGAAAAAATGTACTTAATACGCAAAATTTATGCCTCTCTCTTTGACTGGCCAAATAAATAAAAAATATCAAATATACTGAATGGCTACCCAATATCTGAAACATAGAGTCAGAATGCACTATTAAAAGAAAACAATCAATGTTTGATGGCATTCTAAGAAAAGTTTTAATCGATTTCTAAGCTCAATAAATACTCCCGGTTGGTGTGGATTTAATCCCTCACCCGTAAAATGACAATCATAGCCTATTAAATCAAATTGGTACGAGACGAAAGTCGTCCCGTGAACACCACCTATTCATAATGAACTCCTGTAATAAATATATGATGCATGAATGTCGGGCTGTAGTCTATGAAGCTGAAGTCTGAAAGATCAATACTCCTCATGGAGCGCTTATTAACCATATGTAACATGGTAAGGGTCTACAGATGATCTCTGCATCTTCATCTGTCGGTATTCTCTTGCATGTGTTTCGTACAAAAAAAAGCTATGTTATTGACGCAACGCTCGGAAAGTCTACATTTTTCCAGGTATTTAAGCTGACATCTCTCTTGGGAGATACTCGTAGGTTACGCCACTGGACCGCAGACTCCGGAATGTAATGAGTGACCACTTGACTGACAATGATCGAGAAGCGATGATTTTAAATTTTACAGGTTGCATTTTTTGCCGCGTGTAATTTACAATGAAACAAGCTTCTCGGATTTTTTTAGCAATAAAACTTTCATCCGAACGTTTTTCTCCATTGAAATGCGGAACATCGCTGACAGTACATCGGTATTATTTATCCGCTTGTTTTAAAAAGAAACACAAATTAATAATTATCTTTTATACAAACATATGCTATAGAATAAATACAGTTACTTCTACGGTTGTTTATTAATAGTAAAATGTCACATAAGATATGATGATCCTGCAACATTATTAAACGATTTTTGTATAGTATTGAACGATTTTTTTTCAGTCAGAAAAAATGAACAAGAGTTATCCGTAATATAAGATTCCCATGGAGCTACAGTCCTGAAAAGTGCTGTTATGATGGAACTCCATCGTCACTGGAGACGAGACTTGGGTGCACTACCTCACACCCGAAACCAAATAACACTTTAAACAATGGATTCACCCAGAGTCGCCGACAGGAAACGGATCACCGAGCGCAGCTCACACCTGGATTAATTCTCTTCATTCTAATTTATAAAGTTATAAAGACCAATATTTTGATAACCTAGGATCAATAATTTTATAATATTATTTATATTATAATATTAATTCGAGTTCCTATGCTCATTTCGATATGTTGTATAAATATTCTAATATGTGAGTAATAAAAATGTTTTTAATCTTAAGATTTCCTAACGTCATTGTCTTAGTTACAGATTTCGTATATATTTTTCTAGCATTTTTTTTATCAATCACTATTTGGCTAATGATTATTTATTGACAGAGAAGATTTATTTAAGGCATGATCCAGCAATAAATCATGAGCTTAAGATCAAAACAACGCAAATTGCTCACTTCACATTCAAATACCGCAATAAACAAATGATAAACGACATGGAATTCAAATGTTCAAACTTTTATCATCTCTACTAGGAAATGCTAATCACTTATTTATAATTACCGGTTATACGAGAAATGAGTTTTTTATTAAAAATACTCGTACATGCGGAAGAATACAAAAAAATTATGTAAATCGAAACTCTTCAATTTGTATGCTTTATAGCTGACTTTGACAGACATCCCATGAATACCGGACTGTAATCTTATGATGCCTTATATTAGCCTTAGAAAACTATACATATAATGCACTTAAACTACATTTAAAATTCTATGCGTCATACAATCCACATGAGATTTCACCATCACTGTGTGTCGGTAAGCTCTAATAACTTCATTTTGACTCAAAAAATAGCCTACGTAATTAGTATACTTGTACATTAAGGTTATCAACACACAATACAACTACAATACAATAATACTGCAAATTTTTATTGTGAATAATGAAAATAAAATTGCTTATTTAAGAAGAAGATAAAACACGAATATCTATTTTCTTATTCAGCCACAATCAAGGAAGATAGGCACCTAATAAGAACCATCTCAGAGAGGCGAGCCCGATGGATCGGTCACATCATGCGCCACGATGGTCTTCTCCATGATATTGTGGAGGGGATGGTTGACGGTAGAAACTGTAGAGGGCGCCCTAGACGGGAGTATTTGCAGCAAGTGTTCGAGGACATGAGTTGTAGCTCTTATGCTGAGCTGAAAAGGGTTGCGGAGGACCGAGATGAATGGAGATCGAGATGCAAGATTCTGTTGCTGCAAAGCAATCCACCGGATTGATACTACGAAGAAGATTCAGCCACTCTGCTCGTTACATACATTCTATAATTCATTCAATTCGCAAAATTCTGGTTATATTAATATGAAGCTATGCCTAATAGAAAGTTAAACATTCGTGTTTCGAATTCCTACATACAAATAAAATCAACGAAACAAACATTAACAGCCATAATAAGCTCATAAAGTGATTCAATGAATTAAACGCTCAAACATTAAATGGTTTTTTATTTATCTTTCGGGTGTATCAAATCTCTTGAAGCGGGCGATTAATTATAATTAATTTCATGACCGCAAGACCGAAAATGAATGAAAGAGTACTCTGTTAATTAATATCCTGAGATAGTAAAGTTTCGTACCGGATTTCAATGCACTCACAATTTTTAAATATGCAGTTGTGAATTAATTTTAATTATAGTTTTTTAAAAAGACGCTGAGAAGATGTTATACTTTTTTTATAATTTTAGAATTCATTTTAATTAAAAATTAATAAATTATAAATATTTAGTTTTGATTCACAATTTATTTTAACGATTACATATTTCGGCCTTCCTGAAGACCATCTTCAATAATTGAACAATAATTCAATAACAAACAAAGATTTTAATTAAAATTAATTCTAAAATTATAATTATGCAGTTTCACCAAGTATTGTCAGTTGATAACCTTAATGTTAAGATGTTATACGTTTCTTTACCTTCAAAAATATTTTTTATTTTAACATTTGCACCGACGATATTCTATATTTTATATATAATGATATTATAATAGTACACGTATGGCAGTGGAATTTACGGTTAGTATTATAGTTTTTAATGACATCAGGTGTTGTGCCCATTGTCCCCGAGGTCTGGAACTTACCGATCATTTTTGAGAAGGATAAATCGTTTAATAGAAGTATGAGAAAAAAACATCTGTGGTATTTGTTCTCCTGCAGCATCTGTTGGGTTTGTCCAAACCTTGTCCACCTTCGCCTCTTAAAAGACTTCAGTATGGACGGCTGCCTTGTCTTCGAAAACAATACATAGAATATACTTGCCGAAGCTGCAGGAGGCAGAGCTGATATGGGATGAAGCGAGGATCGTGGCGGCTGACAGAGTTTTGTTTGCAACAGTTCGTAAATTACGAGTATACGCTCTTATTAAGAAAGCAAACATAGTGATGATTATCGTGATGTATATGAAGCAGATTAGGTATGGAAAAATACTGCCTGGAAGGGATATGAGTTACTTATTCAATAAACCTACGTAATTTTATTATTTAATATCAACATTTTTTGTCACTCAAAAAAGCCTTACTACACAGAACGCGATCTGTCACCGCAGACAAAGATCTATCATGTGATCAGCTATGACATTAGCTATGATTGGTTGCCCACCAACTGTCGATTTTCGTAAAGAAACACAAAAAAAATCGCTGCCCGTCGCGATCCAAAAGCGCTTTGTTGTGAAGGGCTTTATTATGCATTTAAAGTATTATTTTTTATTGTCATGAGCTTGGTGCATTCATAAGGACACGACGGCTGCTTCCAAGGAGTCCATTCTTGCAGCTTCGGTGAGCATCGGAAGGTCCGTATCCCCCGAGGCCACCACGAAAGAGAAGGATCCTGCCAACGGAACCCTCTGATCAAATAACCCGGCAACCGTATGATTATTTTTTATGTAAATAATACGCTCACTTGCTTTATGGACGATGATTACACCCTCGCATTTCATCATCATCGTGATTGTCGATCTATTTATTCAACCATATACTCGCACATCCCCAAAAATCAACCATTATTGAAACATATTCAGACAATTGATATTGCTAGTTGACGTGAATCAATAAAAAAGTTAAAATGACAATTTAAGTCAGGACCACCAGAAGAAGCAAATTTTTTACGGCATTCTAAAATAATAACTTTAATTTAAAGTATCGTCAGTGTTTCATATATATTTTTTCTATTTACACATCGGTATACAATGTACTATATATAATATTACAAATTATAGAACACCTTTCATGAAAACATTATATAATAAAATGATCACCATTTTATATCCGGAAATATCGAATATACTTAAATCTCAGTTCGTCTAATTGTTATGATATACTAAAATGCCGAAATTTAATATAACTCACATGAATGCTTCAACAAAATCCCTGCTAATTTACTACACTCGACTATTATGCGACGAATTTTATAGCTTGCACTGCACATTCTGTCGACGAAGAACTGTCAGTTTTAAAAATACATCCCTAAATGCCACCTGTAAGCCCTGCAATGCTCCAGTATAACTGTTTCCTCTTTCATATAATCTAGATCTCTTCAATAAACAGATACATGCAGTCTCCCTAATCCACACACAAAAATAACACAAGTTTTTCGCACGCAGCATCCATTCGTGCTGACTGAGCATCATACAGCCCATTGTGTCTTAACCTCCTGCATGCGTTTCGATAAAAAAGTCATTTAAATCTTCTTCTTTATCCTAGCCATTTCCCATCATCTGGGGTCGGTTCTCCTTGTGCACATTCGCCATGTCTGTCTGTCCTGCGTTGCATTCTCGGTCAAACCCATGGTTTTCAGATCCTTGTGTACAGTTGCAGTCCAGGTTTCCTGTGGTCTTCCACGTCTTCTTCTCAGCGTGGGTATGTTGAGGGCTCTCTTCACCATGTGGTCCTCATTTCTCCGTGTCACATGCCCATACCATCTTAGGCGGTTTTCCCTAATCTTTTCAGGTATGGGGGCCACCCGAAATGAACCCCAAATATAATCATTTCGAACTCTGTCCACTCTAGTCACACCGCCCGCTCGAAAAAAATATATTAAATAAGTTTGAATATTCTCCGCATTATTAAAACTATCCGTGATCAAAATCAATACAGCGATCGTTCTGCAATACATGCATCATCTTTAGGAGCTTACGTTGTGAACTTTGCTTAATTTGTAAGTGAAGAGCCGGCCATTCCGATCGCAGAGGATGATGATGACGACGATGAGGTGGAATAAAGAATTTGATTGAGTTATGGGTCTTATCCCGTACCCGCATAGACGCCACATCTGCCGACCCACGCCGCAGTTAGCCACGGTACCGGTACACGACAATTTCATGTTGCGTAATTATATAGACAATATCTCCCTTCTCACTAATAACACGGCGGCCACTCCGCATGTACCGCCGCATACTTCAGGGGCCCGAATCAATTATTTATCGTCGTTATTAAATTACGCCGTGCATCGGCTGTTTTATTCGTGCAATGAAAGTTGCACTTTTGTTGATGCCACACACATTGTAAGTGCATCGTAATGTGCGCTTGCACCAAGTTGTGTATCTAAGGACGTAGAGACAGAAAGAAGAACTTTCAATCCCTTCTTCGAACAGGAGATTTTCGACATGGTGACTTTTGGGTTTAGCCGTAACAAAATCGTCAGCCCTGAAAATGACATCTACAATGGCGGTAAAAATATTGGTCAAAAGAAATTCGCCATACACGGTTAAGCCCAAAAGTCACTATGCCAAATCTAACCGAGAAAACCCTAAGAAGTTTTTCATTATTGACTTTTTCATTGTCTTTTTTTATTATTTATGTATACGCATGGATGAGAATATAACCAGTCAATATCAGTGGGTTATATTACGCTCAATCAGGACGACTGGATGTTCCATGCGGGAAACATGTGTTGTGTATGTGTTTGTGTGTGGATTAGGGATATTGAAAGTGTATATTGATATGTATTTTTTAAATGAATTGAATTGTATGAAGTCGCCTGATAGCCTGCAATTACACACAATTTTAGATCAAGCGAACAGATAAAAAATGAAAAAAAAAAGGATTCTATTCTACGTCATCCTCGTTAAATGCGCGCGTTATTACTACGATATCCTTGATGTAGTTTAACAACAAGGAACCCTCAAAACCAAGCAGCTGTTCAAAACTGTACTTCTAAGAAATGGCAGAGACTCCTAGGCGACAACACAGAATACATCTCCTGATTTCATGGATGATGCACTCCATTAGAACATTTACGGTGTGCTGTACGCCAGGATCATATGCACAAACGTAATAAGAAGAAATACAGATACTAAAGAGCATTCCAGAGCTTACCGGTGACATTTAGAAGCTGATTTTTAGTCACTGCTAGTTTTTGATCGACATACTTTAATAGTGAATAGATTTTCAATAAGTGTAAGACGATTTTGTTGGCTACAGATGGTAACATTTTGTCAACACAATCAAAAAGATGTTTCCAAGACTCGCAGACACATTAAACGTCTATTAGATTGAATCTCTGCAATTACAAATAGACTTGATCCTTGTGTCGTGTCGGACTTAACGAATCGGAAACAGAAATCATTCCCGTCTTATGAATCACAGATAATGTCCGATCCACCGCCGTCCAGCACCAGCCGAGTGTCTGCGATCATTGTTTAATAGTATTAGATTGAACTGATCAATCATCCGTTATTACGTTAGGAGCATTATTGATCGTGGCCTGGAGATTTTTTATTGATAAAAGGAGATGTCACATTTATAAGACAGATCTGACGTGAGAAGTTGAACTGAAAAGTTAATAAAATTCATTATATAAATACATTTTTTTTAAAAATCCTTTGAATAATGTGTGCATAAATATTATTGCGCTTTGTATTGAGACTTCGGCAGGTATATATCCGATCGGGCAGAAATAAATTTTACCTGAAAGCTAAAACCTTACTTCCGCCGAAAGACAACAGCAGGTGATGCGCATAGAATATTAGTAGAAACATACGGCGACAAAGCTTTTTCAGAACAAACATGCAGAAGATGGTTATATTTCTATGGCAATTTTGTAGTGGTATAGTTAGTTAAAAGCAACAGTAAAAAAACTCACAAAAAATAATATGTCATTTATGGAAGCTAATCACATTTTTAACAAATCCTACATCCTGTATACACATACAAATCTACAGCAAATATTATCTTCAATGGCATATCTCTCGTCAATATCGGAGAAAAAGAAACGGCAGACGCTGGGATTTGAACCGCGACCTTCGCACTTATTTGCTGTATGTGTCAATCAATTTGCTAACAAATATTGGTCTAGATCAGCGGTCGGGGAACTTTTTTAACCATAAAATGTTTTGCGTAAGTCAGTATTATCCCAAAATATTTTTGCGTAAGTCGATATTACCCCTTCCCCCCATTTTGAAAAGAAGACAATCAATGTATATTTAAATAATCATTATTTATTGAATTAATTTACACGGAAAATAACAAAAAAGTTGCATGAAAATAGTAAGTTGTATGAAATATCAAACTAGAAAAAATTCCTTATTACCCCAAAAAAATACTTTTACCCCATTTGGGTAATTTACCCCGGTTCTCCGACCGCTGGTCTAGATTTTAAATTATCTATCAAGTATTAGAATATTGAAATATATTTTTAAAAAGCAATTTAATAATATTTTTAATAAGTCAAACAATTTAATAAAAATAAATATTGTTATAAAATTATGTACACAACTGATGTGTTATCAATGAGATTATGTACATAACATGTGTATTCGATTGTGCTTCAATTAAATCCATTATAATGTAGAAAAAAAAATGTTAGGTCACAATAAAATTGCTAACTAACAAATTCTCGATAGTGTAGTGCATAAACGTTGACAAAAAAAAACAGTTATAGTTTTAAAACTGAAAATAATATATATTTCTTATAAAATAGCGGATTATAATAAAAAATTATAGTAAGAAATTATAACTTAATATAATATTTTCAATAAAATTAAATTTAAAAAAACGAGAAAAAAAGGAATTCGAAAATAAGGGGTTGCTTCTAAGTAAATGTTCCATAAGCACTGCATTATATTTGTACTTGAATATCCCTGATACATTACTTATTATTATTGTGAAAATAGCACAAAATAATAAACTGATATAACTGTTCACAAAGCAATAATTTTTCAAAGTATCATGATCGATAAATCATTGTTCCTTTATTATATTATTAAATGTGTAACAATAGAATTTGAATATGAATGCCAATATCCGTTTCGAATGAACACATTTCAATCGGTAGATAATGAAGACGTTATTTTTTCCGCCGGGCGGGGGCGCTGGGCAACAATATTTTTCAAAAAAAAGAACACCTTTGTGACGCCATCAACAAAAGCCATCCGATCAAGATATGGACGCCTCGAACCTGAGCCAAAGAACAGATAACCTCTTCATAATGCAACACAAAGGTAACTGTCTCTTATAATGGATAAAAGAGTTAGAATATTTACAGTTTAGAAGTCAACTACATGTATAATAATCCTTTGATATCTAGGCATAATGTATCAGAGTGTATCGGTGTTTGATCAGTAAAGTGTTCCTTCAGTATCTACATGAATAATTTAACAACAAATATCCAGTTGTTCAACACAAGTCTTCACAAAAATAAAGAAAATTGTATGGTTATTAACATATTTTAAGATGCCTGCGTGGAATACTGGTTGTACGATGGTATGACTTTAAGGAAAGTCGAGGAGAAGAAGCGGAAAAGCACCCTTCGTCAAATTAACACTGCAGGTTAGAGTGGAAAAGTCCAGTTTTCCCAGTCTAACTGATACAAATCAATTTTTATGGATACAAGTCATGGATGACATAAAATCAAATAGAAATTATCTTACAAGGTGTAACTTAGTAATATTCTACGACGAAGATCATCAGACACTAAAATCTCAATGATGATCGTGATTAATTGATTAGATGTATCGAGGTAATAAAAGGCACACTTCAAACATATTCATTGATTTAGATTGTGTCAAATGTTAAGCTAATAAATTTTATTGCCAGTTTTATTATAAGGCTATTAATTTTAAATGGCGCACATTAAAATCATCAAACCACCAATAAGAAGAAAGTTTTTAGTAAAAGCGCCGACCGATCGCAATGAAACATCGGCACTTTGCAATCGATTTGAAAATTTATAGCACCAATTTAACTCAGGGTAATTAATCCTAAGTAAATTTACTCAAATAGAGAATTTAAATTTATAACACATGAGGTATTTTTATTATGCCGCTTTATAACAATATAAGCAAAGAAATAAGTATTTCATAAAGACTGACTTGGCTTTTTCAAGTGTAAAGAAATTAAAACAAAGAACCGTCGGGTTAATGGTTTCACTAATCGTATATACATAATTGTTATCCTGTACAACAACCAAAATGAATAGTTCCTTCCGTTAAGCGATTTGGAATATTTTTTAGAATGTAGTTTACTAACAATTAAATATATTTAAATAACCCTGTTCATTATAATATGAATATAAAATTTCTTCATAAACAGTATTATCCTACATTAATCATCCTTTATTAGGTAAAACATTGATTATACAGTATATATAGCTAAGCATTCATTTTCGTTAATACTCAAATTATATTTAACTATTTAAAACGTATTGCAGGTTTGCAGTCGCATAAATTTTCTATTTAAGGTGTGTTTCACGGATAGATTGAAGGATATCACCGTTATACACAAATTACGTTACATGTGATTCGTTGGAAGAAAATGAAATCTTTGTAAATATATATAATTATGCAAAACACTAAATTTGATATTTCTTGTTACTTTGAGGTTTCCCAGGGGGAACGACTATATGCAGCAATTAGGAAATTGATATTATTACGTAAACACATACATGAGGATACCGTCAGAAGGTGATGTAGAAATCTTGTTCAAGGATTATACAAAGCACTGCTCATAGTCTTGAACAACTAACAACATTAGACTACAGCCAAAATTCACACATCGAACATTTTACGGGAAGATACTATGATATTATAGATGGTGTTCATAAGACAACTTACGTCTACCATCACTTTAAGTATCTAAAGGCCACATCTGGTATTTTGGAATAGGTGAATAATTAATTTCACATCATACGTAGAAACTGTAGAGCCAATAATGCGATGATGCTTCTAAATAGGCAACCTTTTTTCTTCTTTTGTCAATGTCAATGGCATTGGTATCCTGAATCATTGAAAACTGTTATTTCTCTGTTATTTCATAGATTTTTTCTCTCTTATTTTTGTTTTCATTTTTAACGGTTATTATATCATGTATCGTTTATTTTATTGTAGCTTCTGTTCTTTTAAATAAGTAAATCAATTATATTTAAAGTTTCGTTGGGTATCGAAACCACGACATCTGGCTTTGTAAGCAAGCGCTTTTCTTCTAAGCCATGCCCGCCGGCATAAGAAAGGATGTCAAGTTAGAAGCTACCGATAGAAATACAGACGCCCTGATCGCAAAGGTATACAGTTCGCTTCATCGAAAACCAGTCGCCATAAAGTACACGATTTGAAGCGCACGGTGCGATGTATTTGTCAGTCCGTAAAACATGTAAGACGACCGTAAATTATCATTACACCGAGACACGATAAACTTAATATTATTGAATTAAATAAACATATCACACGGTTGCGAGCGGGAAGAGATGCCTAGCTAACGAAAATAACATGGAATTACTTTCACTCCGTATCATGTGGCGTACGAATTTATATCTCAACATAAAAATCCAAGTACGCTTCGAGTTGTGTGATTATTTCTTAACAGTTGTTACGATAAAAATTGCATTCGTATGAGCAACATATCATATATATTCATTATATAAATGTACATGTCGGTTGGTTGGTTGTTTGGTTACCTAATTAATGTATTTGATATTTCTATATTACATACTAAGAGTATTATTTATTTAGCCAATACTTTGTTTAGCGTCAGCAACAGATGCAGGTATAAATAGATTTGTATTATGTATTCAAATTAAAGTGAGAAATTTTTTTTAAGAATTTTTTTTACTAAATAAATTAATGAAGATCAATATTCATATCAATATTATTTATTTACATAAATAAAAAGTATGACAAATATCATTTTATGTAACATTTATTTTATCAATTTTATCGACGTCGATGGCCGGGAGTAACGCCATCGATTGCGTCCTGGGCAGACAGGATCTGTTTTTTCCGACACAATTTTTTTATCTATGTAAACGCATGCAGGAGAACATACCCGGTCAAAACCAGTGCACTCTATGACGCTCAGCCAGGGAGGCTGGACGCTGCATGCGGGAAACGTGTATTGTGTTCGTGTTTGTGTGTAGGTTGGGAGATTTCAAGTGTATATTTATCTGTTTCTTAAAGAGATCCAGATTGTAGGATGGAGGAAGCATAGACGCTGGAAGAGCAATCCATAGCTTACCGGTGGCATTAAGGAAAGAGCTTTGAAAGCTGCCAGTTCTTGGTCGACATATATTAACCGTGAATGGATGGTCGGCAAGTTTAAGACGAGTTTGTCGGTTGTGGGTGGGTGCAGGAGGAATTAGTTCTTTAAGTTCCGAAGAGCAGCGACCGTGGTAATAACGGTAGAAAAGACTAAGTCGCCTGTGTTTCATTGATTGCAGGTTAGACGTAAGGGTCACTGATATTGTGCTCAACGAATTGATGTCGATGATTTAATTTTCGTCAAGACTGGGGGTTGTAATCCCTTAGTCACAACTTCTGACGTGTATTTCCTACATTTTTTTACATCGTTCGCGGCATTCAACATATCAGATAGTCCACCTCTTAAGAAATTTCTCTTCCATCGTCAACCATCAATATTGCTAGTTGTCACAAGACTAACTATTATTATACTCTTTTTGCTACGTATGGCACAACACGTCAAAGAAACACGGCAGAAATCTTCGTTTGTACTGGTTAATTTTGATGTTTTCGTGCGTTTTTTTTTTGTACCTCTGAAACGGTAAAATAAATAAGATGCACCTCGTAAAGGCGATAGTAATTTAAATGAAATAATTACAGTCGTTGCATTCATTGCAAATGAAATTGGTCATCAAGTCTCATTGCATCGCACGCGGCCTTATCCCGCAGCGTGTGTCTGACGTGATGCGCCCGACAGTCGGCGTGAGTTTTAACACTTTCCCGCTCACTTCTGACGAATAAAAAGTTGTTCTGTGGCAACTCGCCTCATTAGTTTCTGTTAATTCGGCGCCTCGCAACCATCGCTTATTATTTCATGATTAATCCAAACACTTCGCTTCGATATATGTACATATACGCAAGGAAATGAAAAACAGCAAACTTTTTCTCTTTTTATCTTTTATTCGTTGCTTTCATCACACGACCTCCTTGAAACAAATATATATTATATTACGACCACACGCATCTTTTTATATCTACTTAAATACATACTAACTGAAGTTGCTTATTTTTTTTCTGATATAGAAATATTAATATCATTTGTGATTTATCTAAAAGACTACGTTTTATAATATACGACAAACTCGTCTTACACTTGCCGAACATCCATACACGGTTAATGTGTGTCGACCAAGAACTGGCAGTTCCCAAAGTTCCTTCTCTAATGCCAGCTTTGGAATGCTCTTCCAGCGTCTGTGTTTCCCCCTTCTTACAATCTAGATCTCTTCAAGAAACAGATAAATATACACTTGAAATCTCCCCAACCCACACACAAACACTAACACAACACACGTTTCCCGCATGCAGCGTTCAGCCTCCCTAGCTGAGCGTCATAGAGTGCACTAGTCTTGACCAGCTGTGCTCTCCTGCATGCGTTTACATAAAAATAAAAATAAATCGATTTTAAATGTGTTGATTTTAAGTTCCAAGATTTGTGTAGAAGCAAATAATCAAGTAAGAAAATAATTGAAGTTTATATAAAGGATTTACAAATGTATTAGATAATTTATACTTTATTATAATTTAATAACAAGGTCATTAAATTTGACTTTATATTAATTAAATAGTTGAAGGAACCATAATAAATTATTAAATTTCAAATTTTATCATCAAGATGAAGATACTCAGGTGGGCGGGCGGTGTGACTAGAGTGGACAGAGTTCGAAATGAGCATATTCGGGGTTCATTTTGGGGTGGCCCCCTTACCTGAAAATATAAGGGAAAACCGCCTAAGATGGTATGGGCATGTGACACGGAGAGATGAGGACCACATGGTGAAAAAAGCCCTCAACTTACCCACGCTGAGAAGAAGACGTGGAAGACAACAGGCAACCTGGACTGCAACTGTAGACAAGGATCTGAAAATTCTAGGCTTGACCGAGAATGCAGCGCAGGACAGACAGACATAGTGAATGTTCTCAAGGAGAGCCGACTCCAGATGAGAAATGGCTAAAGAGAGAGACATTTTATCATCAAGAGTAGAAAAGTTTATTAAAAAGAGAAATAATGCAAATTATTTAGATTTGAGTAATAAAAAGAAAGCACCATAAAATTGCAGTCATTTGTTTTCAAATATCTGAGTTAGCAATCTTAAATGTACATCATTTATAAAATTAAAAAAGGAATTAATGATACATTTAAAAATAATATGAAAAAAATATATTAATAGTACAAATGACTAGTTAAATGCAAATTAGTATTGTTTGCAGGAAGTTGAGAAGAAAGAGATTACACAATGCTCTTGAATTATTTGTCTCGGCAGAAGATCGAGAATAATAAGATAATTACCTACAATTACCACACTTCCTCTGTAGACTCATAATTGGTTGAAATTGACATCAGCGAATTGCAAATTGAGTGACATGACCAGCGTGAGTCCGCTGAGATCTGGTACTTTGACTTGTAATGTTCACGTTATAAAAGACATGTTTTTATTTAAGTGTACACAAAACAGACGCCATTGTGTTTTTTTAAACATTGTTTTATACACGTAAAGGGCTGGCCATTAATAACAGTCTAAAAACGCGATTACAAGTATCACGACATCTTCTCGACACGTGTAACTTCAAGCAAACTTTAGATTCGTTTTGTGTTTTAGATACTAAGACACATTGATAATCACACTTTATATTTACTCTCTAATTTTGACTCAATTGAAATAAAGGATTGTCGTCGTATGCTTTATACATGCAGAATTTAACACACAAAAAATCTTTGGAATTAATGCAAAAGCTTTTGAAGTAGGCTACAAAAAAGTAGGATTTACAAGAAGTTGTTTTCATCCATTCAGTCTTTAGTTCGCTTCGTGGCCCGAGTGGTACTTACTATAAATAAATAGACTGTCGGTAACTAATAATAATAATATAAAAAGCTTGTGAATAAATGTTAACTGATTGAATAATAAAAATTATAATATACATACTCTGAATATATACTACAGAGACATCTATCGTTAGACGATGTTAACAATGGTATAAATACATCAACTTTCGCGTATCTGCCCAGGCAGAGAATGGTCGAGAGGACTGCGCGGTGTGTAGAATAGAGCAAAAGTGCAAGGCTTGAGGTTTAAATCCAGCGTCTGCCGATATTTTTTCTGAATGAATTGATACGTTTAAAATTTGATGTAGAATTTTATGTGTGTATTTAATTACTACCTACAAAAAAATATTTTCCTGGGGACAATACACATACTTAACACAGGTACGGGTAAATAAATGTTGATTGAACTGAAATATTTATATGTCTGAGCGTCCAAAGGTTATGTTATATTTAATATTTTTTATTAAAAATACTAAGATTTGTACAAAATAAATATTAATTAACGGTGTCGGTTTTAGGGGGTGGAGAAATGGAGCAGTGGCCCAGAGCGTCGAACAATCTAGGGTCGGCAAGGGCAGCCTGTCATGCTTAAGATATTTAAATACTCGTAAGCACTAAAAAAAACCCTGGGACGAGACAGGGTCTGAAGCCAACACTGTGAATGACAAAAATCATTTTTTTTAGAAATACTTTTAATCCATGTTATGCAAAATGTTTCACATACAGGTAGACAATCAAGAATCGCAAACAACACATATAAAAGTGCTAAATTTGATTTTCATGTCTGTAAACACAGGAAAAATCACAGGACAATCGGGGCAGCAATACGAATAGTGACATTATATAATAGTATTTACCTTGTGTTTGATGATCGATGTCCTGGAGAAAATTCAATGGAGGAAGGCTCTACTGCCTCTACCGCATTGATGGAGAAGACGAACTAGTATAGTCTGATGCTGAGGGACAACTGAATATCTTGGAGACTCCGAGGATCATCGTCCAGGTGTACAAGCACCTAACAGCATCTGCGTTGACAGCGAATCTGCACCAAGTTGTTTATTCTCGGAAGTTATCTTCTAATTCACTTGAGTTTTTTGTATCACTTTTCGAAACGTTTATTAATACTTTGCAGTTAATATTTTATGGCTCGTATTGTTGCATTATTCGTTGTGACCACTTTATGGAAAATAAAACGAAGAATTTTAATAACGGTGCAATAAATCAGCGAAATATTATTTTGCTTTCACCGCTTTATTGGCGATATCATAAATTAACATATTTCGAAAAACTTACATTATTTATTAAAATACGTGCCTTTGCGTTATTTCGAAGTTAAAATTGCTTTAAAAATCAAACAATATGCCGTAGAAAAGTATCATTACAGTGATCGATAATTGTTTTAAAATTGTTTTACAGAATCGTATCAATAAACTTGTAAATACACCGTTTATAAAGTACAAATTTACCATTTTACAATACAACCGAAATATAACTGATAATTAACATAGCAACACATTTATAATTTATACCATCATAATATCTATTTATATCAAATTAAACATTTTTTTTTTTTTATCAATTATATTCAATAATAAACGTATTGCCTATGCGTAATACTGACACTGCATGCTTTTTGCACGTAAAGAAAATTAAGATAATAATTTGTAAAACGAGTATATTGTAACTAATTGTCTAGGATTCTTTCTACGTTAACTACTAACATTTTCTTTTGACGAACAATTACAACTTTGTGCATTATCTTTCGTGAATAACGTAAAATACTAACACTATCACATGACACTCGCTCCCTTTTATACTCATATGCAGTTATCTATTTTGTAAATACTTTGAAGCAATTAAAAAATCTGCGGTTTTACTGAGAACGGTTGCAGTGCATATCCGATAAATTAATACTCGGAAAAAATAAATAAACCATCATTACTGTAATCTATTTCCTTCATTTGCACTTACTAAACAGCCATTGAAAAACAACCAATTGTTTTTCATTGATAAGTCTGGAAAGATACATTGGTCAGATAACAAATATTACTTGTTTTTTTGGCTTTATTAAAAATATTAAATCGATTGGTTTTAGGTTGAGCCGTGTGCAGCGGATTGCTTCTGCCGATATTTATATGCACGACTATTATATACTCGTAAACTACCATTGCAGAGATCATAATTGAGAGAATGATGGGTACAAAATTAGATATAAACTAAATAATATATAATTTAGATTACACCTGATAAGAAAATTATCGAACACTTTTATAACAAAAATATTCACATTTGACTAGTTCATTATGTTTAACAATAATATTTTTAAATATTTTCCCTTAGCAACATGAATTGTTATTTAAGTTTTTTGCTTTCACTTTGAAATTAATTCCAAATATTAATTAAGTAGATAAACTTGACTTAAGATTTGTTACTTTGATAAATTACTTACAAACGTAATAAATTATTTTTTTATCAGGTAAATAATTTACAAAATGTAAGCTTTGTAAGTAATCAATATTTATTCTTAATTAATAAACTCAATGTTTTTTTTTTAAATCTGACACTATTGAATTTCAAAACCATATGATCACAAAAAAGACTTACTCAGATATACTATTGTCATCTAACAATAATAAATCGTCAATTATTACATTGAAAAAATAACTAAATCTCACACATTATTTTCCAGTCGCTCTTTATATCATAAATAGCTTAATAAAATGATCTGAATGATTTTCAGGTGACAAAAAAAAATCAGCGCAATGCATGCAATAATACTATAAATAAACAATATTTTATTTGGACGCACATTATTGCGATAACCTGCAAATTTACTGTATATAAAAATTACAAACTAATATATAATAAAAATAAACATTTTTACGGGCACAGTTTATTAACGTTTAATTTAAAACGTTGTTTAATTGAATTTCTTACGTTTTAAAGTTCGCGACGTAGTGAACGATTTAGAGTCGCGTAGGTTTTAGCGCTGAGGCGGGCGGCGTGCTCTCGGCGACGCGGTAGAGGGAAGACTGGCGATCGTTCGCCCGGCGGCCGGTGCTCGTACCGCAAGCAAAGGATGACATTCCTACTTTAATTATTGTTACCGTACCGGGCCGAATGATTTTACGGGCCTTTTTATTGTTGTAAGCACGACGAAGGTAATAAGATCAATACGGTATTGATAATTTAAAATAAAAACAACGTATAATATTATGTATACTGATATTCATTAATATGATTTTTAGAATCGCCTTTATTGTACAGCTGGAAACGTTAAATATTTTGCATAACCCTTTCATTACGGCTCTGTTTGAATACAAATTATACTGTCCATTATAAAACTAGTATTTGAAGCATAAATGTACTTATCTGGTCTATTTTCATATATCACATTGGTTCTTGTATACTTTAGCTATCAGGTGATGCATAAAAAACTATTCTAGGAAAGTAGCAAGACAATATATCACGTCAACCGATGTCAACGATCGGGGAATCTTATGACGGCATATGCCGACAACCGATGCGAAAGAGTTAAATAACATAAATTATTTGTATGAGTACGTTTATACATGTTGGAAGTGATAAAGCCTTCATTGATGGCGAAACTGCAGTCTTCCAGCAAGTGAAACAGTGCTCAGTTTGATCTATTTCATAATGAAATGAATCTTAAAGTGTATGCTAAAAACATGAACAACGTAAATTATGTTCATTATATTTTTACGGCCTGTATTTCTTTGTTCAGTAACTAATTCAAGGTTTTGGCAGTTAGTTAAATCAATTGGCAGTAAATAAAATGAATCGGCAATAGACTAAATAAATTGACAGTATCCACTGTGGCAGTATGAATGTGGTCAGTTATAAAATTGGAAAAGTCAGTAATGTATTCAATATTAATAAAAAAAAAAGTAAAATAATGAAAAATTAACGCATAAAATGAAAACCTAGCCTATTATTAATAACCATTCATTAACTATTTTCCGCCAATTTATTATTTTTCTACTGCTGATTGGTATTTTTCTAATACCAAATGGTTATTTTATAGTAACAATAGTTGCCTTTTTTAACATACAATTTGAGATCCATTTCAAATATTGAATAGGTAATTATTTTCTAATTTTTTAAACATGGATAACATTGATAACTGTTTATTCCCTTACTGGAATATCGGGATAAAATCGTTTCCTTAATTCTCTTAAGCTCCACCCAACCCCTTCCCTTCATACTTTCCTATTGTCATTATACTTTAGTAGATTTGTAGTTTATGCATTCACCAGTAAAATTGATTTGGACACGTACAGAACTGACGAAACTTTCATTTAAAACAAAACGACAGCATTCCAAAAAATGTATAAATAGTGCTCAGTGTGATCCATGTTAAAATAAGGTACTAAATAAGGTCGTATGAGGTGTTTATCTATTCAATAATTCGAATTATTATTTTCCTCTTATTACTTAAAAGAAGGCACACTTAAGTAGCAATAGGCAGGACATATCTGTCGAAGAGACGACGGTCAATAGGGAAGAAAAGTATTGGAATGGCGCCCAAGAACTGGCAAACGAAGCATTGGCCGACCCCCTACAAGATGGACTGACGATAAAAGAAGAATAGCGGGAGTGACCTGGATGCGGAAGGCGGAGGATCGAAGAGGATGGAGACTCATGCGGGAGATCAACAGTGGACGGACACAGGCTGATGATGATGATGACTTAAAAGAATAATTGCAGACCTTGCTTTTCAAATACCCATCGTAATATAAGTAAATATAGTCGTATGTTTGAATGCCTGAAAGAAGTAAGTATATAATTCAAGATTACTTCACAAATACCGCATCGATTGATGCGAGACTAATCCCCATTTAAATTGCAAATTAATAAATTAATCAGTTATATTTACAAATTTCAATCGAATTGATCCGGTGGTGACATTGCTTCATGGAGCTTTCACTTATATACAGTGAAGCTGGTCGTAGATGCAGATAAACACTTAACATTGTTTAGTCATATTATTATTGAAGAATCACATGAAAACATATTTTTACTTAAAACAAATATTTAATACATGGCTTAATACGCCTGATTTCTATGTTTGTATCAGATGAGCTTATAATGGTGAAATAAATAAAACGAAAGGGTTAATGGAACACACTCTGTAAGATATGAAGTGCAGATTTTATGTATTATTAGCGTAATACGATGTGTTTATTATAAATGCTTACAAACAATCTAAATTCTAAGTACTGGAGAATATTCTGAACTAAAAGTAAAGCATCTTTGAGAATTTATAGATTATTATTGTACATTACTTTTATCAATAATTATAACACGCTAAGCTTATGTGGAATTTTGTAGTGCTAAAAGCTAAAAATAATTATATTTCAGTAGGCAATTATGAGTTAATTAAATTGTTTGATGGGTAAAAATTTCATACCTTGCTTTAATATGGATCACACTGAGCACTGTTTCACTTGATGGAAAACTGCAGTTTTGCGATGTATGAAAGCTTCATCAGTTCCAACAGTACCGGCTTTAGACTCTGCGGCGCTCTTGGGCAATTTATTGTCTGTCGTCCCATATTGTGTATATTTTTTACAACCTAAGCAAGATTTGTTGTCCTCGGCGCCCCTTGCTTATTCGACGCCCTGGGGCACCCACTACACCACCCCCTAAAACCGGCACTGAGTTCAAACGTTCACAAACATACTAATTTGAAGACAAGGTATGAAATTCTTATCAATTTAATATTTTAATGGATCTCAAATTGTATGCTTAAAATATAAATAAAAGATAATTGTTTTTTTGTAAGCTTCAATATATCCTAGAATGCATTTGTTTATTCAGTCTAATGACGTTAGCGGATTGACATACTACATGCAGCGCTTATCCTACCATAAAGATAGCAAGCATCATAAAATCGACAGTATTATATATTTATTAATCGTCATATATCCGTATTATCCTAACCGGTATGTATTTTTTGTTAAAAGTATTTCTAATTATCAACAAAACAACAACAATGTAGCACAATGATAAAATATGTAGATTATAAGTATTTTATGTAGTGATAGGTAAAAATTTATATAAAACGTCTTAACTTAAAAAATCTGACGTAGCTAGTCAATAAATAACTAATATCAATAAATTTCATTGCATAATAAAATAAATATTGAAAAACAGATAACTTGAAGTGATGGAATTTCACCTAAAATTTTCATTCGAAAAGATCTTCTTGAGGTGTTTTGTAATGTGAATTTTATAAAAGCTTATATATTTCGTTATATTTCACCTGAAGTATCATCGTCGATCAATAAATCGTATCATCGGAACAATCCATTAAAAATCCATCACATGTTCTGACGCGTCCACCAATCACAGGCAGTCGGTACGGTGGGTAGGTACAATAAACAATATTGACAATTATTTATGCTAAATAATGCGGGCCGAAGTAATGGCGCCCAGCGTGAACCGCTGAGCCGCCGTAAATAACCGTGTAATTAACTGACACGAGCAGGTAGGTAATAATAGACTCATATTTCACGTCCGGAGCTTTCGGAATGACCCGAGTTTTCCATCTCCTCTGCTCTGCTGTGTGCCGTGCAACACTCTCTGTGAAGAAATTAGATACTCGGTAAAGCAGGCAACCTGCTTGCAATGCAGCGCTGCTCGTAAATAAGCACTGTGCATTTATTGTGATTAACCCATTACGAATACCGAGAATGGTTAAAATTTTAAGCATTGTACACTTAAATACGAATAAATATGACCTTCTTCTCATATCGGTTCTATATCCGAATGAACTAATGTTTTGAAAGATACTTCGCTCAGTACTATTGTAATCATGAACAATTTTACTGGCAAGGGAAGGGTTACGTTATTTTTCTATACAATATGCGCTTTGTATATGGACACCGTTAATTGCCGTTAACAGTTCTGTAATCTCAGATTTTGTATGCCATGTAAAGATTGCCTATTGGGCACATGGAGCAGCATCGTAGGTGTGAGGCGGTCTGCAGGTCTCCACAGTCGCACAATAGTGTCTCTCCCTGCCGAAGCATTCCCCACCGCTCGAGGTTGTCCTTTGTTCTACCAACTCCGGTTCTTAATCTGTTTAGGGATTTCCAGGTCGGCCAGTCAAGGCTCTTGCCAGTTGGGAGGCCTTCCTTTGGAGTAATGAAATCCTCTGGTGCGATTTGTTGCCAGAGTTGGAGTCTCTCATTTTCAGGGCCGGATGTGAGAGGTTGTGTGGATTTCAGAAAGCTGCTTCGAGACTTCAATCTTGGTGTTGGGGGTATCTGATTATACAAGCAGTGGGGAGCATGAAAAGAACCTCCTCGCGGTGCCCCCTGGAAACGGAATCTCGGACTTCCGCTTCCGGCCAATCTTTTCAACCCAGCGACAACAAAAACAAAATGGGAGCATTAATGGTTCCCGAGAGCTTCCATTGCAAACGAACTTGCAGATTGCGGCTGTAGTACCAGAGCAATATTTAGGTGTTCAATAATCAGCGTTTTTTAAAGGATATCGAATGATGAGCCCAACGTTCCTGAAAATGTGGTCACCATTAATTGCCATCGTTCAGTTCTGTTAGTTGTCATTGACCATACGTCATCCCAAAACATCTCTACATCCGATGGTCCACTAAGGAACATATATATGTGGTTGCCAACAACCTCCAGGGCAGAAACACGAGGACTTGAAAAAGGTATCGGAGGTGTATTTTAGAGTGATATTTTAGTATGTTTTTTAAGGAGTTTGGATGCTTTACCCAACCCTCGGGAAGCCTGGACCGTTTAGTCCTAAAAAGCAGCTCAACTCGACCGGCGACACGAGACTTAAATTTACATATACCAAAAAATACTTAAAAGTGTTTACATTATACTCGTATATTAACGTATTGGATACGCTAAAATATATGCATATACTCGTATCTATAAAAGTAGAAACCAAAAACGTAAATGTGTAATAATTTCATCAATAATAAATTAAAGTTGTCTCTATACTTGTAAATAATAACAAAACAAACATTTTTTTTTATTCTATTACGAAAATATTGATAAAATTTGAACAATTGATCGTTTTTTTTAAATACGTTATTTGAATAGTATTGAAAAGTGATATATCGGCAATAGATGTAACATGAAGATATTCATAAATCCAGAAAACAATACCTACTTACTGATTACGCAGCCCACGAGTCTTGAACAGCTTAATGTCAGTCACTCAAACAATCATTTTCAGTTTACCTGTAACAAAACATAATAAATTTAAGTTTTTATTAGGGACATGTCATATTGTATGACTTATTAAGTAAGTATGTAGCAGTATTCATTACTGCAGAATTTTCAATCTCCGATCGTCCATACGTTGCGGCAGTCAATAATTACAGCCTAATAAAGCTGATATTAGACCCCACTGAGGCGGGTTCTGCAGAATCCCTATAATCGCCGCGCTCTCCTAGCAAAACTTGCCAATTATATCAACTTTCCCGTTGAAAATACAGAGCATACTTCACATGTTTACGCAAACATCATTGTCTACCAAAAATTTAATACCTCAACTCTTTAGTAGATTAAATAAGTAATAATCCATTTTTTTTTTAAATATATGGATCTTTGGATTAAGTTTGAACGAAATAAAAAACGGCTAATATTAGTTCTAGGCGAAGGCTTTTTTTTCAAATATAGGGAGAGAATACAGCATAATTTATAAACCAGAATGTATATGTACTAAAACTAAGCGCAATAAATGTATTTGGCAGAACTTTGAAATGCAGAACTCATCTGAGACAAGGTAAATTCTAGCAATTAACATAAGATGTTGACTATCGTGATTTGAAAGACGATTTGTCCCAACTTAGTAGTAAGTATAAAATAGGTATATTGAATCGATACTTTTTGATTTTCACGTCTTCATTTTGTATGGTTTCAAAGTTATTCGGGTTTAGAAAATAATACAAAAAAATTACATATATTTTGTTGTTTTAGAATAATTTCATGTTTAAATAAAAATACTCGCTGTTTTAAAAGACTTTGATCCATGCGAAGATCATAAACGTTGACGGATATTTAAGCAATGGAGTGGATAAATAATTAAAAACTGATTATGTTTCAGTTGGAATGAAAAAAAAAAGGTAGATTTAGTCCAATTTTTCTTAACTCATTAATTATAATAACAGTCCATAGAGCACTGTGATCAACAATATCCAGTTTTAGTGGCAATAAAAAAGAGCTACGCATATAATAATTAAGCAATTCTTACATTAAATAGCATTTAGTTGCATGATACGTTCTCAATATTACATTTTTCATTACGACAAACAATAACAATACAATATTATTTACACCTAGATCACCGAAAAAACTTATTATAGCCTATTTAATATTTTTATTAGTACATTTTTTAAGTATTTGCACTTTTTTCATGCTAGATCTTAACACGTATCACCCATATAATAAGAAAATAAAGTGTATATAATGTTATTTGCGGTATTTAAAGACAATTACACAATTAACATAATTATTTGAACCAATAGTTTTACACAAGGCATCACAATAATGGCCTTGGCATCTAGTCTGTTGAACTAATTATCATTGTCGTTCCGCCGTAGTGTTAAATTTAAGTCATAACGGTAAGTTCCGTGAGGAATTCGAGCGACACCAGAGTAATTTTCTCACCATTGTCGCAGTTCCCAGACTCTTGGCTTTCGAAGCAATTCTACGGTAAGCGCTGGATGCATTATCATCTCACCACCAAGCAACACTGGGAACTACTTACTTAACGAGAAAAATGCTGTTACTATTATAGGTATTATCACACCTGCCTTGCTCGTTTAATTAATGATGACATATTTTACACAACTAAGAATAATCAACTTTCTACACAACGAAAGCTCTAATTGAAAGCAAAACTGCAGTCTTTGAGTATGTGAATAAACAGTGCCCAACGTGATCCATATTGGTAGTAAAAAATAAAATGCATTTATCTATTTACTGTATACAAATAAACAAACTTAATATGTTTTTTAAGGTTGTAGAAAATTTATGTTATTAAAAGAACCGTGCTGTGTATTGTTTGGAATTGTGTAAAATTGTGTAAAATTATGTAAAATTGTGAAAAATTGTAATACCATGGATGAAGCCCACGCCACACACAAGATTCATCTTTAAGTGGCGTGGTAAGCGAATTTAACAAAAAAAAAAGGAAAAAAGGAATGTATTTACTGTCACTAAATCTTTAACTGTATTCTTTTATATTTGTTTAAATAAAAATAAAAAATTAAGACAAAATGTCATGAAACAGTGTTTTTAGTTCAGTCTTCAGTAGTCACTTGAAATCTCCCCAACCCCCACACAAACACAAATACAACATACGTTTTTAGCATGCAGCATCCAGCCATCCTGGCTGAGCGTCATAAAGTCCACTAGTTGTGCTCTCCTGAATGCAATTGCATAAATTTATCTTTAAAACACCAAGCATTTACTCCATAGTATCTTATTTTCTTGGTGCCAGTGACGTCAAATTGTTTCCGCTCAATATCTGACAACATCGATATCCCATATATGTACTGCCCAGCATTAGGTCTTGGGATCTGTAGCTTGTCGGGCACATAGGGCAGGATCTTAGATGTGAGGCGGTCTGCAGGTCTCCACATTCATACAACAGTGACTCTTTTGCCGAAGCATTCCCTACCATTCGAGGTTGTCATTTGTTCTATCGACTCTGGTTTTTAATATGAAGTTTTGTGGAGCGATTTGTTGCCAAAGCTGGAGTCTTTCGGTGAGAGGTTGTGTGGATCTAAGAAAGTTGCTTCGCAACTTCAGTCTAGGTTTTAGGGGTAGTGGGACGGTTAGTTAATTGCCTTACGCATTTCGTTCGCGCATAAAGCTTTTCATCTTATGTTTAGTGGTGCGAAATCAGCCAAGGTCTGTTCAGCGACAAAGAACTCCATGCTATGACACTTAAAGATGTGCTCTATATAGAGAGGCCAAATTGGCAATAGTGAGTTAAAGAATAAACGTATTACAGGTTTGTGATTTGATTGTCCAGTGGCAGCGGTGCGTCCGATCGATTCCGCGTGTCTGGTGACCTATCACGTGTGTCCTGGATTCCTTCAGCCTGTATTCCCACGTGGTATCGCGCAATTACCGCGCACTTCGTGCCGCGACGGTAATGCCCGGGTAATAGTGGCCGCGCCCAGCCAAGCTGATGCTCCCGCCGGGGAAAATCGAAAAGTGCCCGAATTACCGGGAAATGTACCGCGGCAGGTTACCGCTCAACTAACTATACCAAGCTAATTGATTAACAAATTGTTTAGAGATTACGCCAAGTAAAAATTACATAGAAAACATTATGATAGACGTAGCTAAATAGTGTCCATTAAATTAATGTTCATCAATTTTTATTTCAATTACTCTCTCTGAAACATTTTAGTCACCATCGTATATACTCGTATATCGCTCAATTCGTATTGTATCAAGCATGGACCTGTAACGTAGTAGGTCCACAGTAGCACCTTAAGTTAACATATGTAAATGGCGTATCTTCATGGACTTATAGCAAACCAAGATTTTTTTTTTATATATTATCCACCTTTGTCACGGATATTATTTCCTTAGATAATTTAAACTTTTAATCTACGTAATATTTACTTTTCTTTGATTGTCTATATTATATTGTTTATTTATATTTAAATTTTATTTTTAAGATAAACAATATAAAAAAATAATACCTTCTAAACTTAATTGACTCAGTTCAAAGAAGAGCAATTCGTTTGATAAACAATGACACCCTTACGTCTAATCTACAATCAATGGAACACAGACGTAAGGTTCGTTCTCTTAGTCGTTTCTACCGTTATTACCACGGTCGCTGCTCTTCGGAACTTAAAGAACTAATTCCTCCTGCACCCACTCACAGCCGACAAACTCGTCTTACACTTGCCGAGCATCCATACACGGTTAATATATGTCGACCAAGAACTGGCAGCTTCCAAAGTTCCTTCCTTAATGCCACCGGTAAGCTATGGAATGCTCTTCCAGCATCTGTGTTTCCTCCTTCCTACAATCTGGATCTCTTCAAGAAACAGATAAATATACACTTGCAATCTCCCCAACCCACACACAAACACGAACACAACACACGTTTCCCGCATGCAGCGTCCAGCCTCCCTGGCTGAGCGTCATGGAGTGCACTGGTCTTGACCGGTTGTGCTCTCCTGCATGCGTTTACATAAAAAAAAAAACTTTGTATAACCTTGTATTCTATGACATTGTTTTAACTAAGAACCAGGAAGACCTGATGATGGCCGGGAGTAACGGCATCGACATCGCCCACTTCTGGGCAGACAGGATCTGACCTTGTTGTTTCCGACACATTCTTTATATTATATATATATAAATATATAATATAAAGAATGTTTTTGAAAATCTGCGAGAAAATCAAAGAAGACAGTTTTGGTGTATGTTCCAACTTAGGATGTAAATACTAATACGTTTCAGTAGTCATACATTTTCCTCTATTATCGAAATAGGTTGTAATAGCAGACTATAAGCGGTACGGATCTTTTATTCAAAATACTCTATCATGTTGCCGTAAACATATATGGCTATCGATCCAAATATATAAAGCATTCTACTTAGATGTAAGAAGGAGCTAACAGAGCTCCAAGGCGGTCATTTATTTATTAACTCTACGATCCAATAAAGGAGGAATCATGACAAAGAGATAAGGAATGTTGTTTGATACACACACTGCGTGCAAAATATAGAGATATACTATTATAGTTAGTATACCAGGTGTGGTGTTGATACTGTTTATATCGCGGAAACGATTCCCACGGACGTTTCACGGCATACGAGTGAGAAATTTTGACAACATAATACAGCACACTAGAGGCACGCGCAATTTGTGGCAATAACTGATGACAGGCGCATGCGGGAAACTATCGGAAATACCAAAGCGTATACTTATTTTTTTACTCAAAGGTTAAGGCACTCGATGGCAGATAGTTTTAGACGCTCGTCCGTCACGCAAGCGGTTGCTGGTTCAAATCCCGGTTAAAATAAAACTCTTTTTTAAAATATATTTTTGGCTCTTAAATGGAGTATATATTCCTTTGCCTGCCTCATATGTTCTCAACAGTCAGCTGCTAAAATCGTAGTGTTAAATTGTAACTATAATAATACACGAAAAGTTCAAACTTTAATGTTTAAATTTATTAATTTTACACCCAAGCTTGGCGTTTATCACTAAAACTCATTACTCTTCTAACGAGAAAGTACTCTGAAAAAAAAATTATAAGTATGTATTTTCAAATATAATCATTGATAAGTGCTCCCAAGGTAGGCAGGTATAAGGCGACCGGCCCGTAGGATCTTAAGCCGCAAAAATACTATAAATTATATGTATTTGATCCTATAAGATGATGCGAATCCTATAAGATCCTATAAGATGATGCGTAAGAGATGCGAATGTAAGAGACAATGATGTTCTCTTGCAACCACAACATTAATATAAAAGTAATTAGTTACTGCAATTTCGAAAGTATAACCAATTTCATACATGACATTACATGAAGCTATTCTAAGGGAGAAATGTAACGTTTCATTGTAGGAGTTGTCGCTTTTAAAAACGACGTAATCAGTAATTTATGAATTCAACATAAGCTCCCAAATAAGACCCTCAACCGTTAAAAATTATTATAGTATTTTGTGTCATAAAGCTGTTATTTATGGAAGTTGCGTGAATGCTGCGCTAAAATATTATAATGTAAATGGTCAATTTCTTCTCTCATTCACCGTCAGGCGGTATTTTCCTCTAAGCGTCCACATCAAAATGATTAAATATAATCGTACCTCTTTTTTTTGCCATGCGTTGTCCGATAGAGATGTTGGTTTAATAATTTTATTGCCCGAAATTGATTACAATTGCCATGTGACTTTTTACACTTTCGATGATTGACATACAACCAGAGGCGAGATTGCGCATTACATACCTTTATAATTTGTTTTGTTTTTCAAATCCTCATTACTGAAGACGGTATCGATAATAATACATGTAATTTGTACAGACTTAAGTACTGTAAAAAAGCTTTTATACATTTCATTGTACAACCGCAACCTTACTACATATAATTTAAAAATAATTACATTACTTTCGTAAATTATGCTTAAATTATTATGTAATTTTGGAAACTATGCAGGAGAGCACAACCATATCAAACCATTGGGCTATATGACAGTCAACCAATACTGCTAAACACTTTAATGCGGGAAACTATTTTTATTGTGTAAGCATGTTGGGAAGAATGCAAGTAAATCTACTTATGAAGTAATCCGGTTTGTATGAATTTGGATGACATTTAAGAAGAAAATTTGTAAACTGACAGTTCTGAGTCGCCATACATTAACCGTGTATGGATTCTCAACAAGTGCGAGAGGAGTCTGTCAGTTGTGAGTGGGTGCAGGAAGAATTTAATTCATTGGGTTTAGAAGAGCAGCGGCTATGGTAATAACAGTAGAAAATATTAAATAAGTGAACGAATAATATCGATGTGATTTTATCATTTATATACATAGTCCTCGCCTCTTTTCATATCATCTCAGGCTTCCGTAGCTCCACTGAGTACATTCTATATAGAATTCCCGGTAGCTTTCTAGGACGACGCGAGCCCGGAAGCTAGAGCAAAAGGCAGCTATAGGTACGCTATCCTGCGACATCCGGAGTGTGTGTCCAAACCGGGTCCACCTTCGCCTCTTGATCGACTGTAATATGGATTAATATGGATGGCAGCCTGATCCGCTCACTCGCCTCGTCATTCCTCAAAAATTTCATACCATCGTACCTTCAGCATTGTACGGAGGCATCTGCTCTCGAAATTCATTAAACGGCTGCATTGACTTTTGATGAGAAGCCAAGAATCACAGCCGTAAAAAATGCGGACGATACAGGCGCTTTAATGCTTTCATTTATGTTCAACTTGCGAACTACAAGATGGTAATTGTCAATTGTAATAGTAATTGTCGAACCACGAGAGCTTTTGTGATTCCCATACAGAACACCATATACTTTAATACAATAATAATAATAATAAAAGCTTTTATTCCAGCAGGATTGGGTGGGTCGTGCAATATCCAATCTGCCATGTTTTTAGATACATATATATTTATAAAGTACATACAAAATAATCATTATATATATACGTAATAATTAATGGTGGTCGCTGCATCATCTCTATCCAGCGATGGCTCAGGGAGGAGTTGAGCCATTCAGAAGCAGCCAGGATGATGTTGGACTTCCTTATCCTACTCTAGAAGCCGGCAACACGGTGACGCAATAATGTTGGGAATGAATGGACTCTGCCCTATACGCAAACATGTCAGATGGGCTACAAAATCTATGGAGTTGCATAAGTTGTCGATATGAATTATTATACGCAACTTTGAGCTTCTATAATATGTATCCTTATTATAATATTACTTTGTAGTCAGTTTGTCTTTTAATTTGCGTATAATTATTATATGGCTGTACAAGAGCAAGCACGGTAGGGTTATTAACTCGAGATACCTATAAGTGTAGTGAAACACAAGGAGGGTAAACCTAACTCAATTGGGCTCTTTCATTGACGGAGCTCGCTCGCGCCAGTTAAGACAATTTGACGAGGGACACAACAAGAGCATGTACTGTATATTGAGTACATCGGGCTGCGGCCCACGTAGCTGAACCATTAAAATTCTCGGCTCATTCATGACTTCAATTTGCTGGATCCGAAGAAGTGGAAGCAACTGGAATTACGTCATCAGTGACCACAGGCGCCCGCATCTACGCACCACAACTAAAAACCCCTGCAAACGTAAACTCCAGTCTTACTTATCCATTAGCATGCATTTGTTATTCAAAAATCAGTAACCAAATATAAAGAATTGTTTTAAATATTGATATACTCCTCTCTGAATTAGATATCGATTTACTGGATGACAGGATGCAGGATCAGGTTTACAATACAAAGAACTTGTCTACGTTTCACAATTCGCGTTTATTTGTCAAACACTTGCTTTAAGACACCCGTTATGGCGCACGTCTTTTTGTTAACAAGTTGATAACAATGACGCTCGTGGAGATACGTTAGGCTGGCGGCTAAGCTGCCTCCTGACACCAACTCAAAACTAAGTCATAAATCCCAAAGAAGACCCCTGCAATGGCGGTCGAAATATTGGAAATAAGTAATTCGCCACACACGGCTAAACCCAAAAGCCACAATATCAAATCTGGCCGTGAAAACCTAAGAAGTTATTTACGTTAATATTTATTTGCAAACAAATTTCAATTGGCGAGACTACTAAATGAGTAGAAATAATATTAAATGCATTACATATTACTTAAATTATGATCTTAAGTTGAAAATATACCAAATATATCATGATAAGAAAAAGAATCTTGAAATTTGCCGGCGAGTATAGCTCAATGATCAAAGCGTTTGCTTTGCAAGCTAAAAGTCGTGGATTCGATCTCCAACGGAGATTAAAAAAAAAATCAATTCGATTTCTGAGCTCTTCAATACCCTCGGTTGGTGTGAATTTGATCCCTCACCCGTAAATGCCAGTCGTAGTCTATTGATTAAAATTGTTAGTAGACGAAAGTCGTCCAGTGAAGACCACCCATTCATAGTCAATTCCTGTAATAATAAGGATGATGCGTGAATCTCGGGCTGTAGTCTATGAAGTTGGCGGTTTAACACTCCACATGCAGCGCTAAGTCATATGCACCATGGTTAGCGTCATAGAATTCCACAGATGAGACATCTAAATTACTATTACCATCTGTCGGTATTCTCCTGTATGTGTTTACATAAAAAAAACTATTCCCTAATATATTGATAATTCGGGATTCCCTTCTATAAATAAATTTCAGGAACGAGAATAAAAATATCTATCGCGGATTAGGAGAGGAAATGATGAGAGAGGTGAAGAAATATTATTTATTATACATTGCAACAGTGTACAAAAAGTGAGAGAGCGGACCAGACAGTCTATACTACAAGCATGCAAAGTCGGTTGGGATATACTCTTCAGTTGGGATACCAAGGGAGAGCATAAACAACAGTTGCCTTTTCTTTAAGCCCCAGGCTTTTATTTTTTTATGTAAACGCATGCAGGAGAGCACAACCGGTCAAGACCAGTGCACTCTATGACGCTCAGCCAGGGAGGCTGGACGCTGCATGCGGGAAACGTGTGTTGTGTTCGTGTTTGTGTGTGGGTTGGGGAGATTGCAAGTGTATGTAGGCTTGTGCTGTTCTGGAAGTCCGTCGGGATTTATACATAGAATGTACTCGGTGGTGCTGCAGGAGGCAAAGTTGACATACAATGAGCCAAAGACCATGCTGACTGACAGTTTTGTGGTGGCAGTTCGAGGCAACCATATGCTCTAGTTCAAATTCAATTTTTTAAATAAATTCGTGGAGTTCATGTCGAAACTGGGCTTCTCTTAAGTGGAATATATATTATACATAATATATACATATTCGAGGAATACATATTCGAGGCGATATGGTTGAACAGTCTGATCACACTCCCAAGAGGCATAGTCTCTGGCAGGTTAGTATTACTTCTAGGAAGAACAAACAATCTGTGCCTCCTTATCCTTAAATAATTGCCAGTTAGGAAAGCGGACTTGGTGATGATGATTATGATTTTATGTATCATGTATCGGTTCAACGTGCTATGTAGCACGTGTATAAATTATGCAGGACGTAACAATATTGGATGATTAAAATATATACTCGTATGACGAGTGTTGGACCTACAGGTTACTTCTTGTTTAGTTTACTCTTGACGGTGATGAAGAAATAAATAAAAAAACAAATAAAGAAAAAACTCGATTGGTAACTGTTGTTGTTTTGTTACAAATTCCTTAAATTAATTCGGTGAAATTACCGTGATTGGTAATCAGTAATCGTGGTCCGAAATCTCGGGAGGGCGGCACCAATAAACCCAGAAGACCCGCCCACAGCCGGCCGCTTGGAATCAAATCTCAGTGCAATAATTAATTCAATAGAGTTCACAGCCCACCAGGGCAGTATTCCGAGAAGCTCGGGCCTTCTATTAAAACATTCCCAGAATCAAAATAACGAAAAAGTATTCATTTTATGATATTTTCAATGTTTTTTAGAAGAAAATTTTGCAGTTAGCTTTTGCTAAAGAATCATTACTGAAATTTCACTTCAAATGTATTTTTCGTGATAAAACTTCATATTTTTATAATACATGATAAGTATACATATTTTATATACAGTTTTCTGAATAAAAGTTTATTTTGGAATATATATATATACTTCTGGGACCCACAAAATATTTTTCCCATGTCTAAAATATGTGGTTACCACAAATTTCCATCAGTTAGTTCTGTCAGTTGCCACTGTCCATGCCTCATCCCCAGACATCTCATTATCCGAAAGTCTGGAAACATATAAAGTTCCCGACGACTCTCAAGGCAGAATCCTGGGAACTTGAAAAGATAGCAGCTTTATTATTCGAATGATATTTTGAGTGATTTGCTAATTGGATTTTTTAACAGAGGTTGGATGATTAGCCCGATACTCCCAAGGCCTATACAGTCAGTCCTAAGGGGCGGTTCAACCCCATCAGCGACGCACTGTTAGCAAAAGACCCAATAAAGTAGTGGTCAACGTCCAATGTTGCTTAACTTGGGTGATCTAACGAGAACCGCGCTAACGGTGTGCCATTGTCGCTGTACAATAAAAAAAAAAATAAAAAATATGATACTAAGGCATTATTTATAAAGTGATAAGTGTGACGAAAAAATTATAGGCGTGACGATATAAAAGATCCACTAAAAGGTATTAAATCTATCGCCCTGATTCATGAAAAAACTTGTATATATGACGCCCTTATACCCGATGATCGCCCATAGTTCACATGTTTGCTCTACGTACACGATCGCCGTAATATTCCAAAGATGTATTTAAAAATTAATTCCGATTTTCTAACAACGATATCTATGAATATTTAAAAATATTTATTGTCGAATGCTTGGGTCATTGTTATAACATATTTTCAGGTTTTTTTATGGTCATATAATACCATAATACAAATGTGAATTTTAACAATCTTTGTCCTTTTTATATTTTGTATAAATTTTTGAATCGGACATGATATGAAAATCGCCAATGAATATTTCTAACAAATGGATACTTCAAAAGAAAGTAATGCCATCTCCGATAGCCACGGCACTCTCGAGAAGCACTGATTTAAAGCAATGATACTCATTTTTATGTACGCCTCACGAATTGGTGATAATCACGGTTGCCTGGGACACAGGAGGACGAAAGTCGGTCACCTTTGCATAGTCGTGCCGGTTCCCGGCTAATTGTATGCGCGACAGGTGTGTTCGCACGGCCTAGCGTCACCACTCACCTGGCTGTAGCTGCATTAGCAACTATCTGCTGTCCCCGGAACCGAGAGTTCGCCTCGTGTCCCATAGACAAGGCTTTGATTTGGCTATCAGGGCGAAGCGATCTCTTTCAATCTTGAACAGTAATAACGATCACGCTTTCTATAATGTTTAACCTATTAATAAATACGGTATGATTTTAAAGGAAATGATAAAAAAAACTAAGATTAAAAAAAAATGAAGATGCTGAGATGGGCGGGTGGTGTGACTAGAGTGGACAGAGTTCGAAATGAGCATATTCGGGGTTCATTTCGGGTAGCCCCATACCTGAAAAGATAAGGGAAAACCGCCTAAGATGGTATGGGCATGTGACACGGAGAGATGGGGACCACATGGTGAAGAGAGCCCTCAACATACCCACGCTGAGAAGAAGACCTGGAAGACTTGTATTGCCTTAAAATTTCTGTCTTATTTATTTATATAACTAAATATGAGACTTTATATACTCTATAGCAATGATTCCTATACACTGTTAAATTTGGTTTAGCAAAATTCAAAAATATAATTATGCACGTACTGAAAATCGCTATAATTATTTTTGCTTCCACATTCCACACAAATGCAGAATAGACGCTGACCATTAATTATGCAGTTAATTATGTTGTACGAAGAGTGTTATTTTTGAATTGCTGCATTTGTGCTGCATATGCTCTGTTCCGGTACCAGGCTCGCAGGCTGCAGTAGGAGGCTGCACTCACCAACAGCCAGCCATTGCACTCCCGGCGCTCATAAATCTCACTGATAAGGAGTAATGCGTCTTCGGTGCGAAGCAAAATCCTCACCCGGGCCGTAAATGGAAGACACAACCATATACATGGCGGAGAGGGTTCAGAAGAAATTTCTGAAACACTTCTACATTACAATGCGTAAATACTCTTTGACGCTCAATTAAATAATTTTTCAGTAGTGAAAAATAAAATAGCTTTTAGAATCATACAAGATCAGCTTACTATTCGTGTGTTGATGTTGTTTCCGTAGTATTCATCTACGCAGACGACTTGGCTCTCACAGCACAAGGGGTCTCTTTCGAGGAAGTAGAAACCCAGCTTACTAAAGCACTCACAACCCTCTTTTCGTACTACCACCAAAATCGACTACAGCCAAACCCAAGCAAGACCCAAGTCTGCGCCTTTCATCTCAATAACAGGGTTAAGAGATAAAATCATGCTGCGTTTAAGGTAAGCGTCTACCAAAATATTTAAGTAAAATTTACATAATCTTAAAGAGCACTACGTAACGGTTTTTCAGAATATAGATGTCGAAATACGTTATTAAAAATTCCTGATGAAGAAATAATAATTTTCACATTTGAAATTGATTTACCCAGGAAACCAAACTACACAACACTAACGATGCGGAGAAAATTTACGCAGATTTTTCTTCGATAATAGCGTCATGGTCGGTGAGTGGTAAAGGAACTCCAACTGGAGACTCGACTGATCCTTGGTTGAAAGTCTTGAAGAGCTAAGATTGATACCAAGCCCAAGATTGAAATCTTCTCAGATTCAGAGAAAGCGACGTTTAATGTTGCCGAAATATTTTTATCATGCAATTATAGCACGTACGTTTAGAAATTATAAATGGGTTGTCGAGTATTTCATGTTTCAAATAGTTTTTTTTTTAATATTTCGTCACTTTGGTGGATCGATTTTATTTGAAACTTACTCACAATAAAAAATATATACAATTATGTAAAAAAAGATTTTCCTTATCTCTTCGTTTTTATATCAGCCTATAATAATAGTTCTTTCAATTTAATTTATAACCAAACATAAAAAATAAGTATAATTTATATAATGTATGAGATATGGATACAATGATGTTAATTCACTGTTACGAGTATTTTCATCATGATGCGATAAAAATACAGTGGTATCTCGACATACGAGTTTAATTCGTTCCGCAAACTTGCTCGTATTTAAAATAACTCGTATCTCAAAGCAAAATTAAAAACCGCGAGCACAACTTGTTATAAATGCAGATTCTCTGACCGTGGCCGGAGGATTTCAAAGCAAAAAATCGCTCGCTCGATGCCTCGTATTTCAAAAAACTCGTATGTTGGAGCACTCGTATGTCAAAGTACCACTGTAGAGCCAAAACAAATAATATTAAATATTTACAATAAATTTATTCATATTCTTTTTAAATAAATATTATACCTTTCGAAGTTACGCAGTTTTTCAACCAATAATTATTCAGTTGATAATATTAAACCTATGGTACTCTTAATTTTGTATGTGAAATAATACATAACCTTTGTAAAATATCAACTAAATGGACATAATATTTTTATTCATGTCAAAAAAACTAATCATTTGTCTTGCAGTCCATATGTTATAATGAGCATATTATTAAATTTATAAAAACTGCTTGATTAAATATTAAACAAATCTATGTATAATATTCGTCTGGTGGAAGACGAAAAACTGCATATTGGACGCTTACTAAAGCTATCCAATATTCGTAATATTATCCCTACATGAAAATAATACTGCCGGTAAGAACATCACAAATCGGAGTAAAGCTTTAGTGCTCCATTAAACATTTAGTTTATGGAAATTGATCTTGAACAGATATTTCAAATAACAGTACCTTAAGTTAACGAGTTTATCTCTTTATACTTACTTCTCGAGAACACTGGCGTAAATCACCGAGCGTTCCTCTAATCATGTTCCTATATAGGCAAATAAGTGAGGGTCTGCGCTCTCCTGGTGTTGTGCGGCTCGAAGATAAAAAAAACATAATATCCGTAATATTCATCCTAGATAAGACTAATCAGCATAGAACACCGGCCATTACAAGATTACAAGTGATCGGCTACACCAGTGATCTTCAACCTTTCAACTCTTACGGGAGAAATGTTTAGTAGATAGCTACATAAAATAAATTTACTCTAATGGGATGAGTAATAATGTTATAAGTAATAAAGATGAATAATAACGTCCCACTAGCAAAAAAAGACGTATTTTAATGACAGTTGTAAATATAAAATAATTTCAGTACATTTACATATTAAAGGAAGGATTTCAAAACCGTGAAAGAGAGTTGGTGGTCAAATCGATATGTATCTTCATCGTAGTATCAATTCGGTGGATTGGTTTGCAGCAGCAAAATCTTGCATCTCGATCTAAATATAACGTTAACTCGATATGTAGGACCAAAAAAGAGATTTAAATGTATGTGTAAAAAATATTTAATGATTGACTGAGCTAGATAAATTAGATAAATTAAAAGCTATAGATAAATTCACAACTCTGTATTCCAAAATTATTCACATTCTTGAATGAAGAGATTTACAAAACATTTACGACTAGCTGACCTGGCGAACTTCGTGCCGCCTCAGAATCAATAAATGCTATGTTCACTTATTTTATCTGATTTTTATTAAGTTAAATGAATGCTAAAAAATATTTGTACAAAGATGGCATTGTGTGCAAAATGATAATCCATACAACGTCATATACTGGAACCAGCATAAATCTGTAAATCTGTTCTATACAAAGTGTATGAAAAAATTACATTCTTCACATTTTTTTCAAGTGATATTTTTTCATAATTATCAATTCGAAATTAAGACAAATCTTATAAAATCAAAGTTGAAAATCGGTTCAGATGCTCTTGGGTTATTAACCGTGTAATTAACATGACTTTCTTTTTTATACATTTTTTGAAATTCAGATTTTTATGAACTAGGGTCGTTGATTGTTACAATCTGTAGATCTAAATAAAACGTTCGCCCTGGTGTTTGGATTTTCAGTCGGGTTGAGTCTTCCCTACGTTCTTGTAGTGGTTCTAACGACCGAGGGTCTTCGTATCGTCTTCTTCAACGTTAACGTTCTGTGAGGCTGTGGTTGTTTAGCACTGGGCTAAGCGTTATAATACCATCTTGGTCGGTTATCTTCCTCGGCGTTCCCAGCCATCGCCGGCCTCTACTGCGCCGGCGCAGTTCATTGTTGAGTCGTTAGGTCGGATGTGATGCTGCCAACGGTACAGCCTGTTTTACACATAGCGGAAAATGCAACAAAAATAACGTTCGAACTCGAAATTTTAGAGCTCAATAAAATCAAATTACAAAAACGTTACACGACACCCAATATGACCTATAAGTTTATAACCAGGGTTGACAGTCTACGGCAGCTTGACAGACGTCCTGCATTTCAAGGAACAAATGGACTAATAATCCGCACGGAACATTTTAAGAAACGCGTTTTCAAGTTTTCGGGAAATTAAATTGTCAGACGTTCAACAGTTCGAAATTTTGGTTTGTACGTTTATGAAATTTTGTGTGCTGTAAACTTTCATAAAATTTCACAAATTTGAGACGGATGTATTAAGGTTTTTTGATTACTTTTTTCTCGTAACAGGCTTTTCGGAATCAATTAAAAAAATTCTACATTTAGGTAATAATAAACTGGATTGGCTTTCTTAAAGCAAGAGTTATGTAGGACAAAAGGTAAATACCATTAAAAATAAGAATACCACAGTGCTTAAGAAGAAACGTATAGTAGGCATAAAAGGACTTTGTGGACTTGGATGAGTAATATTTATTGTTTTCAGGAGTTGAGTTGTTGTATTTTAGAGTCGTTTTTAGTAAACAAAAACGTGGTTCAAATAAATGTAAATATATAACTGTATAATAAAAATAAATGTCTTAAAAATGAAGTAGTTGTAATAGTCAAGAATACTGGTTTTAATCAACTTTTGGAACAAAGTGTTGAAAGTAGATAAGACAAGAATATGTCACCAATGTTTTCTTTTTTTACGTGTTAATTTTGCTTACGATAGTTTACTTCTTAAAACAGCTTAACGAATCTGTCTATGAGTACTATATCATCATATTTTGATTAATGTGTGAATAAATTGGATTGAAAATATACGTATACGAAGAGGTATGAGAAACAATACCAATTGTGGGTGCATAAAAGGTTAAATTTTTGATGTAGTGGTTGGCAGCACTGGTCGAATGTTGGTGTATTGGTTGGTATTGTTGTTATTACTCGGTATTACCAGCGGCCAGCAAAGAAGCAGAGAAGCACTGGATCAATGCGGACCAAATAGCAGCTTGCGGAACCATCAAGTACGTGGGGCTCAAACCATCCTAACACTGATATTCACTTTGCAACAGAACCAAATCTTATAGAAACGCCCTCGACTACGACACATATAGTGATTTTAATTTCTTAGTTGATTAAAATAAAGAACAATGATCTGGAACAAAAATCCATCTACACTTAAGACCGGAAAGCGTTCATTAACGATATTTCTACTCTTTCCTACATTCTTCATGATCATGAAACAATTTGGTAGATACTCATATATTTCTTGATTTGATTCCTTGATTCTTTCAATCCTGACGATACATCATCATCATTAACCTGTGTCCGTCCACTGTTGAAAGTTGGCCTCCCGCATCCAGACTATTCCCGCTTTTCTTCGATTTCATCAGTCCATTTTCCAAGGGGTCGAGCCAACGCTCCGTTTGCCAGTTTTTAACGACACTCCAACACTGTTTTTCCCCATAGAACGTCGTCTCTTCGACATATGTCCTGTCCATTGCTACTTGAGTGTACCTATTCTTTGAGTAGCCTCCACTTCTTTCTTTTTCAAGTTCTTCTTCGGATATCCACGTTTCGAATTGTATATTTTAGTGACACTACTAGTTTTAAAATGATCGTCAAAAATTGCCGCTTTTAAGCACTGTCAGCCGACATGGATTAAGCTTCCTCACATATCAGCTCTGCCTCATGGAGCAATGCCGAGCACATTCATTATAAAGTTCCCGATAACATTCCACTGTGACGAAAAAAAAACAGCTTATGCTGTCGTGGGGAATCCATATAACGTGTCTATTAGATTGATCGGTTGACCAATTTGAATGGGTAAAGATGTCATTACAGCTTGAATCGCGTTTGGCCTAGAGTCGCAAAGTGAAGTCAAGGGTTTTGGTTCGATGTCTGATCAGCTGATCGGCGGGCGTGAGGTGGCGTGGGAACCTCGCACCCGGGGCGCACACGTGACGCAGCACATGTGACGTGCGCTCGTCTGACGCCTGCTGACTGCAGAAGCCGTGTGGTGACTTTGGGAAGGTTACGTACAAAACTCACTGTAATGCGAGACTTTGATATTGCAAATGTTAAATATTTTTCAAATTAATTCCATGGATTATTACGGTCACTGCAACTGTAGAGAATTGCTAAAATCACAAAAAAAAAACTGAGAAATTGTTGAAATATCGGTAATTCAACATTCTATTTAACAATGTAAAAACCTAAGAAAACTTTGAATCATTGTAAATTGAGATGGTTTATTTGATTCTTAATTAATATTTACTAAAATACATATAGTTTCGCCTTTATCTACTCGGTTTTTTATTCAAATTTTCGTCATTTCATTCGAAAGAATATATGTCGCATAGATGCTTTCAAAAATAATTCAGAAAAAAATACACAAATATTCTCCTTGATATTTAGGAGCAGTATATACCAACTAGAATATGTTGATACTCGTAAATTGTAATAAACATAGTATAAGTTTAAGCATCCCAATTGTAAACAAAATAATAACTTAATAAGAAGAAAATAAAGCACGATCCCTGATTATTAAAAAAAAAACACTTAAAATTATTAAATTCCAAGTTCTTTTGCATGTTAAAATACTTAAAATCACTGAGTCATGTACCTATTAGTTATATGGGACAAACGTTTTTTTATCATCAGCCTGTATCCGTCCAATGTTGAACGTAAGGCTCCCACATGAGTCTCCATCCTCTTCGATCCTCCGCCTTCCGCATCCAGGTCACTCCCGCTAATCTTTTTATAAGCCGGTCCATCTTGCAGGGGGTCGGCCAATGCTTTCTTTTGGCAGTTCTTGGGCGCCATTCCAATACTTTTCTTCCCATAAACCGTCGTCTCTTCGACAGATATGTCCTGCCAATTGCCACTTGAGTGTACATATTCGTTGGGTAGCATCCACTATATGAGTTCTTGTGCGTATTGCCTCGTTTCGGATTCTATCTTTTAGCGACACTCAGGGCATGGATCTCTCCATAGCACGCTGGGTGACCTTTATTTTATGGGTAAGACTTGCTGTCAGATTTCACGTCTCTGCGCCATAAGTTAATACATACATTGGTTAAACGCCTTAGTTTTAAGACATTGCGGAATTTTAGCTTTTTTATACATAAATAATAATTAAGTAAATACTCAGGGATCATGCTATATTTTTTTAGGATTGAATTAGATGTTTTACAAAAAGATTCTCCATTACATACTTCAGATTTAATTATTCTTTAAATATCTGAATTTAAAAAGCGACCACAAAAACCCCTTAATCTCATTCACGTTGCCTTAAATCTCAATAACACATTTCCCAAGTCTTCGCGATTCATCTAACTTTATAGCGGCGCTATAAAAATTTTGCATTATGAAAGTTGATGGTCCAGAGGCGATGGCCGTTGTAGTTTCCTCGTGGGGATCGGATGGGCGTGCCTTGTACATCTCCATCTGTACGCGGACTGTGACAGTCGCCCCTTGACCGTAATAACAGCTCTGAAGCTGAAGCAGACTTGACCATCCAGACGCGAGGAGGATCGTGGATGGATCGAGCGATGGTGTGAACAATACTAGCCATCGTCTCTCTATGCATCAGGGATGCAAACAGTTGATCAAATCATTGTTTAAAGTGTCATTTAATTTATTCAATAGATTTTAAACAACTTCGTCAGTTCCAATGTGTACAAACGTACTGAGGTGTAAAGTAATATTAACATCCTTCTCTCTCCAAAGAGGGGTGTTATTACGTCGCGTGAGGGCAGAATCAAGAGCAGGTCAGCAGACAAAGACTTTCTTTTAGAAACACAGATTATATTTACGTTAAAACATGACAAGTTTGTGACCACGCGGGTTGACATGCCGCGTGGCCACAATGCTTCGCCAAAGGGTGGGGACCAACTCCCGTGTGGAAAGTAGAAAATTTGCTTGCGTTACAATGCTGTAATCACACTTTGCATATAAAAAGGAAAGTGTCGAAGGCCCGCACTTTCAAAATGACATTGTCTTTATGTGTCCCGTCCGGACATCAATACGAGACGGAAAAGAGGTGTGCAAAGCGTGTATGTATTTACATTTCAAAAACCATAAAGATTCTCACGCTCTACGCACTCACCGATAAAGATGTATATCATATAAAAAATGTGTATATTTATTTTAAGTATATCTGACAACATTCCTGCATCCCTGATTATGATGGGTGATCTGCGCGATAGAAGTGCATTATCCGCGATCGCAACAGTTCCGTGGTAACGGTTAAGTCACAGAGCACCGGGAACTATGGGAGCTTCGGCCGAGCTGAGGAGTTTGACTGACAGACACTGGGTGTGAGTGTGCTCTTACAGTCAACATTACCGTGGAAACTTCAGTCAAACTAATGGCGTCATGAAACTGACGATTTTATAAAGCGGCATCGTTAATAAATACAAGCTCATTGCTGCGAGTACTACAATTTGTTATTCATCATAAATAGATCGTTTATTGTTTACCTTGTTTTAATATAGATCAGGTATATAAAAATATAAATAACAACTTATTGTTAAATACGTGTTATTTCTTTTTCATAGTAGTATCAATCCGGTGGATTGGTTTGCAGCAAAAAAATCTTGCATCTCGATCTCCACTCGTGTAATTTAAATAGTATTTATGATATTAATGAGACGAAAAATTAAGTTTGAACGTAAATTCAATCATTTAAGTATGATATAAAATATGAACATGATTGCAAAGGTTCGTGGTTCAAATTCCAGCAGGTGCCATTTATTTTTTTCCGATTTATCAATGAAAGAAATGTCATTTAAGATGATATTTGCTGTAAATTCGTACGCATGTATCAAGTTCTGGAATAAATGGGTTGTTTCATTTTATATCCAGCTCTGCCTGGGATAAGATGAAATAAGACATAGGATAACATAGATGCATTTTTATAATTGCACATTTCAAATACATAGTAAGCATTTTATTGCACATTTAATCCATTGTACGATCAAACTTTAAAGTGGTGCGTAAATTTAAATTAACAATCCTAAAAAATTATAATATATTTTTTTAATTTATATGTTAATGTCACATATATTGAATTAATTTCTGTGTATATGGCAACAAATTTAATAAATGCCTAAATCAATATGATCGATGTAGAACGATCATTTTTGCATGCAAATTATTTCTTTCTCACAAAGATTATCATTTATTTTGTGTAGTATAAAAATGATACCACAAAGCGTTTTTCCGTAGTTCGTATAGGTGAAAATACAATTATAACCAAAATATTTTTATATTATTTGTTACCTAATAACATGTGACAAATGTGTGCCTCTTGGGAGAGTGATCAGACTGTTTAACCAAATCGCCTCGCATGTTGATATATTTCACGTAAGGAAGGCCCAATTCAGACATGAACTCCACGAGTTTCTTTGGAGGAATAATTTGTTGTCGTCGTCTGTTTGATGAGCATTGGGACCTTCAATTGCTTGTCCTTATTACTTTGTTCTTAGTACTTAATCATAAGTACCTATATTTGTACTTTTATATTATTTTTATTTTAGGATTAATTCTTATTGTACTTCAGAAATGACTTAAGTTGTTCAAATTTGTAATGTTTCTGTAAGGAAAAAAAATGAAAATTGAAATTGAAACTATATTATCAATGTTGGTAGCGGATATAGAAGTTGAAAGAAGATTTCATGTACGTGGATGGAACTTGGGTTGCAAGACATATGCAATTTTATTGCTTAAAATATCATTGGAAAGCTTTCTTAAAGCTCAGTTTACTGGCGCTGAGCTGACGATTGATGAAAAAATTCGCGTCCTTATCCGCAACGTAATATTTCACATCAATATCCGTTATATCTGATTTACAAAATGCAAAAATAACCAACCAAGAAGCGCTTCTTAAACTGTTCGAGGAGCAGCATTATCTTATCGATATAATTTTTTTTCAATTAAGAGATTAATTTTATATTTACAAAACAAATGAACTAACCTCACAAACCTAGAAACCCTCGAGATTAATAGAGCAAAATAAATACAAATGTTAAATCTTATTAATCAACAAATTTATTTCGCTTCTTCCCCTATTTCGTCTAATACAATCTTGGTTCTGTCCTGGATATTTTGTTTCATATCTAATTTCCCCGGTTACGTAATAATTTCTTGATGTATTTCCATTAACTATTAATATATTGGTATATTGTATAGTATTTATTTAAATATTAATATAAATTCTGCATATTAACCGTTTGGTTACGGGTCGGTGGAACACAAATTATGCTGTCAATACGGCGTGAATTTTTGAAGCATAAATGTACTTATCTGACCTATTTTCATAAATCATATTGGTTCTTCTATCCTTTAGCTATCAGATGATGCATAATAAATTATTATATTTAACAAACGTTCATTATGTAACTCCATACATGTAGTGGCATTGACACATGTGGTTTACCGAAAAATCGCTCCCGTGACGAAACCTAACGATATTTATTTACATGATTTACAGATTCCTGTAAAGAATACATGTAGGTTGATAAATGGAATGATTGCACTTCCAATTTCCTACTGTAGATGTCACAATAAGTACTGAAAGTAGCAAAATGATATATCACGTCAACCGATGTCGACGGTCGGGGAATCTTTGACGGCATATATCGATAACCGATGCGAAAGGGTAAAACCTCCTCTATGATATGTCAAATTACGACACCAGTCATTTTTAAGGACGTGTTAAAATAATTTAACGGTTTTATGGGTAAATTAGAGTCATCCGATTGAAAGAATCATTTCAAGTTGCAATAGATTCTAAAAAAAAGATTGCTCTGTAGTGATATAAATAACTTGAATCAAATCAAATGTGAATCTTTGTGCATCGGTGGAATAATGTACGACTTCAATAATTTCAATGTACAGTAAGAATTTACTTCCATCACATGTTGAATAAAGTGCAAGGGACACCAGAGATGCAGAAAGGAAAAAAAGCGAGACTCGCGACAAAAAAAATGTGCATTTCTCGAATCTGCATTCGCCAAATTATTGCGTCTGACCGGCGATAATTAATCTCTCTGCTCCGACGTTTATGAGACCCGAAGTCGCAAGGAATACGTTCTTATCCGCATGCCTTCCTTAATCAAGATTGAATACAATCTGGGCTCTCGCGGACCTTAATTTCGCGACACTTATTTGTGTCAATGAAAATAATATTAAGGAAACGAAAGCGAATAATAACATAGTCCTATGTTCATTGTTCGCAGAAGATTTATATTTTTATCATACTCGTAGTGTGAGACGCATTTTAAAATATATATTTTTAACAATTGTAGGAAAAAATTATACGGATTTCTAGATTTCAAATTTTGAAAACAGAAAGAGGTATAAAAACAAAATATATATAGCTATATCAATATTGCACACATTGCAAACCTATTTTTTAACAAAAATTCATAACAAATCTAATTTCAATCAAAAATAAATTAATAATAACATAATTTAATTAGAATACTATTATTATGATTCATTTTACACAAAACTTCTCCTAATCTGCTATAAGCTACACCCCTTCCCACTTGTTGAATAAAATTCAGAGCAACTGTTTAAATTTTTAATTTTATTATTTTTAAAACAGGTTGGTTACAAATATTATAATAAGGACTGTCGAAGTCATCAATGAAGGCGAAACCGCGGTCATCATTTCAGCGGTTAACAATAGCTGAATAAGATAGATGTTAAAAATAGGTAAAACTAATTAATATTTGAAATCTATCATAAAGTGAATTCTACTAATAAATATCAGTAAATATAAATTCAAATCAACGTCATAATTATGCATTTGAGAAAATCAATCACATTTTCAATTTAATTAATAAAATACGTTTCTGGATTCTCGACAGTGCATAAATCCTATGGGGGTTGTAATAAATAATAAATTATCTACGATTAAATTTAGTAATATGAACTATAAATCTTGTTTCATTGATATAGAAAAAAAACACTTAACGTGTGAGAATGAACTAAAAAGGTTATGGAAGAAATCGATATGTGATGTAATAATTCGCTAAGGAGAGCCTGCGGCAAGATGAAGTAACAAGAGAGATTATTGATTCCGTAACAAAATTATTAGTCTTAAAGCTCTAAATATACGGCCCGGAGTGCCGAAGTATCAGGAACACAGCCCATATGAGATGGTATTATAATATATCCGTTTGCGAGTTCTTCATACTGGCTGTGGTTCACGCGGATACATGCCGAGTGCCTATCGATAGCCCGCGGTGACAATTAGCCGGGCGCCCCGCTGGGCTCCTAATTACCGATATAAATCATTTCGGCGGTGTGGACCACGCGGTCTATACTATATTGGGTGCAGGGTGAGTACATCTCCTTTCTCTTATGTGATCCGGGATACCGGTTACCAGCGAGTATGGGAACAAATGTATGTTTTAAAAAAGAAAATAATTTTACGTGATACAGTTAAATAAATCCTTCCTTGTTTTAACATGGATCTACTTTTATACAAATTTATATACGCATACAAATCTACAGCAAATACCATGTCTAATGAGATTTATTTCGTCAATATCTGAGAAAAGGAAGGTATTTATTATACATTTGTATGTGTATGTCAATTTTTCAAACCGTTTCGAGTCAAAAAAATAAAATAAACAACGAATATTCACAAACAACAGTACATAACAGTTCTGTCATCATAAGTTTACATCCGTCCTTTATCGGTCCTATCCTTTCCTGTCAAGCCTTTTTATGTTACTAACATCTGTATGCGATTCCTTGGATTAAGACACCCAACTTAAGACCCGTATACTGACACATTTCTTAAGGTAACCAAACTATAATAGCTACTTTCGTATAAAATTACTAAAGTAAGCAAGCCTTAGCCCACAGATTCACTTCAAATCTTAAGAAAAGCCTCTGTAAATTAGTGTTAAGTTTATTACTTCAAGTCAAAGAATATCTCATGCATACAGGTGTTAGACGTCTCTACCACACACCATATTTACACAGTAGTATAGTGCGCATTATATAATTGGTAGAGATTTCAAATTGGTAAGTATAAACGGGAAAGAGGTGAGAAGTGATTGCGATGTAAAGCAAAACTGAAACGCTACTTCATATTTACTTTTATTTTTCTGGAACCCTGATTGAAATACCGAGATTGATATACCAGGCTGGCAGACCCTGGTGAAGAGCCAGCCCTCCCGTGATATACTGTTAACGAATCCGCTTAGAGAGCGAGCAGCAGAAGAGGCCGAGGGTGATTAACGACGCGTATAAATCCACAGAACAAGGCCTGCACACTTTATATGGGCCGGTATTAATGCACTCTGCGGCCGTGCGGAATGATAAAAATTGGCTGACAAAATGAACGATCGATACAATAAAGAGCTGGATATCGGAATACAGTTTGATGATCGTCCAGCGAGCGTGTCGGTGCACCAACGCCTGGTCGATAAATTAGAAATAGTTTATGTTTTTGTCGTTAATTTTGTGAATCAAATATTAAAGTTGTATACATCGGCATGGCGGCAATTCATGAATATTGTACTTGAACACCTAATGTGATAAACAACAATTGAGTTTATTACTCATGAAAAGTAATGAAAATGAAAGATTATTTATAATAGTGACATGTTTCGGCTGTTTATAGAAGCAACAAGTTAGTAGGAGTTAGTATGTAGGTAGGTGTTATATACAGCTAGTAGAATATAGACATTTTAATTCACGATACTATCTACTTGAAGTCACCAAATAAGACATTGCTGAAAAAATAAAAAATAAATACTCGTCCATTTATAAATATATTTTTATGTAAACGCATGCAGGAGAAAACACCCGGTCAAGACCAGTGCACTCTATGACGCTCAGCCTGGGAGGCTGGACGCTGCAAGCGGGAAACGTGTGTTGTGTTCGTGTTTGTGTGTGGGTTGGGGAGATTGCAAGTGTATCTGTTTCTTGAAGAAATCCAGATTGTAGGTAGGAGGAAACACAGACGCTGGAAGAGCATTCCATAGCTTACCGTTAGCATTAAGGAAGGAACTTTGGAAACTGCCAGGTCTTGGTCGACGCATATTAACCGTGTATGGTGCTCGGCAAGTGTGAGACGAGTTTGTCGGTAGTGGGTGGGTGCAGGAGGAATTAGTTATTTAAATATATATATCTCGAGTAATGCTTATATTTTTTGTTTAATTTACGTATCTTGTTTTACATGAAAAAAACTAAATACTAAAAAATAAAAAATAAATAATTGGTCCCAAGGCGCTCATGGCGTCTTGGAGACAATTAACGACAATACACATAATGTATTCAGAGGAACTTTCGCGAGGCAATGAACGTGGCAGCTGACTAGTCTTTTTGGTAGCGTTTCTTATTGACTGTAATTTTAAGTAACTTTAAGTGGATTAGGAAGAAGAATACTCCGACAACAAAGTAGAAGAAAAAGTTGAAAATAAGTAAAAATATGATATAAATATTCAAACCGATCCCAAATTTGACAAGATCAAAAACGAGATATAAGAAAGTTAGTAAAAATTATAATGATTTTATTCGAACAGTAAATATACTCAGTGAATAACTTACAAGCTTACAAATTGGGACGTTTTAGAATTCAGTGAGATATACAAATGTCGTCCTCGAATCTATACTATAGATTTGTACTCAGCGGAGCCCCGAGAGGTAAAGTTTACGTGGAAGAGACAAAGTCTTAAGTTTCACTCACGGAGAGATTGTGGATAAAGAAAATAAGATTATGTAGGTAGAGTAAAAAGAACATATAAAATATATTTTGGTAGATTCGTTTTACATATCATCAAATTTACTATTCAAAACGTCAATATAAAATTTTCAAAAATATTATTCATATGATTTAAAACACTATTTAAATAAAATAACAATTTCATCGTTCAAAAATATGACTAACGTTAAATTTATTGGGTGTAAAAAATATACTTATCTAAAACTCTCGACACTGTATGTATATATATATATAATAAGTGTTTACTACGGATCAGTAAGCTCCTAAATGGCAATATTTAACTTTCTAATAAGTTAAGATTAACGTCAGATACAAAAACTCCAAGTCTCGTATTCCAGGTGTAATTTATTGAGTATCGTTTATTGTTAGTTGTTCCATTATTAGCAGATAAATGCCACCTTTATGTTTATCATCCGGCGAAGAACAACATCAATCAGTGTCTTGTGCAATGTATAGTATTATCGATGGAACCAAACATACAGTCGTGGACAATTTTTACTACAATTGATTCGTTAATAACTGTTTTATAAAACAAAAAAATTAAGCATTAGAGATGACGGCTTCATAGATTGTACATATTGTAACTGTCTTTTCAGTGTCATCTTTCATATTTTTCAATTCACGTAACTACGTTTTTTTCTATTTTTCAGAACGCTTTGCGAAGAACCTAGAACAACCTCGCACACAACTGTGAAATATGTGGATAGAAATTCTAAAATAAATAATAAAAAATAAAAGTCTTAAAACAGTATTAAAAACATACACGTATTATTACATCAATTGTGATTACTCAATCAAGGGTTAATCATCAGACCTCTTAGAAAATTGCGACTAAGAAATCACCAAAAATATGCCTTGCATACTATAGCTGCTATCTCTTCAAGCCCCCGGGCTTCTGCATTGGTAGACGTCGGGAGCTATATATTTTCGCAGGAGAACTTTCAGATGCAGAATAAGGTTTGGACTGTGGCAACTGACAGAACTAAGTGGTGGTGATTTGTAGTGACCAAAAGTTATGGGACAGATATGGGACAATAAAGGTTATATAGTGATTACTTAATATCAAAAGAAATGCATACAACTTTGAATGAAAAATCCTTTTTACCAATTCTTCAATTCATTTTTTTCTTTATGTTTTAGATTGTACGATTAACAACAATTAAACGCTGGCACTTCTTGGTGCAACTGCTTATTAAGAGTTGCTAAAATTGTTTATTAAATTATAATTGCACGTATCCACGGTCTAACTATTAACAAAATCATAAATATTTTTTATTAAATTTCAGTATCATTACTAACTTTTGGCCTTCGATGTACATATTGCATGATCCAATGTGAGGATACCAGATGTAAAGCAATCATCTGATAGCAGTAATTCATTCACTGAGTACCTCGGTGAGATCTGCAATAGCTCGGAGCTTGGTTTAACGGGACGGACAATGATTGGGACTGGCCAATGCCATGTATAGGATCTAGGTTCTAGGACGAAACAGCACATCTGGTGGAAGAACAGTTCTTTATATGGGAAACTCTAAGCCTAACTGAGAGTTCTTTATAACAAGATATTAAAACAAAATATAAAATATGTTTTTGGTAATAAAAAACAAAGACCAAAGACAAATTACGTGGATTCGTTTGCAAATAACATTATGATATTTATTATATTATTCTTCTTCGTATTATCAATCCGGTGGATTGGTTTGCAGCAACAAAATCTTGCATCTCGATCTCCACTCTTCTCGATCCTCTGCAATCCTCTTTAGTTCAGCATAAGAGCTACAACTCATGTACTCGAACACTTGCTGCAAACACTCCCGTCTAGGGCCCCCTCTGCAGTTTCTACCCTCAACCATCCCTTCCACAATGTCGTAAAGAAGACCATCGTGGCGCATGATGTGACCAATCCATCGGGCTTGCCTCTCTGAGATGGTTCTTACTAATTGCCTATCTTCCTTGATTATGCTGAGTACCTCATTGTTCGTGACGTGGTCTCTCCAGGAAATTCCGAGAATTCTTCTGTATGACGACATCTTTTTTCATCGACATCATTTCTTACTTCTCAGCCAAATGATTACTTGGTGGAGGTCGAAGCGCCACTAGGCAACTCCGACCACTGCCTTGTGAAAACAACTACAATCAGTGCTCCATTGCCACCAAAAGAACAAAACAAACGACGTGTGTGGCACTATAGGTCGGTTGACTGGGACGGATTACGTGGATTTTACGGAGGATACCCGTGGGGTGATATTTGCTTCAAAAATAAGGACCCTTCAATATGTGCCAATCTGGTGGAGGATGTAATCATCCAAGGAATGGAATGTTTTATTCCTCACTCCACGAAAACTATGGGCACCACCTTAAAAAGCTGGTTTAACCGTGACTGTGCCGAGGCCGTAAAACGCAGGAATACCGCATACAACAAACTACGAAAAAATAACGACCCCATAAGTCGTGCAGCATACAATTTAGCCACCAAAGAATGCAAGAAAACCATTAATGACTCCAAAAACAAGTTCAATGTACAAATTTGCAACAAGTTGTCCGCTTGCCCTGCCGGTAGTAGAGCATTCTGGTCTCTCGCTAACTCTATTGGCAGCAACTTTTGGACTTCTTCTTTTCCACCGCTGACTAATGCCGATGGCTCACTGGCTCTAGCCTCCAAAGAGAAGGCTGAACTTCTTGGTTCGCTGTTTGCTTCCAATTCCACACTCGACGATGGTGGGGCCAACCCCCCATCCATTCCTCACTGTGACAAGCAGATGGGGGCTGTAAAATTCAGCCTCAAAGCCGTACGTCGAGACTTCTCCAATTAGCAACCAACAAAGCCAGTGGCCCAGATGGCATACCAGCGGTGGTATTAAAAACTTGCGCTCCTGAACTTAGTCCTGTGCTCACCAAACTTTTCAGATTGTCCTTTAGATGTGGTATTGTTCCCCAGGGATGGAAAAAAGCACTTGTTCACCCAGTTCCAAAAAAAGGAGACCGAAGTGAGCCCACAAACTATCACCCAATAGCCATCACATCACTACTTTCCAAAGTGATGGAACGTTTAATTAACAGCCAACTTCTAAACTACTTAGAGAAGAATGATCTTCTGTGCGATCGGCAATATGGCTTCCGCCCTAGTCGATCGTGCGGCGATCTCTTGGCATATGTCACACATGTTTGGGGAAATCCGTCGAATGCTATGGAGAAACGCAAGCTGTTGCCCTGGATATCTCCAAGGCGTTCGATAGAGTCTGGCATCGCGGTCTGGTGAATAAATTACCGTCTTATGGACTAACTCCCTCCCTGTGCTCCTGGGTTGAAAACTTCTTGAGTGATCGAAGCATCATCACTGTCGTAGATGGCTTTTCTTCTTCCTGCCATAAAATCAACTCAGGAGTTCCACAGGGCTCTGTGGTGTCGCCCACTCTTTTCCTTCTGCATGTGAATGATTTGCTTCAATGCGCAAACATTCACTGTTATGCCGACGACAGCACTGTCCATGAGAGTATAATCTTCCATAAACCTCCGAAACATTCGGAACTATCTGCTGCTAGGGAATCTCTGGTGGAGAAGATGAACATGTCTCTTGAAAGGGTTTCACGATGGGGCGACCTCAACCTCGTCAGTTTCAACATTTCAAAAACCCAATCATGTACTTTCTCCACCAAGAAGACTGCTATGGATCCTGTATCTTTCAACGGTTGTTCTCTTCCGAAAGCAAGCTCCATCAACATGCTTGGATTATCAATATCGAATAATGTCAAATATTACGAGTCAATTAAGTGTAAAGCCGGTCTCGCTTCCAAAAAACTAGGTGTATTATATAGATCACGTCGGTATTTCAACGATAAACAACTTCTTCTTCTATATAAAGAACAAATCCGACCTATCCTTGAATACGGCAGTCACCTTTGGATTGGAGCCCCAAAATACCTTCTAAACTTAATTGACTCAGTTCAAAGAAGAGCAATTCGTTTGATAAACAATGACACCCTTACGTCTAATCTACAATCAATGGAACACAGACGTAAGGTTGGTTCTCTTAGTCTTTTCTACCGTTATTACCACGGTCGCTGCTCTTCGGAACTTATAGAACTAATTCCTCCTGCACCCACTCACAGCCGACAAACTCGTCTTACGCTTGCCGAACATCCATACACGGTTAATATATGTCGACCAAGAACTGGCAGCTTCCAAAGTTCCTTCCTTAATGCCACCGGTAAGCTATGGAATGCTCTTCCAGCGTCTGTGTTTCCTCCTTCCTACAATCTGGATCTCTTCAAGAAACAGATAAATATACACTTGCAATCTCCCCAACCCACACACAAACACAAACACAACACACGTTTCCCGCATGCAGCGTCCAGCCTCCCTGGCTGAGCGTCATAGAGTGCATTGGTCTTGACCGGTTGTGCTCTCCTGCATGCGTTTACATAAAAAAAAAAAAAAATCTCAAAGGCCTCTAGTTTTTTTTATCACTTTCAGATAAGCACCATGTCTCACAGCCGCACATCAATTATATAACATTCTATAATTATATTGCTGTACAAGAAATGTTCAAAATTCAATATATTGAGGAATAAAATGAAGCATGTGAAGCACCTATTTCCAAAAACCGGTATAATAATTAAAAATTCTGAATTATTAGCACAGATATTCATCTGCCAAAGAGACGATTGGAAGATGTAGAAAAAAGGTTTTAAATTGTAAAAATATGATATATTATAAAATGGCAAGAACAATGAAAAAAGTGAAACTCATTTCCGTTAAGCAAAACTGGGCGAAAAGCAGAAAAAGCGAACTAAAAGTTACGTTCTTTAGTAAAAATCTTAGAGGAATAAAACATTATTTTTCACTGCGTTAAGTGAAATAATATTTTTACGTTATATTGTAAGTAAAAAATAATTGAAACGGCTTTTATAATGATCATCTTCGCAAATAATCGCATTACGTGTGACACCGTTAAATTACGTACAAGGGTATAGCGAATTCGCTAATTAACTATGGTGAAAAACCCCAACGAAAAAGTAAATGAGAATATGTATAACATACTAACAAGAGAAGGCCCATCGGTCTCACTGATGGTCCATGTAAAACACGACGTTACAAATGAGCGGTGATTTTTTTCGTAACCCTAAAAACTCTCATATTATCAGTATAGTTTCACCCTTTGTATTACGCCGCGCCGACTCGATACAGTATAAAATGTTACAGAAGACGTTCGTAAAGTAATCGCATTTTCAAGAAAAGTCTGAAATTCATATGCTTAAAATGCGAAGATTATTAAAATTATTCATATTATATGCATTGCTATAGAATCAGTTTTTAATAGTCAGACATATGACTAAAAGTAAATATACGAGTACTGTCTTGCAAATATCATTCAACTGACTTCAGCCAATAAAAAATAAAAATCAATGTGATTTCATGAAAGTAAAACTCATACTCGTACTTAAGTAAAATTTAATTATTTTCAATTAGTATTTAAAGAAGTATTTACTTTAAATGTGATCAACATTATGAATTGGGCATAAGTCATCTTTCTTTAATATTGGGATATTTAAAGGTTTGCGTTTTAATGTTACTAGAAAATCGAGGAGCGTGACATCATGTTGCATAAAATTCTGTATTTAAATTTTTTTAATTATGTTGGATGCATTTTATGGAATTTATATAAATGGCGTATTCGATGGTTTATGTGATAACCTTCCAATTACTTGTGCAAATCCCTTTCAGAAAGGGAAGATGGGCAGACATCAGTCAGGATGATCAGTGATGTATGCCCTAGCTGCATCGCTCCCCCCTCACTCAGATGGGATCCTAATACCGACACATCCTAGCACCAATATGCAAATCAACAACCCACAGTACTCAAAACTGATTTTCTCATTTACAAAACTAGATAACTAACTGAGAATAATTATTTCGATTTTTTCGATCGATATTTTTTGGTGGAATTACATAATATCAGATATAAAATAAAAGATTTTTTAAAATTAATTTCACATATATTTTTTGACGACATGTTTCAGCCAGATCGGGTGACTTGAGAATGGCCTCCCGACCTGGCTGAAATATGTCGTGAAAAAAAAATGTGGAATAAGTTCTACAAAATCTTTTATTTTATATCTAACTAAGAATACCTGTAAAAAAAAGCCTGAATATTTAATATTATCCATTTAAATTCACAAACTTAATGAAAACCAGGCGTTGATGGTTCACAGTCAATTTTAAATAGCAACGCTTTTGGACAATATTGTATAAAGATTAAAAGGATTAAAAGGATTACATATTTAACCATTTTTTTTAAATATGTTATAATCTGTATATTTTACAGTCCTCAAACGCACGTTTTTTTTATATTCGTAACGGAGATTTTTGTATAGTGTTTGCGGTGATTTTTCATATCATATAACGCACTCTTGTATGCTATTATTTTAGGTTGAATGGCTTATTACAATCAAATGTTCCAGGCTTCTGGAACATCGAACTAATCATCCAATCTTATGAAAGCGTTACAGGAGACTCCAAACTATGTCATTTTATCAATATTGATGATGAGAGTATATGAAAAATTTATTTTACTATGATGGACCCTTCTCACTTAATAAAGCTTATGTTCTCTCCGCATCGGGAATAGATGGATGGATAGTTTCTTGCCCGTAAATTAAAATATTGAATTCGATACGCCCCCATAAACCGGACACTCTCCAAGTGGTCGAGATGAATTTGCTCATTTGAAGCTCCTAATGATGTAATCTCGCAGCTCCTCGTATCTGTGGCCCAGAGGCCCGGGCCGGTACGCACGGAGATGGGGAGGTGTAATTCGAAGCCAGATGGACCTCAGGCTGACCAATTAATCGCAAACTTGACCAGAGAAAGGTGAGCGCCGATAGAACGTATTTTATGAAATGAACTCTACTGTGGTATACTGTATGAGCGTCCACCACGAATGCGAAATATTTTCAATAAGATTTTGGAAAGGACAAAACTACAAATCATCTCTATGATATATATTCGTAAATTATCATCATGTTCACTCCCCTAGCTGGAGCATATGATCGTTACAAACTGCCGCTACAAAGTATACACAAAAATATTTTTCCGTCTGTTCCGTATCAGTAGCATATATCATTCAGCATACAAAATATATCTGCACTGGAAGGTCTGCCTGGTAACTTATATATATTTTTAATTAAATCAAATAATTAGCCCGTCGTCTTCCAGGTTTTGAGCATTTGGTCTTTAAAAAGAGCTCAACTTATCACGAACAGTTATATAATATATCTATCACTTTAAACGTATTTTAGTATACTATACATTTAGTTTAAATAAAAACATACAAACTATAAGTAATACTGCACAAACGATCGATAAATTACAAAGTGTAGATAATTTTAAAAAAGGTGTAATATTAAAAAGTTTATATCAGCAGTAATGTGTATTGGAAAGAGAGAGATATAGATTATTCAATAAATTTATAAATTTGGTTGGTTATATTTCAACCGATTGATGTTTTTCATCTATATATATAAAAGAAAGTCGGGTTATACTGGTTTTTATAACTCAAGAACGGCCTAACCGACTTGGCTGAAAATTGGTGGAAAGGTAGCTTAGAACCCAAAAACGTCCATGGGATTCTCAAAATTGATTTGATTATGAAAAAATATTGAACATTTACGTAAACATGTTTTCATACAAGACTATTGTAACTTGACAGCTGTCAGTTGAGAAAGTGTTGCCATAGTCAGCAACATAACTAAAAATGACGCAATAGTAGGTATTGTAAGTAGGTACCTACGTAAGGTACGGAATATTTTGAAACAAAAAAAAAACAAAAGGCAGGAAAAAAAAGACAAAAACAAAATAAATATTAGTGAAAATATCAATTTAATCTTTTATTTGTTAAAAATGTTATAACAAAAAGCAAATGGAAAGGCATCTTCTTATTCAATTGTGTTATTTTTATTTTTTATTATTTTCTCTAATTATTGTATATTTATGTATACTCTATGTTTCTAAATATTTGTAAAAAAAAAATGGAATTTCGATTCTGTATATAAATAAATAAATATATAGATGTGCCATCTGTGTTTTTTTGTCTATGGTTTGATAGATATTTTGACAATCGGTTGACGTTTTGTTTCGACAGCATTTTGCTGATTTTATTATTGATTATTGATAATACCGACACCAAAACGTTCGAATCCTTTACAACAAAGCCGTCACGCAACAAGGAATCGAAAGATTGTCAATGAAAGGACTGACGAAGAGCAAAAAATCTCGCGTGAACAATCCATCGAACCCATCTAACCTGTGGCACAAATACAAGAATAATATGTCAGAAGATATTTTACATCAAATTCGTGTTAGTTCAAGAAATCCTGATCTTAAGATGAATGAGGAAATACATAATCGGGCTTTGCTCTTAATCGAAGACATGTGTTACCTCATGTGCGGTAGTTTATTAGTCAGGTTAGGAATGCCAGCACCAAATCGTGAAATGAATGACGCATTTAATCGAGAATTGGAACGGGAACGTGAATATGATCACCATGAATTAGATTTAGTAGTTCAAACGAATGTACCGCTGTTGAATCCTCAACAAAAGGAAGTTTATGATACATTAATGAAGGCAATTGATGATGGAAATGGTGGTTTATATTTCCTGGATGCCCCTGGTGGAACTGGTAAGACATTCCTCATGTCAGTAGTTTTAGCCACTGTCCGTGCGAGATCCAACATTGCGGTTGCAGTTGCTTCTTCTGGAATAGCAGCCACATTGTAAAAAGGATGCCGTACGGCTCATTCAGCATTAAAATTGCCGTTAAATCTTCAAACTATTGAAGAACCTACATGTAATATTTCAAAACACTCCGCAATGGCCAAAGTTTTATCAGAATCGAAAATCATCATCTGGGACAAATGCACAATGGCGCATAAACGTGCATTGGAAGCACTTAACCGATCATTGAAAGATTTACGCAATGACTCGAGATGTTTTGGAGGCGCAATGATTTTACTGTCTGGCGATTTACGTCAAACACTGCCAGTAATTCCAAGATCAACTGCTGCCAACGAAATTAACGCTTGCCTCAAATCGTCGATTCTATGGCGCTATGTAAAGAAGCTTCAACTGACAACAAACATGAGAGTTGCATTGGTGAATGATACATCTGCTGAAGATTTCTCTGAGTAATTGCTGACTATCGGTAATGGTCGAGTACCTGTCGACATATCGAATGGATTGATTTCATTTCCTCAGAATTTCTGTATCTTTGTCTCATCGAAAGACGAACTCATCAACAAAGTATTCCCAAACATCATGACTAACCACAAAAATAATGAATGGTTGAGTGAGCGAGCAATTTTGGCGGCTAAGAATAAAGATGTAGACGACCTTAACTACATAATTCAGAATGATATCATTGGTACACTGCATTCATACAAATCTATTGACTGTGTAACGAATGAAGACGAAGCCACTAACTATCCAATTGAATTTTTAAACTCATTGGATGTGCCTGGCTTACCACCGCACAATTTACGACTAAAAGTTGGCTCCGTAGTAATCATGCTTCGAAACATAAACCAACCAAAACTGTGCAATGGGACGCGTTTGGTGATAAGTAAATTGATGAACAATGTGATTTACGCGACGATATTCAAAGGAAAATTCGAAGGTGAAGAAGTGCTCATTCCGAGGATCCCGATGATCCCAACCGATATGCCGTTTGAGTTTAAGCGACTTCAATTTCCGGTCCGTCTTGCATTCGCCATGACCATTAACAAATCACAAGGCCAATCCTTGAAAGTTTGTGGTCTGAATCTTGAAAATCCATGTTTTTCCCATGGTCAATTATATGTGGCATGTTCACGGGTTGGAAGACAATCTGCGTTATTTGTTCTTGCGCCTGATAATAAAACAAAAAATGTCGTCTATCACAAGGTGCTTCACTGAAGAGTGCAACCCATGCACAAAAATACATGGCCAATAAAAAATCATTAAAATACTAGGATTCAAATCATTGCAAATTAAAGGACTGAAGAAGAACAATTGCACCTGGACGTATCGAAGAACGAGGATTTAATCTGACATTCAAGGTATTTATTTATTTATTTTTGTACTTACACACAAAATAATTAACAGAATAACATACTACACTTATTACTTTGAATTATGTATGCTAATTCTAAAAAACAGTGTTTATAAATCAGTAATATTGTCTTTGCTTTTGATTCTGTAGATACAAGGACAGATTCACCATCGAATCGGATCATTCCAACCTCTCGAAGATGCAAAGCATAAATTTGTTCAAATATACTTCAATGGCAATATGGAGGAAGAACTTGATCGACGTCTACAAAGTCGTGATCAGAGCGGATAAACGACCATCTGGTACACACGTCGTGATACTGGGCAACTACAACAGATATCTGAAACACGTCGTTCATATGACACGTTGCAATACCCACTGATGTTTTGGCAAGGAGAAGATGGATATTATTTCAATATCAAAATGAAAAATCCATTGAATGGCGAGTAATCAATATATATATAATCAATATCATAGTTTTGATTCCGTCATGACATACATTTTTCAGTGCTTGGTTTTGCTTTAGGTTTCCAATAAATGACCAATTACACTGCTTATTACCAGGAAAATAACAGACTTAAAGATTAAGATGTTTTTTAGAGAAAATTGGACAAATAACCGGCAAACGATTTAAAATCATTTTTCTTCACCCCTTTATAATTATGCGACAAATATGGATGTTAGCTTTACATACAAAATTACAAATCTATTTTCTTAATTTCAGGTGAAGAAACTACCAAGAATCTAAGCTCGATGAATTATAACGCATATCGTTTGACGATTCGTCGAAATGCTGACAACTATTTGCTGCGGTTTCGTCGATATGGGGGAAAGAACTTGATCGATTTCTACAAAGTCGTGATCAGAGCGGATAAACGACCATCTGGTACACACGTCGCGATACTGGGCAACTACAACAGATATCTGAAACACGTCGTTCATATGACACGTTGCAATACCCACTAATGTCTTGGCACGAGAAGACGGATATTATTTCAATATCAAAATGAAAAATCCATTGAATGGCGAGTAATCAATATATATATAATCAATATCATAGTTTTGATTCCGTCATGACATACATTTTAAAGTGCTTGGGTTTTGCTTTATGCTTCCAATAAAAGACCAATTACACTGCTTATTACCAGGAAAATAACAGACTTAAAGATTAAGATGTTTTTTAGAGAAAATTGGACAAATAACCGGCAAACGATTTAAAATCATTTATCTTTACCCCTTTATAATTATGCTACAAATATGGATGTTAGCTTTACATACAAAATTACAAATCTATTGTCTTAATTTCAGGTGAAGAAGCTACCAAGAATCTAAGCTCGATGAATTATAACGCATATCGTTTGACGATTCGTCGAAATGCTGACAACTACTTGCTGAAGTTTCGTCGATTACTGCAATAGAATTCAACCAGACCAAATATATGATATCATATGTACCGAAAAATTCAACTTAATAAAATCCAAAATCTGCTAATTTATTGCCTTTCGGGTGAAACAAAGTTCACCGGGTCAGCTAGTATAATATATTTGTTATTTTATCAGTAAAGATATATATTAATTAATGAAAAAAGATGCGTCTTCACAACCGTCGTTGTACGAGTATTTTAGTCTTCTTAGTATTTTTTATCGAAGCAAGTCACTTTCTGTACAATATTCAAAGTGTTTTCTTCCATTTTGCATGTCCAGAAATGGCATTGAGCCCCTCTTGGTTCGCTCCCAGGTGCCTCCTTTCTAAGGCGGGGGCGCAGCAGCGTGTGGGAGGGTCTCGCTGACCGGTACAAATGCCTAACATCCATCTAAGGCTCCGATTTCAATACGGGGGACCTAAGATGAATCGCCTTTATCTGGAGGATGGTTATTTGTATGCTTTCAGCCATGGTTTTTCTAGTCGAATATCGATAAATTATTTCAATTTTACTGTACAAGTTTTATTATTTTCTATATACTCGTATTTTCCACTTTAGATTTTAATTAGACTGTTCCCCATGTCTATAAAAAGGGTTAAATATACTTTGGTAGACGATTTAATTCATTCCAACAGAAATGCAGCATATTATATCGATTATAGTGGGTATCGCACTGTAGTACAATAGCTATTGCATCCAAATAATGGGTTTCAAGAGCAGGTGTCTGCGTTTGACCTATTGTTATACATATAAAGTACTACTGCATATCCAATATCTGTAGTCTCTCCATTCTGTAGTACGGCTGCGAATTCTGTGCAGCCGTATAATAGATATCGGCATCTGCCTGCAGTGAATATTAATGGAATGATAGTTTGACTTTTTGAGTAATGACAAGGTAAGGGCCAACCTATCATATTTTTATTTATTGATTTAACAGAACCATAGTCCCGAGATGTACAAAAAAAGGCATAGAATAATAAATAATATAAGCTTGAAAGAAACGAAAAGCTTATATAAATATAAGAAAAAGAAGGAGATGACACGTTTCAAAGATTACAGAGATCTAGGAAAACAATACCATCGACAAAAGAGAAAAAATATGTAAGAAAATGATCTAGGTGTTCTGATAGGCCATTTAGAAGCGCCATTGCAGATGTACTAAATTGAGTGCTCGAATCTCCACAAGTACCATCTGCGATGAAAAACAATGGATGGCTACAGCCACGGGTGTACCGTACCTATTGTAACGTAGAAGTTAAAGTATTCGAGACCTCCAGGGTTAATATATTTTCCGAATGCCGCAGGAAAGCATATGCGAACAGCTGTCTTTTCATAAAGCTCTCGAACATTCACTGTTCTGTAACTCTTGATATAATACACGGTTCAAATAAGTTACCAAATACGAGTATGAACCCACAGCCGATGATAGTAATGAATAATGACTTCGTGCGATATATTTATTGAAACATCAAACTCAATCAATTCTAACCTAATATAAAATGTAAATTATCCTTGACACGTCTCGCTAACAATTTCAATTCACAGCTGATCATAAAATAAGCACATCGAACAAAGCGAGCAGGTCCATTCAATAAATCAATAAATAATTATGTCAACAGTAAAATCCCCACCGACGCTGAAACAGCGGAGGCGTTTGTGAGTACCAGGAGCGTATAAACGAACGGGAGGTAAATAAATGTATTTTATTCGTAAGTGTCACTGCCGTATTCACGGGCGTCAATGATAATAATAATTACGGACTAGTGTCTACCCACGCGCCTGGCCGGGTATCAGGGCGGCAGACGCGTGCAGCGGCCTCCCAATTACCCGATAGCCGAGCGCTGTTCTCTTTACTTCCCATGTGATGACAAAAGTCCTAGTAGAGTTCGTGCGCTCCTGATACGTGAATACTTCTTCCGCGTGCATAGTTGCGAGCTCGTCGCTCTGACAACTTCATTTATGTTTCGCAAATATTTTTTAGGCAATAAATACGAGTAGTTTTCAAGTCATGTTCGGTCTGCTGTCATTTAGTATTTCAACAACAAATCTGTAATATAAAAATACTAAGCGATCAGTATTATTGTTATCATAAATAATTAAGGGTAAAGTTATGTTATTTTAAATTAGGTTACAAAAAAATTATTAGATTATTTCGATGTATTCTTGGTAAGTTCGATAAATATCAAAAGCTATTTGTGGATAGCTTCTCAACGAAATCTAAATACGAGTCTTCGTAGTATCAATCCGGTGGATTGGTTTGCAGCAACAGAATCTTGCATCTCGATCTCCATTCCTCTCGTTCCTCCGCAGCCCTATTCAGCTCAGCATAAGCGCTACAATTCATGTCCTCGAATACTTGCTGTAAATACTTCCGTCTAGGGCGCCCTCTACAGTTTCTACCCTCAACCATCCCCTCCACAATATCGTGAAGAAGACCATCGTGGCGCATGATGTGACCAATCCAAATACGAGTATGCAGTTAAAAAAAATGAAATTTATACTGAAAAAAATCGTATTTCATTGACAACATTGTAGATTATATTAGGAGTTTAGTAATAACAGTCCGTTTTCAATTAATTACAGGATAATATAAAGTACATAACCTTAGTATTACCATATGAAACTGACCGTTCGATTTAAAAAATGAAGAACGCTAGTATGTATACGAGTATGTACTCGTATACATACTAGCGTTCTTACGAGTATGTGGATTGTTTACCACGTATTTTTTTTGGCACATTACTATTTTTTATATTTGCTCGCAGCCTTTAAAAAGAGTTTTCTACATTTTTTCTAAGCCACCTTCCGGGAAATTATCTATGTTTTTGTTAATAAAACAAGTACCCTTTTTAATAAGCAGAAAAAGGCTGAATTTATACATAACCAAACCGCTTAATGAAATTTGCAATATACTCGTACTACTACTTCTTGGTAGAAATATAAAATTATAAAAAGTCACACCGATAGCTTCTATGGATTGATTTCAAGTTTCCAAAACGAACATGTTTGTCTACACATAAAAACATTATTAACTGATATTTTTCAAGAGAGCATTCAAGTGCGTTTTCCATTGCACCAATGCAATTTGACGGAAGACGACGGAAGAGGAGTGGTCTCCTGCCTGGTGATGCTGAAGCTGCGATAAGGCGCACCTTCACGAAGCTCACGAGGCAGCCGGGCAGTTCCCTCAATCACGGATGACACCTCGGCCATCACGCCGCAGTTGGAGCAGAGTAACGAGGCATGATCCGAGTGCTTAGTGAGGAGTTTGCGCAGCTAAAATCGCTTAACATTCAGATCATTAGCTGGATAGTTGGAAACACCGTAAAACCACCAGTTTTAAAGCTAATGAATGAGCCAATAATACTACAGACGACTACATATTTAAAGACCAACTTAAAACATATATATAAATTTGTAGCGTTACAAAGCAGTGTTAATTTGAAATGAGGAAATGGATCTAGTAAGAAACAAAGTTCCATAATGTTAACTATGGTGCATCCAAGAACTGGCAAACGGAGCGTTGGTGAACCACCTGAAAGATGGGCTCCTGACATCAGAAGAATAGCTGGAGTAGCCTGTATGCTCAGGGCGGAGGATCAAAAAGGTTGGAGGCTCATACAGGAGGCCTATCTTCAATAGTGGATGGACACAGACTGATAACTTAGTGAACACTTACGAAATTTTAAATAGAAAAAAACTACAAAAATAAGCGTTAAAAATGTTTTTGAATATTATTTATATTACTTGCAATTTTAATAAAATATCATCCACTTCTTGGCATAATTTAAAACAAATATTTAGATAAGTGTAATAATAAGCGTCTAGCGCTTTAAAAATAATAAATTCAGAGCATTATTTGAATATTTATTTGTAACTAAAATTATTTGTAACTAAATTTTAATAAATTACTGATAAAAAATATTAAATTATAGTTTTTACACAGAAAAGCTAAATGTGTTTACAATAAACCGTAATCCATTTCAAAATATATGTTTTAAAATTAAATAAGCACCATATTTGTACGTTTTAAAAAAAACAATATATAAATAACTTTATTCGATTTCAGATTTATCAAATTACTGTGACATATATTTTAAGTACCGTATGATAAATAATGATTTCTTAATAGAAATTTCATATTAATACATGATTACCTAATTCCATAGCTACCATATCACTGTCTGATCGTAAACGTTTTATTACCTTTAATATACATTTATTATTAACCAATTGATGAACAAGCGATCACCGCAGCGCAGTTTCAAAATAATACGAAGAAAAATTATATGACGTATTAAGACTATTTAACTTTATAACTTTTAACTATATAACTTCCATCTCCTTTATAAAAGTCGAGTAAATGGACGATTGATAAATAAATACCAGTATTTAGTCTCTAATAACATGTAATAATGGCATACGACGTTTAGCTATTCCTAAAATGGCATTAGAATTCACGGTGAGATTTTCACAGTCGGTATTCTGCGGAATGTCTTAACGTATTGTAAAAAATATATAACGACGTAAATAAAAATCATAAATAGGTTACTTTTCAAGTATTATCAAAAGTTAATATCAATTATTAAAAATATATGCATAATTAAGCACAACTTAGTAGCGCGTACGATTTTGAAAATTTTTTAAAATACCGACGTGGCGATCAGGCGGTTAAATATGTAAATTTTCGTCAGAGCACGTTGATAAGAACTGACCTAAATTATTGTATTTTGAGCACGATTATGTGTAATTTAATAATCATAAATTGATTTTAATTGAACGTTTTTATGCGCCGCTAAGCGAGCCGAAAATTTCACATTAAAAATCACATTTAACAATGATTTGTGGGTGAAGAAGTGTGCTGAATATGATATGAATTTCGTATAATAATCAATAAAGCGACATTCCAGTGCGGAGACGATATTTTCGTATCTGTTGCTTTGAGTAAAAACATATTATTTTATGCACATTTTATCGGTTACAATCTGGTTATTTCAAACACATCCCGTAATATGTAATGATTAAAACGTGTAAAAAGCTTACATTCTGTTCGTAACAGAAGATAACAAAAATATTATAGGGGAAATGTTAATATTTGAATTAAAATACTACAAATACACATTTAAGAGATGTAATATTATTATAAAATGTCCCTAAGCACTTGTTTCGTCGACCCAAATTGATGGAAATCAATAGGAGTAAGTTTTGTTGAGTATATCGAAGACTTGGAAATTTAAAAAATAAATACGATATTGTAATTTTAAAATCATTTATTTACACTCAAAGAATAACTTGTCACTATTATATAACTATATATATATATATATATACACGGTGATATGTTTTTTTTCACAACTCGGTTAAAATCAGAATGCTTTGTACGAGTAATAAAAAATAACTGTAATCACTGAAGCAAAAACATTGTGTATATTTACATTTATTTCCACTGAATTCTACCTGAATACACTCATTTAATATATCAAAGAGTGTCAGTGACAATGAATTTATTAAAGACACGACATTATACAATGCAGGATTTCACATCGTTAATGAAATCGGAAAATTCAATTATTTTCCAATGCAATATGTGCATTGTTTTGTATTCCAATGTAAAATTAATTTAAATTTTACTTTGTTCCAAATATTCGACTTGTCTTACGCATTTAAATGTAACTACGACTAGTAGCACTGCAATATTTCTATGAAACTTTAAGTATACAAGTACATGTTTATGTGTATATGTTTTTTTTTTCGTAGTATCAATCCGGTGGATTGGTTTGCAGCAACAGAATCTTGCATCTCGATCTCCATTCCTCTCGGTCCTCCGCAACCCTTGTCAGCTCAGCATAAGCACTAAAATTCATGTCCTCAAATACTTGTTGCAAATACTCCCGACTAGGGCGCCCTCTACAGTTTCTACCCTCAACCATCCCCTCCACAATATCGTGAAGAAGACCATCGTGGCGCATGATGTGACCAATCCATCGGGCTCGACTCTCTGAGATGGTTCTTATTAGTTGCCTATTTTCCTTGATTATTCTGAGAACCTCATTTGTTCGTGACGTGGTCTCTCCAGGAAATTCCGAGAATTCTTATAATATGTTTATATCTATATAAATGATTTACAATGAATTTATTGCTTTTAACAAAATTATGATTTCATGGTTCTATGTTTTTTATCCATAATATACATAACTATATTCTTCCCACAAGGTTTACCGATGAATAGCTCAATTTTACCTAAAATCAAATATTGTCTTTTATTTTTTTCAGTAAATGCAAGTAGAAAAGCCCAAACGGTTGATCTATTTCTTGGAGAGATCCAGATTGTATGAAAGAGAAACAAACTTTTATGGTGTAAAAACATTCCAAAACTTACCGGTAGCGCTTGAAAAGGAATCGTATAAATTGCTTCTTTTGGGTGACATAAATTTACGCAGTAATTATATGTCGGCGGGTATGACATCAAATTAAGGCGTTTACTTACCAAATCAAAGGTTATGGCCGTTGTTGGTTCGTCCCTGTATGTGGAATGTTAATCCGCCAACGTCCATAAGCTACAGTTCGGCGCATTAACGTTTCGTCAATTTTTACGGAGAATAACGACAGTTTTCATACCAACCGGAGGTGTTTTTATGAATTCATTTAATTTTATAATATGCTAACTAACTCCATAGCGTTCTCAAGCACTATGGAGGTATTTTATTTCAGTTATAAAGATATGAAGAGATTGATTCATTGTTGTATTAACTGTCTTTTTCAGACCACCAACTCTTGCACCTCTGCTAGTATTCTCTAATAGTTTTTACATAATAAAAAGGATCCTCATACGCCTGAGGGCCGTCATCGTAAATAAGCCCAGCGATGAGAATGGCAAATAATAAAACATGTAATGGCGCATAGAAAACACGACGAATATAAATAACATAAATTGTATGTAGAAGCGCAAAATGATAATAAAAGATGAAAATATATTGGTTATCTATAAACTAAAGATTTTACAATAAATCATGAAGTTTATTTAATATAAATTCTTTCTTAGTACACTGTAGCATTCCGATGCATTTTCAACAAAGAATCATACTTTTATACACTTATATAAAACATATATCAATATAGGTAGTACAGTGGAACCTCCCATAACGAGCGCCTCTCATAACGAGCACCTCTCATAATGAGTAATTCACATAACGAGCAAAAAAAATGTGAAAAAATTTGCTCCCTTAACGAGCGACATTTCGCATAGCGAGTAACGCAGAAAGGGGAAGTCACATAACGTATGACGCACTTGTGATCCTGCATCACTGCGTCATTGCGTCAGTCTGTGTTTAGCACTCGTACCGTTAGCACGTTAGTGTTGCATGTGAACACACATTTTTCGTAACTTATGTGCAAACATTATTTGTATTTATTTTTTTGAGAGTTTGGAGGTGTCATATTTTCACCAAATTTTAAAGAGTCGGCTAAAACAAAATGTCTCTAGACAGCTTTCTAGTAAAAAAGAATTAATTGTTTTACGTAAATTAATAAATAATAAGCTAGTTTCAATTTTTTAAATGTTTTATCCAGGTTATTACGATTTTTAACAGTTTTTAAGCATGTACTTTGAATAAACGATAAAAAAAATGAACGGTGAAAAATGAAAAAATTAAAAAGGAACGCATTGTCGTGTTTTACATTGATTTATATGGGAAAATTACTTTCGCTTAACGAGTGTTTCACATAATGAGGAAGATTCTGGAACGAATTATACTCGTTATGAGAGGTTCCACTGTATTCTTATTAAGATACCAGTATTAAAGATGTAATCAATAATCATTGATAAACTGATGAAGTCTACATTATACACGAAATATGTTCCCAAGCCTGCTTAACGCGATTCACATTTTTTCCCATATCCGCTTCATATTTCATTCAGTATTACAGTTCTGTACGCTCAGATTGTCTTTGCTTTGTCCTAGGACACCTATATACCCGGATATCCACATGGGAACATAGATTGTTCCCGGGAACCTCCAGAGCAAGGGCCCACAACTTGAATAGATAATTAGTAATTAAATATACACATACTATACGTCAAAATTCTTTATACGCATCAATTCTTTCAGAAAAAATATCGGCAAAGAGCGGGATTCGAACCAGCGAGCTTTGGAATCAACCGTTGCTCTTTGTTCATTACCCTAGACCACTCGACCATCTCCTGCCCGAACTGATGCGTGGAATAAGTTGTATTTATACCATTGTTACCATTGTTACCATCGTATAACGATAGATGTCTCTAGTATAAATACCACTAGCTAACTAATAATCAGCGTTTTCTGACCGACACTGGAATTTTATTATTTTTATTTTGATATAATAAATAATAATGGAGAATACTTAAACGGATAAATCTTTCAGATAATTGCGATGAGCTTCGTCAAGTACATTATATTGTAAAGATTCTGATGGACTCCCTGGACGGCGCTAGCCCGGGGACTTGCAAAGTATAAGTCCAAACTAGGTCCATCTTCGTCTCATGACTTATTGAGCATGAAATGCTGTCTTGTCCGCTCCCTCACAAAGTCATCATACCACAAAAATTCGTTTCTGGTCAAATAAATGACTTATTTACGATTGATAGCGATAAATTATAATCCTTCGATGTTATCAGTATTTAAGGACTCTGTGTTTGGTCCAGACTGGGGACGTAAAAGTCCATCGTCTGGTATTGTACGACCGCGTGCCTCAGCACGGGAGCTGAACATGCTCTCGTGGAGCAGATTACCATAAACCAGGCCGGTCACAATCATTGCAAGAAGATCGTCCAACTTTCTACCCGATTTAGATTTCATTTAATGCCCCGGCCTATACTTTGGACTTAAATAAAAATTGTCCTACAAAAAATTGATATTATTTTCCTTTCATAAATCGCTTACAAAACAAGTTTGGTAATTTCTATTGTAGCGGTCTCGAATATAATTTAGAATTTTGGTACAAGTTTAACGAACACAATTTAAAAAGTCGGAGTAAATTTATTATAGATTATTTGTGTTGTTAAGCAAAAGAACAGATTTTCTTCCGTTTTGGTGAAAATATATATGTTTCTGTATTATACATTTTAATTACAACATATCAAATATAATTACATTAATTGCTCCATTTGTTATTAAAATTAACTTTCAAATATAATTACGCAGTTTCACCAAGAAGTATCAGTTAATAACGTTTTTTTTTTAATTTATATAACAAAAAACCAATACAAATAAAAAAAAAACTTTATTTGATTTATGTATTAGTTCTGTCATCAGCTTAGTCAACATAACGTTTAAATTTGGAAGTCTAAATATTTTTTCAATAGTTTACTTTGTAATTTTTTCCCTATTCAGATTCTGACACCCCGTCAGGCGTCAAAGTATTAATAGTAAAAGCGGAACTGCATTACAGCAAGTAAAAGTGAAAAAATATACACGCCATTTGATGAAATAATTTTTGTTTCATCAAATTTAGAGAGTTAGAGAGTTTATTATTATGCATTTTAGTATGTAAAAATGGAGATAAAGACAAAGAAAAATTAATAGATGTAACGTATTTCACAAACAACTAAACAATATTACTTTAAGAAGTTTTATTGGCGTTAAAAAGACTGTAAAACTTCTGACATTTCCTACAATATTCATTGCCAGATCATTAAAAGAAAAATATTCTACCAAAATAGTAAGTGTCTTTTCTTTCTTTATTTATGTTTAGATTACTAAGACCAATTTTAAAATAAAACAAAACGTTTATACTAGCTAAGCTTGCAATGTCTTAGGTACCACGAACTTTTGAGCACCAAAAACCTAAGAAAACACTGAGACTTTATGCTATACTCACACATTTTCGTTTTTTTTTTTTTAATTTAACGTATATGAGCGCGAAAGTTTTCACACCGGTGGTTAGAGCAACTCTGCAAACGCATCGCTAAGAAGTTATATCCTCTCGATTCACCGCCAACAGTTTTATTGGTCGCTATCGGCTGCCCCATCGCACCACTTGCGCGATGAAGTGGACCGGGAGCCCAAGGGACAAGACTGCAACAGCAACAGCAGCTACTTCAATGACAATAGCACACGAAATACGAGGCATGAGGACATTGAAATTAAGCTCTTGCATAATAAGGCTGTATTAACATCGCTTGTATCGTACCCATTTTCTTTACGGATATGAATCTTGGCATCTCACCCAAAGTATAATGAGTTTCAAAAGCAGATACCTACGTTGAATAATAGATATACGATGTTTTGAGTTGATTCGAGAGAAAGGCAGCGTTTTCTACTACAATCGGTCAAAAGGCGAAGATGGACCTGGTTGGGACATAATCTTCGGATGCCGCAGGAGATAATCAACTACAAGTGCCTTTTTTTCAAGCTTCCAGCTCGCGCCGTCCTGGAAAGCCGTCAGTTACTATATACAGAATGCATTCGGCGGACCTAAGATGAGGCGATAAATAAGGTAGCTGACAGAACTTTGTGGCGGATTTTGTTTTATCATTGTTCTTTATATACATAAATTTTACTTAAAAAATTAATATAATATTTTATCATTTCACTGATAGTTTTAATATATATCATATTTTTTAAATAATAATGATAAACAAGCAATTAAACGTTTGTTTAACTTACAATATACCAAAACGACTCTCAGAGTAACATGGAAGTAGTTAAAATGTCGTAAAGTTTATTCAAGTTGAGAGATGCAATAAAATGCTATTCACGCGTATAGAAGAAGGACAGATGCGACGCATAAATGCTTTTACAGTCTCTGCACTTTAATGCACTTCTGCAATAGAGAAGACTATTGAATTCCAGCTTCGGAATCTACGACAAGTATCAGGGGACACTTCTAGGCGCCAACTGAAACGGATAATCTCTCCAGAATCGCACAGATAAAGCCATTCACGGCGATATCTCACCCAATAGATTACCCGTAGACGGTCATAAGCATTCAGTGTTATTTAAAATATACATTTAATACTATGTACCTTGAGTATATCGGATATCATCCAACATACAACGTATTATACCATACTCATGCAGTATATATACAGACACATTGCTGAAAATTGTTGCAATATAAGTTCCCATAAGGCGATATAATTCTAAAAAAGTTTTTGTAACGTTTTACAATTATTAAACAATATGGCGTTGGACAAACATTTATAAAATAGAAAAATGACATTCCCACGCCCTTACTATGGTTCTTTAACCCTTTCATTACGGCTCGGTTTGAATACAAATTGTACTGTCAATTATAAAAGTAGTATTTGAAGCATAAATGTACTTATCTGGTCTATTTTCATATATCACATTGGTTTTTGTATCTTCTAGCTATCAGATGATGCATAAAAAACTATTCTAAGAAAGTAGCAAAACAATATGTCACGTCGACCGATGTCAACGGTCGGAGAATCTTATGACAGCTTTGTAATATTTGTAAATTTAAAATAAAAAATGAAATGAAAAGTAACAAAATCGTTCCAATGAAGTTGAAACTCTCCAAGAAATTTCTTATAACCTTCAGTAGAACCACATTTCAAGTGTCTAACCATGTATAACACTAAAATTGATAATGATATATGTTTTAATATAAGTAATTGATACAAATCGCTATCGGTAATGACTGAAAGTAATACTAAATATCTGGAATGTGAGCAATAAACAAAATACTACATCAAATATGAATATACAAACAGATTCCAAGGGTGATTGTTTTACAAATTATTATTGTGCGTTTTGTAATACCGGTCCGGTGCTATGTTATAAATATAATGTTAATAGTTCGTATCCAAAGGCAATTAACGACAAAATATTTTCATGCTGAAAACTGAATATGCTCCAGAACGAACATGTAATCAGTATAAATATTATGAATAATTTTGCCGGCTTACCTGTGTAATATGGAGTAACACTAGTTTCTCGGCTGCCGGAGACACACTTCAACATAATCAGAAAACAAGCCTCGAGCTGGTTGTCACCATCTGGAACAGACATAAGCCATGATAATGACATATTCTTCACCTTAACAATTCATCAAATCAGCATATCAATAACATGATAAGTTCGTGGAATCATGCAAATTTAATTAGTACGCACATTACGAATGTGGCCATTAAAATTCAACGATTACGGCTTATTACGAAGTGTGTGATTTTCATATACCACATAACGATTGGAAGACAATAACTATTAATAAATATTATAACTAATATGTCAAAAGCTTATTTATTTTTTAATGTTGTAAAGAGATGGTAGGAAATTATTTTAAAAAATCGTGATCTTTTTTTCTTCCTGGAGGAATTAGAAATTTCATCGAAGTTTACTTACATTACTGTACATAAAGTATAAAGATATGTTTGAATATAAAAAACAATGAAAATGAATAAAATACTAATTACATTTCTTAGACATTTATAACAATAACTAATTCCGATTATCTTTATCCTATTACATCAACCGACAGACTCGATATTACCCATTGGTTAACTTCAAGAATAAGAATCTTCCTGAGAAAAACAATTTAAGCATATTTAAGCACAAACTTCCATCTAAATAACCTTTTCAAAAACGTGTTAGTATACAATATTATTATTTGTATAATAAAAGTATATACACATATTTCGTGCAACTGAATTACATTATTTGATGCAGTAAATTAATACTCTTAATTGTGACAATAAAAAGTGTGTCACATATATTAAATTTAATACATAAATAACAGACACCAATATTGTCACAAATCAAACATCCAAGACTGAATTCCAAATAATACTATAGTAAATTAAAATATATCAACAATATGGAAATTTCCTAACATTAAATCTTTATGTAAACAACCTTTCATATCAGACTCTGGATCTGGCTGCAAAAATAACACTAGAAAATTTTAATACCACAAAATAGAGCCTCCCTATTGAGCTTAGTAAGCCTTGCTTGGGGACTTAGTAACACTGAAAATCGTACAACTAGAAGATAACACAGAGAATCGGAAGATTAACATGAGACTACGAGTACCTGAACAGGTGGGAATTGCTGCAACAGTGAGAGTCACTGTTGTACGACAGCGGATACCTCCAGACCACATAACAGCTAAGATTCTGCACCATACACCCGAATATCTGCTCACCCAAGAAGCTTATGGCAAGAGACGTGCTATCAATGTTGCCAGATACTGGCCTTTTTGACGTTGCTCGCACAAAAAAGAAAAAGTTAGATGCTTTCAGCGGGCATACCTCTTGAGGTCAGAGTACTTGGAATTATTTATTACTTTACCCGTAACGTCACATAAATTTGCATTTAATACTTGGAAGGAATAATGGATATTGTTCTCGTATATTAAGTCACACCCGATTTGCATACACAGAAAATAATAGCAACAATGTTTAATATTCATCGAATTCAGATATCATTCTGTATTAACCGTACTTGCTTTTTAATGCGGCATTACAATATTTAACTTAGTTAATTTTACTAGAACTAGAAAAATAAACAGTTATAATAAAAATACGCATTTGATTTTTGTACAATACTTAATTTTTATCACATGTCATAATTGATATAATGCGACGCAAATTGGAAGAATGGGAATAATAATTCTCTTATTATTCATTCCGAGCATTCAAATCTTCCAATCCTCGAAACATTAACGTGAAGCCCTCACTCTCACAAGTAATCCATCTATATATCATGACATATTCGTACTATTGAAATTAAAAGGTCTGTAACAAGATCTGGGTAGGTTTTGAACTAATAACAATTATGCAAAACGATGATGATGAACGAAATTAATGTCGGTTTAGACACTTTATTTTTCTAAACAACGAACACATATTTTCATTGATTACGTCAAAGAATAAAATGTGATCGTGTCGATTGCTCAAGTCAAGCTTAAGCAATCGTTACGTCACACCTTGAACATGCCTTAAGACTTATGATATGTTCGGTTTGTTCAATAATCTCTATGACGCGTCATCAGACGCATCTCGTGTTGACGGCTGACACGCTTTGATCTATTGAGTTCAATTAACTCAATCAGCTGCGATGTGCTGGGGAGTTGTTAAACCCACCGGGCACCAACTCACCGGGCCATCGGCGCTTCAGAACAAGCGTCACACTAAGACAGTGGTCTCCAATATCAATTAAAAATATAACAAGGGATATGAAAAATAGAAAAAAAAGTGTGCAAAAATTTAGTATCCTGCGTCTTACTTAACCCCAACTTGTCGAACAATACACAGCACATTTTACACATCAATCAATCCATAAAAAGTAAAAATATATTTGTTTTCGCCTCTTAATTATGCAATGAATATGGATGGTTAATTTCTGCTGACCGGAAAAACTAATGTAGTAGCCAATCGATCTCTGTGGTTGATGATTGTCATAATTATTGATTTTATTTTATTGTTCGATATGTTTCTTGAATTGTATATAAGTCATGGAAATGACAAAAATCCAGCAATGTCGTAAGACTTCGTCGATTTATATAGTAATAGCAAATAACAATTATCGTTGCGATATTTTAATTTTAAAATATCTAGTATTTTAGCATTTTATTGAATAAATAATTATTGTTACCTTGTTTTAACAAGAATCACATTAATCATTCTATTTTAAATTAATTTCAAATATTTAAATAAATATTTTATATGAACTTATCAAACAACTTATGCCCATTTAAAAAAATATGGATTGCGAAACAAAAAACGGGACACCTTATGAAAATTACAGTCGTGTTACAGTGCGAGGATTTGAACTAAAAAAATACAAGACCGTGAGTTTAGGTTTTTCGTGTAAAAAAAACTAAAATATGTTTAACATAATTTGTGTTTATTTTCGTACAAAGCAAAGTCCCTGAAACCTAAGGTAAATTGATAATACATTAATTCGAGTATAAAGCTAACCTCACCAGCGATTTCGCTTCTTTGTCGCACCACTTAAATTAAGGCGAAACTTCATATACCATATTTAAGGAAATATATAAGATCAACAACCATTTGTCAAACTGCCTTTATAACCAACTCTAAAATCCAGGCTTAAGTCACAAAGAAGTTTTCTGAGACCTCCAGACCGCATCACATCTAAGATGCTTATATGCCCGACTCACAGGCTCTTATGTTGGCCCATAAACAAGCCATTTTTGTTGCCAAATATTAAGCTGAATCATTTTTGTAGTCGCTGTCATGGAGAAGAAGACCACTACGCACCACTTTCCTACACTGTGTGTTTTAATGGCTGGATGTAACCCATCACGAAGGACTTTCGTAAAAAAGCAAACATTTTGAAAGTGGCTGAAGGTCTTTCCACGACTATAATGCAGCGTACAGCATAGCAAAAAAAAGACTCTAGGCTCGTTTTGTTGATGTTAGTACACTAAAAGCGCGGCTCGAGTTGGGTTGGCGACCTCTGCGTCACACGGACCCATCACGGCGTCAGTACACCACATCTCTCGTGTATCATCGCCAGTGGAGGACCACAAAGAATTAAAATTTAATGGACGAGCCGCACGATTGTGTAATGTTATTAATACACGGCGGGGCGAGGTGGGCGGGGCTGCTTACATGTGAGCTTTTGGTTTTATTAAAATGACGGCATGGCAACCAAAGTGTCGGCGGATCCAGGTCGAAACACTACCAAGGTTACAAAGATATACTGACGCAGGTATTTTTTATGAGATGAAAATAAGAGAAAAAAACAAATTCAGAAGAAAGATGGCTTATTCATATTTTTAGCGACATAAGATACATTTCAAATATTAAAAAGTTAACATATTTTTGTATTTGTAAATGTATGTTCCATTAAGTTACCAAGTACTCAACTTGATACCCTTGATCACAGGTTATACTTGTAGATTACTCAACTTTTTGGCTAAGGCGCCTTTTTAGTGGATTAATTATTCGATATTTACACTATTACATAAATTGTAATATATTAAAGTAAAATATTAAGTACAAAAATGTATGAGTTGTCACATATTGTTTTCGTCTCGAATACAATATATATATATATATATATATATATATATATATATATACTACATTGCTTACATATGCTACATTGATTATTCACGCACAAATCATGTACATATCTGACGAATAAAACATAAGACATAAATCTAAGTAAATTTAGAGTGTTAATTATTGTTATTATACTTGATCAATTTTCTCCTGAAATAACTGTAATGTGTAATGCGAACATTAATACGTCACAGATAAGATTTCAATGCCTTTATTTAATAAAATAATATGTTAATTTTATATAGACTTCGGTTATAACTTTCAAATAGTAGAACCTAGATAATATTAAACTAAATTATTATAAAAAAAAAACAAATTTAAACACAATTCTTTTAAAATATTTACAGTCAATTGAAATCAAAATATAATACATTTTTGATGAATCTGACATCATAAATTTCTACAACATTTCGTTGCTCAAGCGTTTACAGAGCTTTTACCAAAGAGCGACTGTCAGTCTATCGAGAGATCTAATACAATACAGAAGATTCACTTCATCGTTCACTTCAATAAAGAGTTTACTTAGCTTTTAGCGGGCATCAAAAAGTTACGAAAGCGAATCACCGACGTCCAAGCACCAGAGTACTCTTATAATATAATAGACTTAGTATTTTTTGCCGACTTAATGCACGCACTTAAGCACATTATACACATTGTGAGAGCACTCGAGAAGGCAAATGAGTCAGATGCCTTCACAGTTTAAGACCACTTTGATAGACTGATATTGAAATTAGCTGTACAGAGTGTAGCATTGTTCGCTAAAGGCATAATAATTTAGGCCTGATTTTCGAACAGGTAAAAGTAATGCTTATGTATATTTTTGAAACATAATGATATGTTATATATATTATATACATTATGCATGTTATTTATAAAACCAATTCCCATAGATAACGATGTATGTTGCATTCAATCAATCTCATAATGATTGTTAATTAACCTTTCATTTACGGTGCTAAAATAAAAACGCGCGTTCCGGTGTTGGGTAGTTATTACACAATCAAAAATCAGCGATTTTAATTCGGAAAAATATGAACATTCATAGCTAATCCCCTTAATTAATTATAACTGAAGTCAAAAATTATAATAATTGAGATTTATTGGCTGAAAACATTAAAAAAACCATCTGGCAACGCTCATGCTATGTATGTTCGTACGTTGCTTTCAATCAATTTAAAAATGTTTGTTATCTTAATTGCATTGCACTACATTCGAACAGCAAAGAGACAGTGACTATGATCAAGATAATACGCAGTGTATAATACTGTGAGGCCCCGATTAAATTATACGCAGCTAGATTTAAGTAAGAGCGAATACATTGGACAATTTGTCGATATGGATGAAATAGTGGAAGAAATGGCGGAAGGAATTAGCGAAAAAAACCGGTTTAGATGAGGTAAATGTGGAACGTATCCCCCGCGTTAAGCGGGGCCTTACTGTATTGAAGTTTGGAGCAATAAACTGATGATTAAAACATATGCAAACAGCAGAATCCATTTCCAAAAAAACCTTTAATTATGTTCTGTAATCGACTAATGTTTTCGAGAATAACAAGAGCCCGGGATTGACACTTAAAACTAACCGTATTGGTAGATAACAACTGATACACATACAAATTACAGGAAACATCATCTGATATGACATTTCCCTTATAAAAAAATCGGAGAAAAATAAACGTAAAGGTATTGTTACTACATTTTGAAAAACAAATCTCAAACAGATTTATTACGTGTGAGGCTGTTATGGTAAGGAAGCAACCTTTTTAATTATACACTACTAAAAGATATATATTTATAAATTTATAGTTAGTTAATACGAGAAAAATATCACTGCAATTTTTTTAGTATGTTCTGTTAGATCCGTTAGAAGTTTTTATGTTTATGAATATGAGGTGCTTCGCGAAATTTATACCATCTAAAATTGAGCATTTTGTCAAATTAATTTACGATTAATGTTCCTCTGAAACAAAGCTTCTCAAACCAATTAAATAAATTTATTATCATAATTATTAAGGGCGCAATGCTTTTTGGCAAAGTTCCAGAAAACGCCCCAAGGAAGGATTGATGTGTCATAGCTAATGGGCGTGGCCTACCGCTGACACGCCCACTACCCCCACTCTGAAAGAAGTGGGCGTGTTACCCAAGCGGATCGTTTCAGAAGCCGTATCTTATCTACCTTATACAATAAAAAGTATATAACAATATTATTATATACTCAACAGATCAAATATTGAGACGTAACGCAACCAATAATTTGCAAAAATAAATATATTTTTCGTCCATGAAAGCGAATCATTTTATATTACATCATCATCATCATTTCCATAACCGCTCCCCTAATGTAACATATGGTGCTCACGAAATGCCGGCATAAAGCTCTGACAGCCGCAATCGTCCTCTCCTTATCCGTCCGTCAGCTCTGCGTCCCGAAACTTCACCGAATATATTGTGTAGACTCGGTGTGAAGCTCTTCGGTTTGAAGAAAATTCTGCATGTCCCAGCCAGGTTCACCTTCATCTTTTAACCGACTACAGTATGGAAAGTTTCCTTATTCGCTCTATCGCATTGTCATTCATAATGTCAAATCATCGGACACTCAGTATTCTACGTGAGCATCTCTTTTTAAAACCAGTTTATGTCTATATTGGATTTTGATAAGATGACAAGATTCGCAACTCTTAACCCTTTTGCATCGGTTGTCGGCATATGCCGTCAAAGATTCCCCGACCGTTGACAGCGGTTGACGTGATATATCATTTTGCTACTTTCAGTACTCACTGTGAAATCTACGGAAGAAAATTGGAAGTGCAGTCATTCCCTTTATCAACCTACATGTATTTTTTACAGGAACCTGTAAAGCATGTAAATAAATATCGTTAGGTTTCGTCACAGGAGCGATTTTTCTGTAAATCACATGTATCAATGTCACCACATGTATGGAGTCACATAATGAACGTTTGTTAAATATAATAGTTTTTTATGCATCATATGATAGCTAAAAGATAGAAGAACCAATGTGATATATGAAAACAGGCCAGATAAGTACATTTATGCTTCAAATACTAATTTTAAGCAAGAAAAATGGTTTGAAAAATTCACGCCGTATTGACAGTATAATTTTTATTCCATATAATAAAGGGTTAAGAAGAATGAGGATGATATAGGCGCTGTATAGTCAGCACTTCGTATTAATAAGTCCCAGATATTATTTTTAGATTACATTTCGACATAATTATTTCACGTACAAAATTGCATTGTAATACTAGAATATCTTTAAAATAGGCTTTAGAGTAATTGTGGACTCAAATAAAATAAGTTATGAGTATTGTCAGTTTAAATTGACTATGAAAAGTTGGATCTGTCAGCGCAGCGATCGAGTCGAAATGAAGTCAATTTCTACCTAGAACTGAGTAATTACCGCTTCTAATTGGGATAGCTTGATGACCGCTCTAATAAAATGAATTAATCACCTCACTCCCAGTACACGAATGGCTTAATCTGGGGTGTGCCTATTATGAGCATCGCGCTAATCATCCAACCTACTTTATACATGTAAGCGTTCATTTTCATACCATATAACAGCAGAAGATGCTAAAAATGTTTACTAAAAAATATTTTTTTACAGAAACGCATGCAGAATAACACTACCTATTAGAATAAGTATGCTCTAACTAGGACGACTAGACGCTGCATGCGATAAACGTGGGTTGTTTACGGGTTGGGGATATTGTATTTTGATCTTTTTCATGAAAAAATCCAGATTGAAACGTACTTAAATATTTATTTATTTATTTATATACAGAATCGAAATTCCAATTTTTTACAAATATTTAGAAACATAGAGTATACATAAATATACAATAAATAGAGAAAATAATAAAAAATAAAAATAACACAAAAGAATAAGAAGATGACACAGAGATCAAGTAGAACAATACCATCGACAAAAGAGGAAAAGGATGTCTGAAAAGGATCGAGGTGTGCTGGTAGGCCATTTAGGAGCGACATTGCCGTTGTAGCAAATTGAGTGCTTGAAGCTCCACAAGCATCGACTGGGATCAAAAACAATGGATGGCTACGAGCACGGTATCTGGAACATAGAAGTTAAAACATTCAAGAATCCCAGGGTTGTAAATTGAACCGCGAAGAAGAAGGAATGAATGTTTGAGTGCAGCAATTTTCCTCCGTGACTCTAGCGAATGGAAAGAAAGCATCCCTAGAAGAAAAAGAGTTGGGTAATGTTCGGAATTAAAAGAATTGAATGGATAGTTACCGTAAAATATATAAATTAAAATTAAATAAATATATATATTACAATGTTATTTCATACTCAACAGATTATATATCGAGACGTTATACAACCAATAATTTGCAAGAATAAATATATATTTCGTCCGTGAAAGCGAATCGTTTTATTTTACAATATTATCATCATTTCCATATCGGTACAATAGATACTGGAGCACCTTTTTAAAGATTACCATTAACATTAGGAAGACATTTTGGAAACTGCTAGTTCTTGATATGGATGTTCAGTAAGTGTGAGACGATTCTGTTGGTTGTGTGTGGGTGCAAGAAGAATTGATTATTTGAGTCCAGAGGAGTAGCGGCAATTGTTATATTGGTATATGTACATGAAATGATAAATTATATATTTTTTAAGTACATTTGAAAAGTAATATAAATTCGTAGTCTATGAAATGCTTTAACTACGATAATATAATTACTCGCACTGTACGTTTATATATATGTAGAACTGAAAAAGTCTCATTGAAAGCGAAACCGCGGTTTTGTATGTGAAACAGTTCATGATCCGTATTGAGACGCGGAAAAAAACTATTTATTTATTTTATATTTCAAATGTTATCAAAGTGAATATTAAAATAATTACATTATATCGCCTTTACTGGGATGCACACTTTTTGTAACGCTATTCATTTGTTTCGCCGCAAGAAAAAAAAACAAACGAATGCGGAATCGTTTTTTTGTCTTCGAATTCGTTCGATTCGAATTTTTTAAATACTGGTTTCGAAATGACGAAATGAGGCGCCATTGAGATTAATCATAATGATTTGGCGAGAATAAAATAAGTAAAAAGCCAGTGCAAAATTACCATAAATCATGCGAATTGAATTTACAATGATTCTGCTTTTTTAAAGAGGCTGTAAAAAATTAATCCGCCGGAGAAATCTGCTAACCGATCCCAAAATATTTTTATTAATATTAAAAGCGTTCGAATGGATATACTATATTAACTACATTTGAAAATATATTGTACCTGTATGTATTGCCAAAAAATAAATTGCAATTATATGAATTATATATTTCGATACTAAAGCATTTATAGTGGGATATTTAAGTTAGATTTATAAATCTCTAGATGGTAGCCATTTTTTTAATGATCATTACCTATATTAATCGAATCTCTATAATTTTTGTGGATGATATGTAAATGTCGGGCTTTAATAATATATATATATATATATATATATATATATATATAATAATATATTATATTATATATTATATATTATTATATATATATATATATATATATATATATATATATATCGTCGAAACAACAGTGTCAGATCCTGTCTGCCCAGATGTGGGCGACGTCGATGGCTTTACTCTCGGCCAACATCAGGTCTTCCTGGGTGCAGCTAATCGGACACAGCGCACACTCCAGAAGGTGTCACAGTGTCTGCTCCACGCCGCAGTCAAAGCACTTACAATCCTCTCTTTGTACTACCACCAAAATCGATAATATAATAATAACGGCGGATTGACACCCCACATATTCCTTTTTGATAACCCGTGTTCATCCACTGCTTGATGAAAATCTCCATCATTGATTGACTTCCAATCCTTAACGGTCTTGGGCCTTCTTCAACCAATCCAGCAGATTTGGCGATCAGCACACGGTTCTTGGCCGACACTTCATAACTTTTCTTTCCCAACTGCCACTATCTAGGTACATATTTTCTCAACTCAACTACACACGCTATGATAGTAACACTTGCTCTCATCCGAATATCCATATTCTTAATTATCTCACAGATACAGATGCCTTACACGCAGCAATACATTGTTTTCTGCGCCACTTTAGGTAAGTCATAACAGGTTAAGCACTCACACTGCTCATATAGAGTGAGCCTCTTATAATGCAGGGATGATATATCCACCACCATTATATTATTCTATAATATAAGAGTAAATAAACAATCAAAAGAAATAAAACTACAGCATTTTCAGGGACGTTTTATGATCACTAGACTATTTTCGACGGTGCGTAATTATATGAAATATGAGAAAAGGAGTGATGAAATGATGACGATACCAGTTTTTTTTATGTAAACACATACAGGAGAACACCGACAGATGGTGATAGTAATTCTGAAGCCTCATCTGTGGAATTGTATGACGCTTTCCATGGTGCATACGGCTAAGCGCTGCATGCGGAGTGTTGACCTGCCAATGTGATAGACTACAGCCCGAGATTCACGCATCATCCTTATAATTATAGGAATTTACTACGAATGGGTGGTCTTCACGAGACGACTTTTATCTACCACCAATTTTGCTTAATAGGCTATGACTGGCATTTTACGCGTGAGGGATCAAATTCACACCAACCGGGGTACTTTAGTGCTCAGAAACCTATTAAAAATCATTTTTTTTTAATCGCCGTCGGGGATCAAACTCACGACCTTTGGCTTGCAAAGCAAAAGCTTTTACCATTGGGCTATACCCGCCGGCTAAAAAATAGTGGTAAAATAATAATATTCCTTGAAACATTAAATGTCATAAAACGGTTCAATATATTTCGTTGATACGCAAAAATGCTAGATTATAAGATAATCAATCGAAATCAGATGATTATCCCGACGATCCTTTAATTTAGATATACTGACGGTATTCTAATGCATGTGTTTAACTTAAAAAAGTAGCAATCGATGAAATCATCTGTTCATAAGACAAACAATTTTGTCATTTTAAAAAATATTAAGAAATACCATCATTCGCCGGTGCTTTACGCGTTAAAGAATACATATTGTGAAAACGCAAGTGTGGCAATCGTGAAAAATCGTCGAAGGCCGAATCGAATTTAATTAAAAATATACTCACAGTTACCTACTTATTGATAAAATAAAAATAACGAAGAAAAAAAAACGTTTGTGAAAAATGACATCACTGTTGTGCATAGAAATAATTCTCAGCGGAATATGAACATACGAGAAACATTCACAATCGTGACAATACAAAAACTCTCACACAATGTAATATTTCATATTAAAGATTATAATTAAATACACATCTTATAACCTACATTTAGCGTAACTAATATTTTAAATATTATTTAAATTTTTAACTGTCAATTTAAGAATTTAAAAATAATCATTGATGTTTATACATATTATGGTAACATAATCCAGATTTGAGATATCCGAAGAAGAAACCAATACTGGACGCCATAAAAATATCGGCATACTTTTTTATGTAAACACATACAGGAGAATACTGACAGATGGTGATAGTGATGCTGAAGTCTCTCATCTGTGGATTCTATGACAGTAACCGGAAAGAATATAGAAAGATAGATTAACCTGATTTCAATTTTGGCTGTGAAAAGCCGAAGAAGTATACAGTGTACACGAATCCATGAAGAAAGTTACTTAACGTGATCTGTATTGAAAGCAAAGTATTTATTTTTAAATGTTTTCAGCATTCACTTTGAGATCCATTATAAATTATAAATATTTATTTATTTACCTTATTTCTCCGTGGATCCCGTAAGATAAGTTCTCTATTAGGAGACTGCAGTTTCGACTAACTCGTAGCCTTCTCCATCCATCACTTGTTAAGAGATAACTGAGCTGCGATAGTACTTTATAAGTGGTCAAACCCATATTAAAATGGGTTTGGCCACATATATATAATCAAAATAAAAATTATATAGGTTAAACAATATAAAATGAAGTTATTTTTAACCAAATGCCCTTCATACCTGGATGATTTATTTATTAAACATTATACACAAAAAATATGTAATTATATTATTCTAGAACTGTACTCATCTTCTTACAAGTCTTATCTGCACTCGAAGTTCCATTGAGTACACACACTATGCACGGTCCCAATTGTCATCAGTGCAAGAACACGCGAAAGCAGCTGCATTTTTTGAGTTATATTTGGCCGTTTCGACATAAGAAGACAATTAATAAGCACAAAAGAAAGAAAAAGTTTTTCGCCTCCAAATAACTCAATTTAATCCGTGGTACAATTTGATAAACGTGATTAGTTTTAAGATTATTTTTCCTGTTTCAAACGTTAGGCTGTTAGCAGGTGGATGAGGCTTCTTTGCGAATTACCGGGAATTAATTAATTCCAACAAGTACGTCTCGAGAAATCACGAATTCGCCCCAAAGACAAGAGGACGGAGAGGAATGAATGCACCAGCTCGCTGCGGTTCCTAACAGTAATGCAGTTGGCTCAAATTAGCTGCACGAGCTGCATCCGATGCCAGGCTGTGATCAAGTTCAAATGTCTAACTGGAATCTAATTAACTAAGAACACTACTTCCATCCAACAATGCAATGGACTTGTGTGGGGCAAGCAACAAATAATCTATTCGAGACCCGAGTGGTACTTACTAAATAAATAGACTGTCGGAAACTAATAAAATAAAAAGGTTGTGAAAAAATCTTTACTGATTGAATAATAAAAAATAATAATATACATACTCTGAATATATTATACAGAGACATATATCGTTATACGATGGTAACAATAGTATAAATACATCAACGTACGCGTATCTACTCAGGCGGGGAATAGTCGTGTGGACTGCGCGGTGTAAAAGAATAGAGCAAAGGTTGCAAGGCTCGTGTTTCGAATCCCGCGTCTGCCGATATTTTTATTGAATGAATTGATGCGTATAAAATTTGATGTATAATTTTCGTTTAGAATTCGATAAAAAAAAATACTAAAATTATACAGACAACCCTTAGTCGTAATAGGGAGATCGCTTTAAAAATACTCTGGAAAGTAACCTTTCGCCACAATATCCTTTCCATATGTATAACATATCATAATATGTTTGCTTCCATGACTGGAGTATAAAGACGTCACAAACTACCACGATTAAGCTCTGTCAACCGCCATGGTCCTAGCCCATCTCATGTCAACTCTACCTCGTATAGATCCACCGAGTGCATTCTACATATGGTTTCCGACGGCTTTCCTAACGGCATGATATCGAATGCTTGAAGAAAGGTTATTTGAGATTATGCTCTCCTGCGGTATCGGAAGTATAGTAGATAAACCCACCAGATCCACCATCGTCTCTTGAAAAAAATAATACTCAAACTACCATACCCCCAGTATCATACACAGGTATCTGCTTTTTAAATCGATTTTACTGCTGCATTAGCTTCTGGTGAGATGCCAAGATTTACAGCCGTAAAAAAATAATAGGGATCATACAAGCGCTGTATATTCAGCACTTTGTTTTGATCGAGTAAAGCTGCGAGTCCCTGATATTACGCACTAGAACATATGATCATTACTAATTACTGTCACTCCATTCTGTCAGTTGTCATTATCCATGGAAAGACATTTTTGAACCTGAAGGTCCACCTGAGAACATTTACTAGTATGGTTCCCGAAGACCTCTATGATAGGAGCCTGGAGACTTGCGGCGGCAGACATAGTATCTGAAGCATATTTTAAGTGATTTAACCCTTCCGCATCGGTTGTCGGCATATGCCGTCAAAGATTCCCCGACATTTGACATCGGTTGACGTGATATATCGTTTTGCTACTTTCAGTACTCATTGTGACATCTAGGGAAGGAAATTGGAAGTGCAGTCATTCCCTTTATAAACTTACATGTATTCTTTACAGGTTAAGCATGTAAATAAATATCTTTAGGTTTCGTCACAGGAGCGATTTTTCTGTAAACCACATGTGTCAATGCCACCACATGTATGGAGTTACATAATGAACGTTTGTTAAATATAATAGTTTTTTATGCATCATCTGATAGCTAAAGCATAGAAGAACCAATGCGATATATGAAAATAGGTCAGATAAGTACATTTATGCTTCAAATACTAGTATTAAGGAAAAAAATGGTTTAAAAATTGCCGTATTGACAGTATAATTTGTATTCCACCGAGCCGTAACGAAAGGGTTAATAATCATTTTTTTAATAAGAACGGATGATTACTCGACGTTATTAAGCGTGGCCTTTTGGTCCAAGCTTTGATATAAGGAATGGATATGGAAGAAGTGTGTCTCCCATCAGAGAAGAGAGTCTTAACAAATATTTATAATATATTAATAATCATGTGATCTAAATTAAGTGGGAACATATATAAAAAGCTACAAAAATGTGTTTTAATTTAGTGTATTTTACCGATGGTAATTTACTTTATAGTATCCGGTTGAAGGGACGATGCAGGTGCGCTTTTGAATATTCCAATGATATTTATGTTGAATTCAAATATTCAGAAAAAAACGAAAACCATTTCCGCTACGCGCGTTAATCTGGAGACTAGTTTATTAGCATAAGATGTGGGCAAACAATAGTTACATTTCCATAAATTTATAGCACTTAGGACTAAATATCCATATATTATATTCACCTTTATATACACCGGGAAATCGTAGCGTATGTACAGGGTGCCTTGATTTTTTGTATAGAGTTAATTTATTTAAAAAACGGTTTATACGTTATGTGATTACATATCAGATGGCTTTTAGGTATACGCCGAATATACGCTTCATAATATACCTATAGTGGCTAATGAAAAAGAGTCAATCATTAACTGAAACAAGCTAAATTAAAAAACAGTTTACTTTATTCGATTATTGTACGTTATAACATAAGTGCTCCTTTAAACACAGAAGTTAAGTAACAGAGACTCGCTTGGTGAATCCTCCCTGTCCCGTCCTGTTTTTGGAGGCCCAGATGGGGATCCGTTACTAGCCGCACGAAAAAAGCTACTTGTAAGAGAGTGGTTGAAGGCCTTCTCGTGATTCTAGGTGCATCAGTTAGATGTCAAATAGACCTCATTCTGAGGCTGCGAAATTAGTATACTACAGCGAGTCTCGAATTGCCTTCTTTGGTGACACGTAGCTTACTACGAAATACGTGGGAATGGATAAAGAAATGGTAAGGTTAAAAAATGGATTCTGCAGAATGGCAGACATCATTTAGGAGTCATTACTTGCGTCTGCACTCTGGCAGACGGACGCGCAGAAGCGCTTAAAAGCAGCGTAATTCCGTTTGTTAGCAACGAAATCCTAGTATCCGACCGGACCTGATGCCGGCTGGACCACTTCAAAGAGCGCATATAATTAACAGAGAGTCGAGAAACGTACATAGATGGACAAAATGCTATTACTATCGTCTTTTCACGCCCCCGGGTACTCGCCATGAAAACTATCGAAATTAATTTATGTATCTTAGTAACTCCGGCTACAGATATGACTTGTGACATACCATGCCTAAGAGAAACTGACAGAACTGCATGACAACTATTTATGGCGATCGGCGATAGCATATTGTATTGTGGCTCGGCCTGAATTCTGTGGCTAGGTCGAGCCATAAGTTTGTAAAGTTTACCGTAAATATATGTCAATGTGCTTCTGAAAAAGACTGTGTTATTAATATGCTCCTAATCATGCCACAACGCGACGGAATAACAACTTTTTGATAGATATGAGGATGTTAATACATACATTATGAATATGGGTCTAAATGAACCACACCAGCGCCACCTAGCAGAATCTAAATAAAATAAAATCCAATGGGAGCATATGTGTCGTAATTATTTGATTCTGCATAACACCGTTCTCATCTCTAATTTTAAACGATATTGCTAATAATTTTCTCATATCAGTTCTCTTATAAACCATATCCATATCAAAATACATCGCGACAAATAATTTAATTTATGAAATTTCACACTCGCTCCCTTTCGGTTATTAGGTGCAAGATTTATTATCTCTTTGTAGTATACATTTACCGTTGCTCCTCGGGCAATAGATCAAAGTTTCGCCGTTCTTCAAAAACAACGTAGCCGACAGTTCGATATCGGCGGTGCCTCCCCGATAATAATAACAACATCACACAATATTCCGGATCGCTTTACAGTTTACACTCTTCCCCGGACGGGACGCGCCATTTGCATTTAAAGCGGCCATTTGCATACGATCGCCCCGCGAGACCGGGGACTAGAGCTTGTTTATGGCCGCATCGAGAGTCGCCTAAATGATTGCCAGTCCGACGGGACCGATAAACACAAAAGGTGGCTTTCTTCGCACGAGATAAGGGGCAATTTAAATAGCAAATCGATTGGTTTTAACCACTTAAATGTCGAGGGACCACCGGTGTAAGTTTTTCAAGACAAAAAGAGTACAACTTAAATTTATTAGGTTTTCACGGCCAGATTTGATATTGTGGCTTTTGGGTTTAGCCGGGTGTGGCGAACTTCCTTCAACCAATTACTGCACCGCCATTGCAGGGGTCTTCTTCAGGATTGATGATTTATTTAGTTTTTGAGTTGGTTTATTCAGATTATCTTTTTTACGAGCGTTATTGATTTATATCTCCATGGCAACTACATACTCAAGTTTCATTCCGGAGAATCGTGGGTATGTATATAGTCAGCAATGGCAGAGCATCTGGCTGACACGGGACATAAGTTTTCGTTCGAAACCGAAATCGTGGCTCGAACACAAGGAAAATATGCACGCCTAGTAAATGAAGCCAATATATATATATATATATATATATATAATCGTCTCGGAAACAACAGGGTCAGATCCTGTCTACCCAGAAGTGGGCGACGTCGATGGCGTTACTTCTGGCCATCATCAGGTCTTCCTGGGTGCAGCTATTCGGGCACAGCGCACACTCCAGAAGGTGTGACAGGGTCTGCTCCACGCCGCAGTCACATTCAGTCGGTCTGCTGTAAAACTGCCAGGCCCTCATTTGTGTCCTCGTCTTGCATACTCCGGTCCGAAGTCTGTTAAGGGACCTCCATATATTCCACCCTTGGTCATGTCCAGGGGCTAGGTCCTCTTTCAGGGCAATCCAAGTATTCCCCTCAGTTGCACTTCTCCACATGTTCAGCCGCAGGGTGGCCTCAGGTATCACCAGTTCCGTTGTCGACTGTAGGAAAAAAAGAAGCCATTGAAATCAACAGACATCCCATCAACATCAACAGGGATGACGGCTTGATTTTCCAAGCAGCACGGCTTCCACCTCTAGCACATAATCTCAAACCTGTACAGACAAGCAAGGACGACCACAGTCTGGCATGACGTTCGTGGAAGTACAATTCTTAGAACATACCTACCGTATTCTTAGAACATACCCACGTTCTTCGGAATGAAACTTGAGTATGTAGTTGTAATGGAGATATAAATCAATAACGCTCGTAAAAAGGATAATCTAAATAAACCAACTCAAAACTAAATAAATCATTAATCCTGAAGAAGACCCCTGCAATGGCGGTCGAAATATTGGTTGAAGGAAGTTTGCCACACACGGCTAAACCCAAAAGCCACAATATCAAAAATAGTACCAGATTTTTTCTACTCAGATATGCATTATTTAGCATCAGTTATGCACGCAGTTCGAATAGTCTTTCGATTTCATTGAAGGCAAACAGCAGATTGTAAGATTATGAAAATATAATACGCATTCTGTATTGTCGTTTAAGATTGTGTGCCAACTTTTAGGAAAATCTTCTTTAACTGCTGCTTAGTACTGAAGGATCCTAGCTGTTGAAGTACATCAAAACATCGTCGAGATCACGTGCGCAGTTAACAAAGCTGAAATAGGACAAGCTGCTTGTTTTTTGTTTACCCTCGCAAACGCGTTCGTATAGTCTTTTAAGAGTTTATGTAAACTTTTAGGAAGACCTCCTTTAACTGGTGCTTAGTACTGAAAGATTCTAACTGTTGAACTACATCAAAACATCGTCGAGATCACACGCGTAGTTAACAAAGTTGAAATAGAACAAACTGATGATTTTTTGCTCCCCTTGCATAATCTAAGGTTGTGTATAATTTTTAGAGTAACCCACGCAAGAACTTTATTTTTCCTACATTTTCTTTATTAAAAAATGAACCGTAAAAAAGTCAATGGACATTTTTGACAGCGCTGATATATTATTGGCATGAGTAAGTACCCGCATCGCCGATAATAATATCGCACGTGAGAAGCTGCGAAATGAGACCAAGAAGTACACAGGTGATTTTCAAACTCATCGAATGAAGGGTATTCCACACTGAAAGGAGTCACCTCTATAGTTTTCTCATTTTGTATTATATACCCCAGCACCATATATATCAACTACTAAAAGCATATAGTTCCTACATAGCCCCGGAGATCTCAGACGCCCTTCGCTAAGACCCAACATAATCCTTCACACCACAAAGATCTAAATAACATATTCCGAAATTAACAGTCCTACAGGATGACGACGTTGGATGCTAGCATAAAAAGCAACTTTTATTGATGGCAAGAAGAGAATTCTGCGAGAGTTTATTATGAGCACTTCTTCTTCGTAGTATCAATCCGGTGGATTGGTTTGCAGCAACAAAATCTTACATCTCAATCTCCACTCTTCTCGGTCCTCTGCCATCCTCTTAAGTTAAGCATAAAAGCAACAACTCGTGTCCTCTAACACTTTCTGCAAATACCCCCGTCTAGGGCGTCCTCTGCAGTTTCTACCCTCAACCATCCCTTCCACAATGTCGTGAAGAAGACCATCGTGGTGCATGATGTAACCGATCCATCGGGCTCGCCTCTCTAAGATGGTTCTTGATAGTATATAATATAATAATAAGCACTACGATCTCAAAAACACAAATCTCTTCACAAACACAACACAAGTATTTTTAAAGATGCCGGAAAGTATCAATAATAACAATTGTTTCAAGAATAGAAGAAATTACGACATTGTCATACGGCAATTTTCTCAAAAAAAGGAAGTGAGAAATTAATAAATTTACTTTTTTGTTTAAAAAACATTCGAAGTGGTTAAACAAAGATCCGATTGATTTCAAAGCGTCCGGTTGTATCTAATGGCGGACATGTTCACAGATGGAACATTAAACGTTATGATAAGTGCACAGGTGACAGAAGAGATAAGGCTAAATTAATCGCCAATGAATCGATAAAATATTGACACTTAGGTGTAAACATCTAGGCTTCTACATTTGGTCACACTTTTAGTATTTATAATCGATCGGTTCCAAAACAGCACGTTTCACATTTTATACACATATTTACTGCCAAAAAGATCGTGAAAGAGACCATGATATCAATTCCACGTTTAAAACGTGGAACATCCGCTATTAGATGTGGGAAATATAATTTCCTAGCAGTTGAGCTTACATTCCAAAAATCACATTCCACGGTATGTAGATATGAAACTTAATTAAACATTAAAAATTAAAAAAAAAATTAATAGCTCACCCAGCATCATTTTTTTCGGACAGAAATAAAAAGTATTGTCTTTAATGAAATTATATAAATATTTATTTAAATAAAGATTCTTCATATAAAATATATTATACATAACTTCTATAAAACTATATATATAAATAGAACGAGGTTTAATATTTCCCGTAAACATGTAATATAATTAATGGTTTAGATATAAAATACGCACAACATATATAATTGTCACAGGTTCGATGAAAGGATAATCCTGATCTATCTTCCACGCCACACACAAGATCTTATCTTTAAGTGGTGTGGTAAGTGAATGTAAAAAAAAAGAAAAAAAAAAAAAAAGATTCGAATGTAAATTACTATGTAAAAAATGTATCTTTTTATATTTGATTAAATAAAAAAAAAATCTCCTTCTCGTGGTGGGGCGTGAGCGACATCAGTCGGCCAATATAGACAGGGACCGAATGTTGGCCGGAATAAGCTAACACACAGATAACCTCATCAGGTCAAGCTGGTTAGAGCACTCTATTGTCCTGGAGGTAGTAAATGCTCTCCTAAGGCGGATGAACCTTTATGGTCAACGGCATTAGGATGTGGAAATAAAGGGGAAAATACCACATTAAATCCCATGTATCAGCAAAAAATGTTTGCATCTCAAGTGAAGATCGAGAAGAGAATCAAGATGCAAGATTTTGTTGCTGCAAACCAATCCACCGGATTGATACTATGAAGAAGATATAATTGTACGTTTATTTGTTGGTTTTTTTTTAATCATATTTAATAATACCCCATTTTAAATTTAAATAATTAGTAATAACCTACAAAGTTGCATTTATAACGATCAAATATTTGCATCAATTTTACTAACAAACTAATAATATCGGAATCATATAATTTCCGTATTAAATATACAATTTCGACTAATTCCATCGTGCGACGTTATTAGCCATTCCTGGGTTATTTATGTGCACAACTAGACACGACTTGGAAATAATTATTGCCCAAGACAATAAATCAAATAATGTAAACCATTATTTTTAATTGGGATCCACAGGGCGTGCGCAACTCATCAATAAAAAGAGTTGGAGGTTAACATTTCTTCTGAACAATGTGTGCTTTGGCGAGCGTATGAATTGTACTTTCTTTCGTAAAGCAGTCATTCAGTGTTCTTTCAAATATTTACTGGCTGCTCTCGAACAAAACATCATTATTTTTATACTTCATAATGTGAAGAGGAAAAAATGCCGTGAGCAAAAAATAATCAATCGATTTGTTGCTTTAAAAAAAAGTGATTACTTTCGTGATTGGTAATCAATAGAATAAATAAAATATGGATAAATTTATAATGGAATGCAAACAAAAAATTAAAATAATACATATTTTTTACATAGGTATATTAAATAGCTTCCCAAGTATCATTATACTCGTATTATATAGATTGTCATAAATCCATGTACTGACATCAGCATGATATAGCCCTTACTGACTGGTACCGAAAACCTCGATGCACAATCTTTCGTCTCTTATTTTCGTTCGCTCATCGGACACGCATGTGTTGTCATTTTGTAATGCCGTTAGAAGGACTAGTTATATAGATCACCACTTGCGGCGCTGGGTGTCATCGACCACGGCGCCTGGTCCACAGTTGTGTGCCGACGGCGGCGAGGTCGCATTGTGGTTGGCCCGGCCTTAATTCTGTGACTAGGTCCGGGCCAGAAGTTTGTAAAGTTATCGAAATATATATGTCAATGTGCTTCAGAAAAAGTCTTTATGTTGTTAATCCACTTCTAATCCTGCCACCACGCAATCAAATAACATACTTAGAGAGGAGGATGTCAGTAAATAACAAGTAATTGAACAACTGGTATTACATTCTCTAGGCATTATTTTTTTCTTGTAATATCATCTTATGGCAGAAACATGAGTTGTTTTTATTTATGTATAAGTAGTTAAACGTGTTCAAAATCAATTATCAAATAGTACATGTTTGAATTTTTATAAAACAAACTGGTAGATTTGTGAAAAATGCCATTACATAACTTTTTCAATGAAAAAATAAAATCTAAACTATTAGGAAAAAATATTCCAAAACAAATTCGAACATTATCGAATTTACTGCAATTTTTTCATCAGGTAAATAGCGTACGGAATACAGAACATAAATTTTTGACAAAAATACAAAACTACGCTCGTGGCCGCTATAAATGTTAACTTATTTTCAGTAATAAATGAAAATGTACTTCACATTATAAAAGTATTCCTTTTAGTCATTCCAAATAGTTATGTAGTGTTTACTTTATATTCGCAAACATCGTTACAAAATCCTTAATGTTCTTAACCCTTTCGTTACGGCTCGGTGGAATACAAATTATACTGTCTTGATTATTTGAAGCATAAATGTACTTCTCTGACCTATTTTCATATATCACATTGGTTCTTCTATCCTTTAGCTATCAGATGATGCATAAAAAACTATTATATTTAACAAACGTTCATTATGTAACTCCATACATTTGGTAGCATGGACACATGTAGTTTACAGAAAAATCGCTATTGTGACGAAACCTAACGATATTTATTTACATGCTTTACAGATTCCTATAAAGAATACATGTAGTTTGATAAAGGGAATGACTGCACTTCCAATTTCTTAACGTAAAAATGGTTGGTTCCAAAGGTCCGCGGTTCGCATCCCGCTCCTGCCGATATTTTTTCTGAATGAATTGAATCGTTTAAATAATTTTATGTATAGTATATGTATATTTAATTACTTATAATATTGTAATATAGTCAATGATCTATAAAAGTAGATTAGAATATTGAAAATAATAAAATAATATTCTAATAAATATTTTTTAAAATCCATATCTTAACGTAGATGTCACAATGAGTACTGAAAGTAGCAAAACAATATATCACGTCAACCGACGTCAACGGTCGGGGAATCTTTGACGGCATATGCCAACAATCGATGCGATTAAGTTAACAAGTATCAGGATAACATAAATGTGTCTCGGTAGTTTTTCTTAAATTAAGATATACCTCGCATGATTAGATGATGACTAGTGCACCTGCGGTCGACCTTAGGATTGCAATCCCAGTAACAAGATGCGGCCATCCTGAGTAGCAGGTCGGGAAACGAGCTTCAAAGGAAGATGTGATTTCCACCGTCTTCATCATCGGCTTCAATTATGACGATCTGGTTACTGCGACTCGTGAAACCATCAAGCAAATGAAGACACACGAGAAGAGTTTTGACGTAGAATTGTATTAGGAGATTCTACAGAATGTGATGTAACTTCATGACTTAATGAACAAAATACAACTTGACGCAAATCATGGCTGAAGGTCGTAAAGTATTACTTTTTTCAACACTTTATCTATAGTTTTATTGTACTGAAGTCCAGGTATTTATTTTATTCTTACTTTTAATTATTTTTTTGTTTTATCTTAGCAATATGATTATTTAAATGTAAATTCCTTATCCGTAGGTGTAAAATATATTAATTGATTGCGAGGGGCATATGAAAAGGAACAAAGTTACTGAGATGTATTGGTAATATACGAGTATATTAACATGGTTAAAAATAATGAATATAAACCTTAATTTTCTGTATGTAACTTAACGTTTTCTAAACTGGGTGCGAAACGATGTCATGAAAAGAGCTAAGTGTGCTTGAAAATTATAGAAATTTAAAATAAGGAGCGTTTTTATTCGTGTTTAGGGAGCAGGAGAAACATTGGCAACATATAATATAAACAAATAGAAAACAATACTGACTACATGAATGGAAATATCTAATATGTGAATTATATGGTACTTATGATGTGAAGAATTACTAAGATCTGTAAGTAGAATCTAGTGATCATCCAAAAAGCATTAAATACAGCCCGGCGAATTGTACACAAATATTGACAATTTAATCGATTAACATTAAGGGCATCAAAATCATGAGTAGGTTAAAGGAAGATAATCTAAAATGGAGACTCATGAGTTAAGTTTATATTCAACGGTGAATGGACAACACAGTCGTATGATGATGATGATGATGAAATTATTAAACATCATCAAAATTTTAAGCATTGTTGGAAATTGAACCCGGAGTCAAAAGTTTAAGACTATAAAAATACTACATACTGACATTCGTTGATCAAACGTACTATTAAAATAAATAATGAACATATGAACTTTATATACCTTTGTCTCACATGTGTCGAAGCTCTTTTTCATATAGATAATATATATATAGATAAACATTTGTTTTTTACCAAGGTACGCGTATTTTATTGTAAAAGAAACTTAAGTGAATAAATAAACTGAGACTAATTGTACTGGAATTTTCGAATTATGGTAAGTATGCTGCAGTCCGCACCTGATTGTGAGCCTCACATACTCTTACCCTCGGTATTCCAATATCCTCTTCATCATCAGCGTACTGAAGGCAATTCCATGTTCAGCTGGTTTGTGCGGCTCCAGCACAATCAGCACTGAGTGGATGCCGCTATAATTGTGCTACCAATTCCAATACCGTGATGAGTTACCAGCTGATTATACTACACCAGGTTGGAGAATAAAAATTGCATACGATTTAATAAAAGATAAGGATTGATTCGAATTATTTTTGTACTTTATTTTTTATGTAAATACATACAGAAGAATACCGACAGATGGTGATAGTAATTCTGAAGTTTCATCTGTGGAATTCTATGACGCTTACCATAGTGCATATGGCTAAGCGCTGCATGTGGAATTTTGATCCGCCAACGTCATAGACTACAGCCCGAGATTCACGCATCATGCTTATTATTACATAAATTTACAATGAATGGGTGGTCTTCGCGGGACGACTTTCGTCTGCCACCAATTTTAATTGATAGGCTATGACTGGCATTTTACGGGTGAGGGATCAAATTCACACCAACCGGGGTGTTTTGGAGCTGAGAAATCGATTAAAAATCCTTTTTTTTAATCTCCGTCGGGGATCGAACCCACGACCTTTGACTTGCAAAGCAAACGCTTTGACCATTGAGCTATACCCGCCGGCAAAGTGAGATGCTATGCAATTTAATAAATATTTTAAATATTTTAAGTTCGTTTCACAAACTTCTTTAAAAGCTTTTTGGACTCAATGAGACACGGTATATAGGAAAGGGTATGTTATTACGAATGTGTTTTAAGAATTAGAACACACGTATAAGTTTGATTCACCTAGTCTTCTATAGCTATTACCACAGCCGCTGCATTTCCGAGCTCAAATTATTAATCCCCCTGACCCATCGACAACTGACAGACTCGTCGCATACTTGCTGAACGCCTAAACAGCGATAATTTATGTCAACAAAAAAATACATTCTAAATTCTACACGTAAGCCCTAAAATGCTCCCCTAGTATCTGTATATATATAGTAGTTTGTAATATTATTATGTATAAAAAAATCCATTTAAATGTCCATCTATAGTCGACGGTCATAGAACCCAATGACTGCATGCGCTAACTCTAAAAACAATACAAATATGCCAAAAAGATCCGTGAGATAAATGCATAAAATATTGTTTCTTGCGAATCTCGCAGTTTGAAAGTTAAAACCTAGACATCGTCGTAAAGTTGCAGGACGGTGCGTTTTTTAATATTATGTATTCTTATTTCCATCTACACAGTCCGCGAATATTGACAAAATAATACTCGCTCGGGGTTCAGCTCGTGCGTCCGTCTTCGGTGTTGTTACATACCGGAGGGCGATTCCTGCGTCGATATCCGGCAAAAGCAATAAACATGTGAATTCCGTGGCCGGATAGAGTTCTCAAACATTCCCGGGCGGACACCGCGAGATGCAAGCCCAGATGCTGAGGGCAGATAAGGCAGAGGCGTGCCAAGCCATCGTGGACAACATCGCAAAACAAGAGCCTCTCCAACTGTCATCAAGAATCTTCAAAATCAAGCATTTTGCAATGTTACACAATTAAATGCAGAAAGGCACAGTTCCAGACTTAAATTCCATATCCACTTTCAAGTATTTCATGGATAAGCAACAGGTCACCAGGTTACCAATATATTGAGGTTATTCACCTAGCATCGCAGGAACGCCTTCAGCTACTCTCAACCAAGTAGCTTTTTGCGAGTTTCCAGTGATGGGTATTTTCCAAGATCCAGACTTTAATATGCTGATTCTTTTGGTACGAACATATGGTGTTTGGATTCAAATAATTATTTTGTGGACAATACTACCTGTCAGACTTTACATATCTGCGCGAAAACTGTGAATATATGTAATACTAATTTGGTTATTGGCGATATTGGTTAAAATATAATAACGTTTTTGCAAAAGTTAATCTCTATTTTAACTACGATATTTGTAGACTTTTTTTTTAACTTTTTAATTGTTAATTTGAATGTTATCGAAATATGTTATATGAATTATTATTTTCAGTTTATTTTACTAGTTAAAGTTTAGTTAATTATTGAAATAATAAACTCCTCGTTCTACGTAAGAAAGAGCATATCCGTGATAAACATTCGTGAAAAATAAATTCTCTGTTTTATGTTCTTCGACTATTCTTAACGAACTTGATTATATACAAAATTCAATGAGACCATTTGAAGTGAGATTAAATTTAAATTAATTCGGTAAACAAAAAGCTATATGCGTTCATTAACGATTAATATATTAACGACTGCCTGCCTAACATAATCAAATAAAGTTCCTTGGATACGACTGTCTTATCCTTACTCTATTGTATAGCTGCAAATCTAACAATATCTAACAATAAGCCAATTCAGCGTTAATGAATTATAAGAATATATGCTTGCGCAGGATAGTATGGGTACATACAGTGAACTGACTTTGAGAGGAATGAAAAGGTAAGAAAGCGATCACAACACCTTTTATCCTTCGGTGGGTTAAGAGACGAAGATGAAACTGGTTAGGACATGTTCTACGGATCCCAGAAGAGCATAAACTTTATAAATTGCCCTTTCTTCAGGCTTTTAGGCTGTCATATCCTTACAGATCCTCAGGAACTATGGATAATCTATTTTCAGCTAAGCTCCAGGAGGCATAGATGAAATGGGGTGAGGTGAGAATAATAGCGATTGACGACACTTTATGGCCCTTATTTGTGACGGCAATATGCTCAGCTAGACCAGCTGATATTGAAAGAAGAATATTTCGTTACTATGTCCCCACCGCAGCAGTCTCCGATCCAATAAACTTGTTAAGCCACTATAGTTCTGGAAGACCGTCGAACATACACAAATGGACAGAACTATCATTGATGTAAAACATTACACATCTGATACCTAGAAAAATAGAACGCTATTTAATTTTTATTTGAATATTTTGAAAACACAAATAAAGTGTATTGAACGACTTTAAAAATTGTAGTCATTGACAGAATGCCCCCCCATTGTTACCAACAAAATTATAAGTAATCACCGAAATAAATAAAGCACAAACGGGGCTGTAGCGGTTTACAATTTTGTTAATTATTAAAATATATATATACTCGTTTATAAATAAATAATGATGATTTGTGCTCACCTGCCAAGTTTGTATGAAGCTTCTTATTCCTGCAAGTAAATTTAATCACGGTTCATAATAAAATCACGTTATCAACAAAATGTAAATATTAACCTCACTTTTACGCAGAGCAGCTGACAAGGTGAAATGTCAAACTGAGCTTGCGTCAGGTGTTGCCACCTAACGGAAGGAAAGTTAATATAATAGGAATAGAAGAAATCTGTTTTACAGACGACATCTATTGTTGATAATAGTTAACAATTACAAATACATATTCTAAAACAAAATTTTGGAACTGTTTTCAAAAAAAATTGACAGCACAATAAATTATTTTATATTGTATATATTTTCAATAATACTTTATCGAATTATTTTTCAAACTGATTATTTTTTGTTAAAAATAACAGTTTTATAACTACGTTCGTGATCCGAGGTTCCGAAGCCGCAAGCAATTATTTCATAGGTTTTTGGTAAACCTAATTCCATTTCCAGTTTTTTTTTTTAGAAGCAACCATTATATTTAATTATATTTCAAGCATTCAAGGCTTCCGATTTTTTGATATTTGAACATTTGTATCATAAATAAAGTATTTAATTCAATTAGATTTTGTGTACGAAATGTAAACGTATTTGAGGATAGAAAAATTTCCGTTCCGTCAATTATTTAATTTATATATTTTTTTTAAAATAATATAATATAAATTTAAATATGCCACTTTTTTCCGCTGGAGAAAATCAACCTTAATTCAACTACACAATAAACAGGATTGTTTACCAATTGAAGATCTATAACATACTCGTATTTAACAGACTTGAGATGATTTGACAGTTGAGAGAAGGTTATTAGTTTTAGCCATATGCTTTAATTGGAGCATATTTGTCAAATACAACATAGATATACAACTCTTTAATGTTATATATAATTAATTTAATATTATATGGAGTGCTTATAGACGCATGCTAAGACTAGAAAGTCTTTTTTCCTAATGATCCCAGATGTAGTGCACGTGCACCGAGCTATGTATCTTGAGACCAAGAGACGCGGATCGCACTTTTAGTACATTTCATCATTTGCACTTTGGCAGGCTACATCGGAAAAACTTAAGCTAGCTCCTATAATTATAGACACACAGGGACGGATCAGGGTTAAAAATTAATTGTTAAACAAAACTTAAGCACCAAAACTAACAAAAACACAGGTATAATAGGACCAAAGAATACGTAGTTAATTAATAGATGCTCTTCTTCCAAAATAAATAAGTAAGAAAATCCGTGACAGTACTGCAAAAGCAGAAGACCTTTTTTGTATGGTTCCCATTAATATGATAAGTCGTAAAGAGATGTAATTAAATAAATTACACCATCGTGTATCAGTTTATATTATTTACACTGCACTCATTTTGTTGATGGATTTTGTATTAATTTTGGATGAAAACATTGTCAGTGTAGACAGGGTTTAATTTCAACAATTCGAAACATACCTTTTTGATGAGCATGGTTGGTTTTAATCGTAAAATCATTTTATTCAAAGTATCGTAAAGTAACATTTCGTTAATTTGTATTTGTATATTTATATGTGAAACGAGTTATAGTATATATAGGCTTTTTATGATAATAAATGCATTCCATGACATTATACACTTTTTTTGAATTTGAGCTATCATTGATCAAAGTTGACTTTCTCAAAATTACAGACATAATATTTTAATATTTTCTATTTTAACCCCTTAAATTATACTCGTAGAATTTACAAACACAATTTTCATTTCTATGTATTGCTAATCCCAAAAACTATTAGATACTCCACTGCAATAGGCGCCACAAAATACCTTTTATTATGCCGTGCTTCACTTGGTTGTAAATTTAGCGTGTCAAATGATTTTATTTTTATTTGAGCGAAAAATTAAATTAATATACTGAAAAAAACTTATTTCATTTTGCTTCGCCAATTCGAATGTAGATTTTTGGATTCATAAACCATAAAAATATTTTGAGTATCTACCTTAGAATGCTGATTTCTCGCATAACTTCAAATATGAATTCGCAGATTATTGTCTCTGGCCGTTTGCCTATTTTTTCGAAGATAACCAGAGACTATTATAATCATGTCGACATATAATCGAGACATGTGCCGACATTTTAAACGTTTTTACTTGTTACTTTCCATTCTATTAGTAGAAAATATACTTTTTTACAATTAACTATATGCGAGTACAAATATCTTATTGACAACTTAAAACCGAACTCTCCCGACATTCTACAAGTATAACTATTAATAAATAAATCAGCACAAATCTAATTCACATGATCAATATGTATTTAATAAATACAATTATCTATTTTACTTATTTAGATTATCAGATTAATTCAGCTTTTTTCGTTTAAAGCATCGTCTTATTTAGGCAATATGGCACTTATAGTTATAAAATCAGTTTGCCGAGTACTATAACCATCATAATTATATCGAATTTAATTGAATAAAAATACAATCGATTTTTTGCGTGACGTTCCAGAAATAACATTTTAAAGTTATTTATTATTTAATTTGTAACACATTGTATTTACATTTAATTAATCAAATATATAAATACGAGAAAATGGCCGATCGTAACCGAGTTAGATATACAGAAGGCTAGATGAATTAAGGACTTCAGAATAAGAAGGCTTGATGTAGAAGGTGAAGAATATAAAATTGAAATTCATGAAGAAGTCAGGCTGATAATTGTTTTAAATAGTATATATAGTAAATATACATACAAGTTTACATATTCAAACATTAATACAAATTTCATTTCATATAATTCATCGACAAAATCATCCTGTACATGGTGCAAAAAGAGCATCATGGAATGCTTACAAAAAAAACAGATTTAGTCGCATAAATTCTTCCACAATGCATGCTTTCTCCTGCCCCACGCTTGTTTGTCTAGACGCCACACATCAGCCCTGTCACAGTCGAATAAAATAGACGAGACAAGTGTGCTAAGAGACCCTCGGAAATAGACGAGATCCCAGTTGACATGTTCCAGCCAATTATAGTCCAACAAGCATGGCACAACTTTCCCGGAACATGTGCCTCTTTTACGTCAATTCACAGAAGATGAAATTCATCGGAACTTTGTTTTATAAATCTTAAAAACAATCATCACTAATCATAACTACATAATATTAAGTCAGTTTTATAACTGTTCAGTTTCCTTCACTTCTAAGAATGGTAAACGTGGATAATAAGACCTATGTAATCGAGCCAATTTAATGAAGGAAAAGAAAGACATCCACAAAACTTAACCTAAAGGGAAATAATAATGAAGAATATTTGTAGCCTGTCGTACATTTTTGAATTGAGTAGATTTTTGGGGCAAATATTCAGGCATCAGTAACGTTGGATTAATCATTTGATTTTCTAAAAATACCTGATAAACAAATGCCTATATAATACCTTTGTTTTATCTTCAACGTCCAAGATATTGTCCAGAAAGGTTATCTCTTGAACATTACATAGTATAAATTCGGTAGATCTTCGGGTGTTGAGATGACTTGGGAAAGGACCTGGATAGAAGCAACAGGTGTTATTGTATTAGACTTTTCGTTACGTATCTCACGTAACTAGTCATAAAACTTACGTGTAAGCTATTCATCTACGTACGAAGAAAAGACTCAGTTTGAACCAAATGTTTTGAAATCAAAGCGTAGAGCATAAAGATCGAATTGTGTAGTGATTCGCTGTATATCTTCTTAGGTACCGAACGAGACCAATAACTTCATTATTCCATAGCTACAAATAATTCGTATCATCATGTGTCCCTTAACTAACATTAGAATGGTAATCTTACCAAACATCTTTATGGTAGTCAGAGCAGATTTCCTTTAAGCAAACAAAATTTAATTGTGTGTATAGGCGAGAATAATTGTTTGAAATATTACGCAATTTTTAGAGTTTTTTGATAATAACTACTTTATTTATTCACACAATCATTATTTGTAGAAACATTAACTAGACATAAATATATATACACTATTTTTTTAATATATAAGTTGCGACGCAGTATATCTTAAGAGGACGCAAGCGAATGTTCTTGGAAAGGCCAACAGATATAACTTTCCCTTTAATCCTCCGGAAATAAAAGCTTCCGAGAATTTGCCGCATCATGTCTCAACCAAAGGGTCGCTACTCTTTACACGTGTACGACTTCAAAGTCCAAAAGAGAAAAAAGCAATGACGAATTGCTGTAAGGAATTAAAAAGCTTTTTCCGCAAACATATCATTGCTAACATCACACGTGTCTTTTTATTTATTTGGAATATCTTTTTCAAGAGAAAATATTTTCATGAATTTAAGAAAGATGTGACTTATTCCAAAAACCTTTTAACGTCTTGTGTTTTTTATTATTCGGGCATTAATGCAGTTAAAGAATGTCCGTATGTAATTTTAGCTGACGTACAATCTCTTTAAGAGCTTTAATTTACTTTTCAATATTACCTATTTGGTATAAATTAAAAGTATTTGTTAAAAATCTCACTTAAAATTAACTGAGAAGATCGACTTATAAACCATCAAGATTAAATAAAAATCTTGTTAACAAAACAAAAGTTAAAATTCGATGTTTTGGAAGCAAAAAACTGTTTCATGAGTTAAATTCAAAGCAGTACACCTCAAAGAATTCAAATAACCGTAATGAACAGGGATAAGTCGATAAAATCTACAGGCAGTAAAGACCTACTCCACATTACGAAGGCTTGTGATAATGATGTGATTTGAAATATATATGGGAACTACAACATACAATTTAATAATCTCTTGCCGAAGAAAAACGTGTTTTCGATAATTAATTCGAATTATTTTTTATTGTAATTTATTTGGAATGCACACGATAACATTAAAAATGATGAAGTGATTCGTTAAAAACATGTACAATGTACAGAAAAAACACAATAAACCATAGCACAACTCACATGAGTTCAAAACAACTGCATTTTATGCATTTGTTTTTTTAACCCTTTCATTACGGCTCGGTTTGAATACAAATTGAATACTGTCAATTATAAAACTATTATTTGAAGCATAAATGTACTTATCTGGTCTATTTTCATATATCATTGGTTTTCGTATCCTTTAGCTGTCAAATAATGCATAAAAAAACTATACTAAGTAAGTAGCAAAACGATATATCACGTCAAACGACGTCAACGGTCGGGAATCTTATGATGGCATATGCCGACGACCGACGCAAAAGGTTTAAGAACGATTTTTTTTTTTAATAATTTAATGTGTAATGAAATACTTTATAAACATTATCACTTATCACCTTTTTATCTATATGGATTTTTCAAATTTTTATTAGAATATTATTTTATTATTTCAATATTCTAATCTCAAGATTAGAATATTGAAATAATAAAATAATATTCTAATAAAAATTTGAAAAATCCATATAATAATGTCTCCTTGAGACAATATCAAGAAGGTAAAATTATTCATCAGTAACACAGGTAAATGATTGGTTGTAAAGTCCGAGTTGGAACTTTAAGTAGTCGTTTCTCATCCATTCAGTCTATAGTTTGGTTCGAGACCCGAGTGGTACTTACTAAAATAAATAGACTGTCGTAAAGTAATAATATTAAACTTGTGAATAAATGATGACTGATTGAATAATAAAAAATAAAAATATACATACTTTGAATATATACTATAGCGACATCTATCATACGATGATAACAATGACATAAATACTAGTTTCAACGTCAGTCGGTCTAGGCATAGCAATAGCCAAGTCGGCTGAGCGGTATGAATACCTGGGCATAGTTGGTTTCCAAGGTCCGCGGTTCGCATCCCGCTTCTGCCGTTATTTTTGTGCTTGGATTGACGCGTTGAAAAAAAAGAATTTTATGTATAGTATATGTATATTTAATTAATAATAACCTTTTTATCTATTTTCATTACATTTTTTTTTAATTTAAACGACTTATAAAATTGTATCCAAAATATTTTTCTGCCTTTGGTGAATGTATTGAGATGTCTGTAAAGCATATTTCTTTTTGAATATTATACACTCTGAAAATGAACAACTTTTCAAATTTCATGATCATTATAATTACCGTAATAAGTGTATTTCCGTTATTTGGGTTATTCTAATGGGCGGATAGCACTGACAGAAGAAATATTATTTTGTTGGAAAATAAGAAAGAGCTGACCTACAAGTGAAAATAAATTAAGGTCAATGTCATTCAACTTTGCCAAAACCAATGCGAAAAGGTAGTTTTCTTTTTTGACATGTCAATATTTTATATTTGAATTTTTGAAGACACGAAAAAAGGCATTTAATGATATATAATTACTTAGAAGACTAGTATCTCCAAATGCTAGGACCAATATAAAAAAGAAGAGTTGCTTCGCATATCGTACAGTTGACAGTCAAAACGAATCGAATAAGACAGAGTTATAAGATGACAGTTTAGGAGAGTGATCAGACTGTTCTACCACATCGCCTCGAATATTGATGTATTCCACTTGAGAGAAGCCCAGTAACATGAGCTCCACGAATTTATTTATCAAAGTAATTTCGTGGAGTCTTCTGTTTAGCGACCTGTGGGACTTTTTAATAATTGTTGTTAATAATCATAAATACCCTTATTTATAAAAAAAAATCTCGTGTAATATCTTATTTCAGGATCGTATTTAAATAAAATTTGTAATGTTTCCGAAAGAAATAAATAAATTTAAAAAATAAAATTGAAAAAAAAGTTAAATTAGCTCTTTCCAAATGTGTTCCGTATGCCTACGTCTTTTAGGAACTATCCCTTTATGGATAATGGTTCGTATTTTTCCGGTCAAAAAAAATATTATTTAGTCAGAATACAAATAAAAAATATTAGTATTTTGCATTATTTAAATAGTAATATACATTTATATTAACTTAAATCAACCTAACCTAACCTAACCTTGACTAACTAACCTTAACTAGCTAACCTTAACTAACTAACCTTAACTAACTTATTAAATATGTCATAAATATTATTATTATTTTGTTCTGAACAAAAATCAATTACAATTTTAATTTTAATTTTAATTTGTTCAGAAGCAGAAATTGATTTAAATTTTAAGCATTTATTTCGTTGCAATTATATTGCATTGTATTGAAGGTTATTTTATAGTTCTCGTAGATTCGCACAGGAAGGTGTCATTTTTTATCAAACGCACTGCTATTCATTAAATTAGATTGCTGTAATTTAAGTCGTAATTCGGTGTCCGATTCAAAGATGATTGTCTCATTCGAAAACTGGCGACGCCTAGAGTTAGGTATAAACTAATAATGGTGTAAAAAATAATTAATAAACAAGATGCCCACTTTTCTATACATGTTACCTTGATCTGATCAACTCGAAGTATTCAACTCAGATTTTTCTATAATTCAATGTTAAGCGATCTACGTAAGTATATTTATTGATAATGTTAAGATAAGAACAAAAAATTCCCTAACAGTATTATTTTTAAAAGTTTTCTTTATCCATGGTATATACCTTGTTTAAAGCGACTATTCAGAAGTAAATACAGAGTATCATTTTTATGTTTTGTTATTGGAGCAATTGTGTGTGAAATAAAAAATATCAGTCCGATTTAATTATAACGTTCTTTTTTCTAAATCCGATTAAATTTTTCGTTTCTTATATAACCTTTCGCAAACATGGAAATTGAGATTTAATTCCGAGCCACCCATCTCGTCTTCCGTTCATTCATAAAGTCGAGAGAGTATGATCTTCGCGATGTCTTTTTTGAATTTTGGAATACGCCGTCGACTGACAATCGGTCAAAGCGCGCGAACAAAAAAAACATGGCGTCCATACTCATGAGACGCCAAAATAATGCAAGAAGACGCGACAGGGCCGCTTCAAACCACAATAAGCTTTAAACTTTTATATTGTATTCCATAAACTAATAACACAAATTGTGACAATCTTTCGTTATGAAATTCTGTTTATAAAACGTGGAAACACCTACGTGAGATAGTATAAATAAATATACCAAAATAGTAGACACAGAGGCCACTGTACTCAGGTAAGTCTTCTTTATTTGTAAAATTAGAGAAAATACAATAATTAACTTCAAACGTAGAAAAACACTGCTAAGTTGCTCTTATGGTGAGTGCACTATCAGGACGATCTCTGTCGAACGTTGAAACAAAATAAGAGAGAGTTACTGTTGTGCGACTGTGGAGACCTGCAGACCGCCTCACACCTATGATCCTGCCTCATGGGCCCGACTAGCTGCACATCGCAAAACCTAATTCTGGGCAGCACGCGGGCCGGAGAGGTTGCCAGATATTGGACGGAAACAATTCGACATCGCTGACACAAAAGAAGAAGTAAGAGGATCGACTGCATTTTATAAAAAGGTGTGTTGCCATCACAAATAAACATGGTCCGTATCGGATCGAGCAACAACTAGGAGCGGCCCTGCCATAGCGACTTACAGAAATAACCCGGTAAGAGCCCGGGCAGTCTGCGCCAGACCTGGCCGGGAGCAATGCGAGGCAACATTTATATTTCCACGGGCGTTATCGAGCATAATATTATAAGTGCGGTCCCCGTCTGCCGTACGACATAATTAAAACTTAGTCATAGTTTATGGCAGCGCGAATTGTGAACGCTCAATACAGAGGTGATCGCTCTCGCTCCGGTGCCTTCAAAAGCTCGGACTATTAATGTTCTGGAACTTTCCGAGTGATAGTCGCTATCAGCAGACGAAGTTATGCTTCAAAAAGTGTAGTATTTTGAGCTACAATAAAAACAATCCAGCTCAGTGTGACAAGTTTACAAAAATGATTAATTATTTTATAAAAGACAACATATTCAAAATCTACATTTAACTGTGCATCATTTAATTATTATAAAAAATATTAATGCATATAAAACATTAATAATATCATTGTGTTAATCAAGTGTTTTATGTTGACGTGAATGGTCAATTATTTTAAAAACTTATTAAGTTTGATAAGTGTTTATATATATATTGGTTCAACTCGAATAATTACAATACAATTGTGACTGCAAAGCACATATCTCCACTGATGTAAGTACATTTTATTATATTTTCTAAGGGCATCGTATTGATTAATATATATTTTTGTGTTCGATTGCCAAAGATGTTGACAAACGTAATTGCAGTAGGTATCGATGTTTGTTTGATGAGAAATAAAATGGCAGTAGCACACTCGATTAGCCATGTGCTCGCGATTTATCGTCAGGTTCTAAAGCGTATGATTGGTTATACGCATAAAGCATTTTGAAATCAATTTCTTGTAAGATAATTAATCTAGAGGAGCTTATACCTTAGCGTTAATAGTCGAAGGAAACTCTAAAAGACTGTAAAGTTTGCGAACTTATTCTGCATGAACACAGACGAGATAACAACATATTTCGACAGCTGAGATCTGTTATTATAATATGCCTTTTCTGTTTCGAAGCTTAGAATAGTCAATTATAATTAGTCAATAAAATGACTAATTATAATCTATGAATTTTTTTAAATTTTTATTAGAATATTATTTTATTATTTCAATATTCTAATCTACTTTTATAGATCATTTTACTATATTATAATATTATTAAATATACTATACATAAAATTCTTTTCAACGCGTCAATCAAACACAAAAATAACGGCAGAAGCGGGATGCGAACCGCGGACCTTGGAAACCAACTATGCCCAGGTATTCATACCGCTTCTGCCGTTATTTTTGTGTTTGGATTGACGCGTTGAAAAAAGAATTTTATGTATAGTAAAGGTATATTTAATTATTAATAATTATAATCTGACTGCATTTTTGTCATTATACAAATTATTACAAGCGAATCGTATCATCATCATCATCATCATCATCCTGTATCCGTCCACTGTTAAATGTAAGCCTCACGCATGAGTCTCCATCCTCTTCGATCCTCCGCCTTCCGCATTCAGGTCACTCCCGCTATTCTTCTTATGCCATCAGTCCATCTTGCAGAGGGTCGGCCAATGCTTCGTTTGCCAGTTCTTGGACGCCATTCCAATCATTTTCTTCCCCATCGACCGTCGTCTCTTCGACAGTTATGTTCTGCCCATTGTCACTTGAGTGCGCCTATTCGTTGGGTAGCCTCCACTACTTGAGTTCTTTTGCGTATTTCCTCGTTTCGGATTCTATCTTTTAGCGACACTCCGAGCATGGACCTCGCTGGGTGACCTTTATTTTATGGGTAAGACTTGCTTTTACATTCCACGTCTCTGCGCCATAAGTTAATACAGGGAGGATGCATTGGTTAACGCCTTAGTTTTAAGACATTGCGGAATTTTCGCTTTAAAAATGTATTTTAGTTTTCCAAATGCTGCCCATCCCAGTTGTATACGCCTGTTGAACGAATTGTATATTTATGCAAAAAGGTATGTAATATCATACTCGTCAATTGATATTATGTTATAATGTTCCTTAATTTTTTATAATATTTAAACGTTAATGATAATATATATTTTTAAACTTATTTTTACACCTAAATAAGAAACCATAAACTTTATTGGTCGCTTTTTTTTTCCTATTATAAAATATTGATTTCTGCCAGCACTGGTTAATCCGTCGTGAGCTTACCGTATAAATGTGATCTGAATTTTATTTATAAAAATTATACTTATTGTCACACATACTAGGTGATGTCTTAGATATCTAAATATATTAATTCATTGTACTAAAATACTAGATTTTATTTATGTAATTTATTTATTTTATAAGTATCTGAATAATTAAAATTTTGAATTACAAACCGTAAAAAATTAATCACTAACCTCGATCGCAATCCAACTAATTTCGTCTGTTTTTTCAAAATGATGTTAGCTGATGCATGTGGGTAATTTTCTATTTTTCTAAACGAAAAACTTTGATGCAACTCAAGTAATGCTAATCACAGTTTATCAAAAGACGATTTTTTTATTATGTCAATCAACTAATTTCTAATTCGAACTAACAACGAAGACATAAGCTGAGGCTACGATTTTATAAAGTTGACAAAAATATTCGACTAAATAACAGGTAAAATTTAAAAAAAAACATCAAAAATTAAATAAGAAAGATACATCAAAGTAAAAATATAAAGTATCATGTAAAATTATTTTTAACCCTTTCATTGCGGCTCGGTGAAATACAAATTATACTGTCAATTATAAAACTATTATTTGAATCATAAATGTACTTATCTGGTCTATTTTCATGTATCACATCGGTTTTTGTATCCTTTAGCTATTAGATGATGCATAAAAAACTATTCTAAGAAAGTAGCAAAACGATATATCACGGCTACCGATGTCGACGGTAGGGGAATCTTACACGCCATATATAGGGTACCTATGCGAACAGGTTAAATAAACGCCGAAAAAATTGTAGCTTATACATAATAAAAACAATAAGAATAAACGTAATACAATAGTATGATATACTCGTAAAATATTAATGAAATACAAAAAAAATAAGTATCCAACTTTATATTTTAGATAAAATATGTTCTTATCATCTGTAAGATGTGAAATAAAAAATAGATATTTAATTTTTAAAACGCCAAGGGTGGAATATATGGAGGTCCCTGCAGACTTCGGACGGAAAATAAAAACAGCGGACCGACTGAAAATAAATCTACGATTCAAAGTAACGCCATCGACGTCGCCCACTATACAGGAAACTTTTCCGAAATAGTCGTAAAATAAAAAATGGATATTTAATTTTTAAAAAACCCTTGCATCGGAAAATAAAAAATAAAAATAAATCTACGATTCAATTTAATTGATATAGCAAACTTAAATAGTCGTAATTGTTTCACTAAATAATAAAGAATAATATTTTAATTATCATACATATTTCATTCTTTCATACTAATTGAATTTCAATCCAATAATGTCAGTTATATATTTTTTCTTAAAATGTGTCTACTGAAAATATTAGTGCAATAATACGTGGTCGTTCCGATTTGTAGTGAAATATTTCAATTGTATTGCAATGAAACACAGTAAGCAATTAAAAATCTAAGCTGTTTCCTTGATCACTCACGGAGACAAGTGTATCATAATAATATAATCAAACATTGGAATTCAAATTGAACATATCTTGGCGCGTCTTCAAAATATTTTGAAAATTGGACAGTCGAATAAGAATGCAGAGAATGATAAAAAAAAACGGTCTAATCCCGTAAAATACGAGACACAACAAGAAACTGTAATAAAAGAAAACAGATTCTTGGCGTTGTAACTCTGCAATTATTTACTTAATTATTCTGCGAATAAAGATTTTTAGTATCAAAACAATCACGAAACAAACAATCCAGAAGGTAAAACGTTCTCGGCGTATTTCAGAAAGACGTTGGATACACAAAGTAGAAATTACACTATTTAAAGTTTTTCAGTGTTAATACTTTATTTAACCAATAAAACATTTCTTAAAATCATCACATCTAATGTAAAATGTGTTGCTACAAAACAATTGTGACTTTGGTGAAGAATCAATGGTAAAAAAACTTAAATAAATGCATTATATTGTCACATAACTCATACTTATAATTCCTCAGCCAGTAATCTACCAAGTGTTTTGGCAAAGGATAATGACAAATACAAAACGATTTTCATAACTGTAGTTACAAAAAAGATACAATTTTAACGGTGATGTAACGCAAAGAGTAACATGTTATTATTATAAGCACAAAAAAGAAGAAAAATACCACAAAATAGCTGTCGTAAAAAAGTTAAAGCCCGTGTACACACACACACGTTAGAAATGTCAGATACACGTTTTATTTGTATATGTAATGAAGAATGATGAGAATTCCGTGACGGAGTGAAAGAAACGTCATTTTCACCTACGCACGAATGTTGACACTTTTCCAAAATGTCTTCAAAGGATGGGATATACACTATATTTGAATTTTTTAAATTTCATTATCCTTGAATCGCTCTTTTATCACTTTCGTTTTCGCCAATGAGAACAAAGCAAGTGACCTAATAACATCGCAAATGATAATGACCTAAAATATTTTTTCGCGAGTGTAAACACTAAGCAGTCTTGAGAAGTCAAGGCTTGGAAGAATTAATAGACGTTACAATAAAGAATACCGGCTTGGCTTAACATCAATAAGTACATTAGATGCCTACTTGAGATAGCTTGATTTATTGTCAGACTTACGAAGTATATCGTGCACTTGATTCTTTTCATCAAACGATACTTTACTATTCAAAAAATTTGAATTTATTATCCTCATCATATTGATCAAAATACGATTTAAGAAATCTAAAAAAATATTTTGATCACCTATAATTTATTTTGACCAAAAAACTGTTGATAGATAAAACATTCGTGCGTAACTTTTGAAATATTGAACAAATGTAAAAAAGGTCTCGATATGTGTGAAATTTTGTGAAAATACACCAAATGTCTCAGTAAATAAATTGTAATAACTATCGACTGAACGATTTTTCATCCACTTTTATTCAAACTTTGATACATTTCGCGTAAACGTTCTAATGTGGTGCCATCAAAAGATGCATTTATTTTTATTATTATACATAAGTAAATAAAGTTTTTTTAAATTTGTTATTTGTAAGTCTTTTAGAATATTGAAAAATGTGTGACTCACTGAAATTCTAAGAAAAAAGACTTGTTAATAACTAATGATTAATAATAAGAAAAATACTTGTTTTAAGATTAATATGATTGATTACCTACAGTGAATTTTATAAGTTTTCTAGCTAAAAAATAATATTCTTTCACGCACAGAAAATACCGGGAAAGTGTCCTAACGACGTCTCGTAGATAAACGTCATGTTTTTGGCAAAAGCAAGCGTGTTGTAAAGAATAAAACAGGATTCATAGAGTGAACCATCTACTTGTTGCACAGTAAACCGAGGAATCGAGCGCCAGAATTTCTTTTGAACTCGAGACGACCATCATCTCACCACTGACAAGGTGTTGAGTTCCTTTAATTTGACCGTTTATTTAACTAGCACTATCAAAATCAAATTTAAGCGGGTTTCTTCGAATTCGCGGCTAATTGCATCGCTTTCGGCCGTAAAACATCAAATTTTAGTAATGATATATCTCAGCTGTTTGCAATGTTGCAGTATACTTCATTTTCAAACGACCAATTAAATAAATTACATATTTAATCATAAATCTTGTACAATTGTTTAAAATTCTAGGAGAATAAAATGAATCATAGGTGCATCGTTTTGTTTGAAAGTTATGAGTGTTTAAACAAAGCGGGACTTTTTTTTGTAAGGAAAAAAAGCTGTCAGATTGGATTATTTTTATCGCGTATAATGAATGAAATAGTTTTCGAAATTAAGTTATATTTTTTAAATATTACATCTGCTCCACTGGTGTAGCATATGTAAGAGTAAGTTATAAATTGCATTCACTATGAAAGCTGTCAATATTGTCGGCATTAATTATCCAAAATCATATTTTCACCTGGAGCTCTATGGGCTCACAATTTTTCCCGATGGTTTCCTTTACAAAAGATGATTAAATAAATACTTTATATTAAATAATTTTAGCATATTTTTAGCGTTCATTTTGAGATCCATTTTGATATTAAAAGAAAAATAATTTAAAACCTTTTTTAACGTGGATCACACTGAGCACTGTTACACTTGATGGAAAACTGCAGGTTCGCGATCTATAAAAGCTTCATCAGTTACAATATGCACAAACAAAAAATGCAAAAAAATGTGTATGAAAACTTTAGATGTCAAAACCTGGTTATAAATTATATTCCTGTCAAATGAAGATGGTTAGTTATAATATATATTAAATCATTATTTTACAGTTTAACTGCATCGTTAAAAAAAGTAAAAAAATAAAAAATTAAAAATCTAACTTAACTTACTACCGCAAGATATTGTTTTTTTGATTTAGCACTCACAACTTCTTCGTGTGTGTAGCGTATGACAATGACAGATTTGCATTATTTTTAAAACAAATAAAGCACAAATGAATCACAAGTTTCGTTCCCATTTATTATGGTGATACACTAAATCATTTTAATTGCCAGTGAAAAAACAAACCATAATTGAATTTATTAAGTTTCAAGAGGGAAAAGTTGGATTGTTAACTGAAAAAACACATATTTATTCTTCATAATAACTCTTTCTTCTGTCTCCTTAATGTCCAGACGATGGGTTCCGCGTGACGTTTGAACAACAAAGTACATTTTATTTCCAGCAATTTCTAATAAAATAACATGCTTCGTGATAATTCACTTCAAAATTAGTTTTATTTAATGCGAGCTTTCAAAAAGAAAGTCCTCGTTAGACGCCATGTTGGCAGTTGAATGCTCTTTCAACTTAAAGCATCTCAGTAATTATCATCCAAATATATGTTTACTGCATTAAATGTACTGAGATTCTGTGAGCAATTTTATAATCTACCGGTTTTTGTATTTGCTTTTAAAATAAAATATAGTGATTATGTGTAACTATTACGAGCTACACTTGCGAAAATTTACAAAAAGTACTTACCTAAAATCTATTTATATTGCTTGATATTTACTAGAGATAATTTTTACCTGCACTCTTAATAGTTTAAAAATAAAGAAAAGTGTCAATCTTTCTACGAGTCTATATTTATTTAAATATATATCACGTGTCTTTATTACTGACGTTATACGTGTTTTGTTAGGAAATGACGTCGCATATATTACTATGTTTTGTATACATACATTTATATATTGTTCATGCGAAGAATATATTAAATTATTTCAAGATTGTAATTAATGATTATGTATATTTTAAAATAATGATCTCTTTTCAAGTAATTTATAGGTAGTGCATTATATATCACCATAAGTAGACCATTGGTATATTAATACGCATTTATTGGCGATTTGATTACAATGCTTAAAATATTCTATGTCACTAAATATAAAAAAAAATAAAAACAAAATATTTACTCTAAAATATTTTATGAATTTTTTAAATTTTTATTAGAATATTATTTTATTATTTCAATATTCTAATCTACTTTTATAGATCATTGACTATATTACAATATTATTATTAATTAAATATACATATACTATACATAAAATTCTTTTTTTCAACGCGTCAATCCGCGTTTTTTCAGGTCCGCGGTTCGCATCCCGCTTCTGCCGTTATTTTTGGGCTTGGATTGACGCGTTGAAAAAAATAATTTTATGTATAGTATATGTATATTTAATTAAATCTAAAATATTTGATTCTTAAATTAAAATAAAATAAAAATTTAAAATTATCTAAGTTTATGATTTTAAATCCTATTTTATGTTGTGGAAAAGTGAATTTGTGAAATGAAAATACATTTGTACAAAAAATATCACTTCTACTACGATAGGTTTTATGTTAGAGCTGATGTAGTACCAATAAATATTTATCAAATTATGTGAGGCACAATTCGTGTTCAATTTAAAAAATCATTTATAACTCGAGCTCAGAAGCACTGTATAAGCTATAAAACTATAAAGATAGGCCAAGTTGTCACTATAAAATCCAGTTTTGATGTGAATTATCATCGATTTTTAAAGTCCTGGACGAGTGCCCGACGATTAGGGCTAGAAAATATATCTTCTCTGTTTATCTGCTATCCAAGGAACTTTTTACAAGACCACTCTATGAAGAGTTATTCTGAGTGAAAAGGCGCCATAATATATTAGTATGTAAGTTAAGATCTCGCGTTTGCGTTCGAATTTTCAAACATTATGTTAACACTTCCGGTGGCGTTCGAATCCAACTGAAAGCGCAAATGGAATGGACTATTTTAAAATACATTTAAAAATGTTTATTGCAACATTTGACATTTTCCGTAACGTGGTAATAAATTGAATCTATAATGTTACAGAATCGGTATATTCATTATACTCGTAGTTGCAATATTTTTTATTTACTCATATCTACTTTTTGTAAATTCAAGTTTTGTTTTTTATGCAAACGCATGCAGGAGAGCACACCCGATCAAGACCAGTGCACTCTATGACGCTCAGCCAGGGAGGCTGGACGCTGCATGCGGGAAACGTGTGTTGTGTTCGTGTTTGCGTGTGGGTTGGGGAGATTGCAAGTGTATATTTAGCTGTTTCTTGGAGAGATCCAGATTGTAGGAAGGAGGAAACACAGACGCTGGAAGAGCATTCCATAGCTTACCGGTGGCATTAAGGAAGGAACTTTGGAAACTGCCAGTTCTTGGTCGACATATATTAACCGTGTATGGATGTTCGGCAAGTGCAAGACGAGTTTGTCGACTGTGAGTGGGTGCAGGAGGAATTAGTTCCTTAAGTTCCGAAGAGCAGCGACCGTGGTAATAACGGTAGATAAGACTAAGAGAACCAATCTTACGCCTGTGTTCCATTGATTGTAGATTAAAGTTTAATACATAGTTAAAATTATATGTTAATGAAATAATACTATATTTATATATAATGCTATAGTTTTATAAAACTTTTTATAAAACTATAGCACATTTTTAAACGCAATTCACCTAATACTAGACAAAACTTTAATCTTATTAGCATAATATATATTTTAAATAGTGACGTTTTTTATATACCTATGTTTTTAATTAATGTTAATTTAGCTTATATCCGTAAAATTTTATTTCATTTTTCTACTTTAAAAAAAATCAAACCAGAAATACCAAAATGATAAAGCATTCCTTTCGTTGTACGTCTAAGTGTTAAAGAGTATATTTATTTATTTACGTTAAATTACGCTGTTTATTTTTTCTTCGTTCAACGAGTTTCAAAAGTAAGTAAAACGCTAACTTCTATATAATAAATATTATTTTATAAACCATCATTCAGAGAAAATATTCGAATTAATTAGTAAGCTATGAGTTAAATTTCAATACTTATATAATATGAATTCAATATTAATTATACTTCAATATTATGTTTTATAATGTTTTTAATATCTATGCACGTTCAAGATTACATTTTTTGTATTACGTCTTATCTGGTAAGCATACATCTGCACTTCATTCAATTGAAGAATTTGATGGGTAATTACGTTTAATATTAACAATAATAAATGTAAAAAAAGAGCAGAACCGTCTACGTTTCAAAAAGCACTCAATTAGCTTAGTCTAGCCGAGATCAGAGCATGGACCATGCCAATCTATTTGTACCCGGAAACGTCCAATGACAATACGATGAAAATGCGAGCGTGTCCGATTGACCGTTTGCCCTTTAGTTCTATGTTTAAAATATAGGACATTTGAGTGCAACAACACTCTGACTAACCATTGCTTTTACTGAATATGTTCATTTTCATCAATTTCCAAATGAATAAGTAGAGAGATCCGCCATTTAAAAACTTCACAAGCCACCATTTTAACAGTTTCGACAAAATCGTTGTAGAATTGCAAAATAATATTCGTTTTTATACACAAATCTTTGCAGCATATATAAACCATATAATAGTGAGTAGCATTCTTCGAAAAATTGTATATTTAAGTATTCATTCGTTAATTATGATTTTTTTTTTTATTTTCTTCCACTGCATTTACTTTAAACAAAATATGGAATGATGCATATTTTAATTAGTTTAAGCATAAATTTATTCAATAATATTTAAAATTATGCGATTAGTTTAAGTCTTTAAGATAAAAACGAGTACATATATTAATATTTTTTCACAATTCAGAATCTGGAAGCTGTTACATACGAGTATATAATAAAAATAACGTGAAATTTTTAAATATTAAATGAATGAATTACATTGAAACTGTTATTGAATGGTATAATAATAAACGTATCCTCGTAACACACTGAGAATTTTATTGACGTTCTTTAGAGATGAAGTTTGCAGTTAACTGACGTCAGTTATTTCAGTCTCTTCGAAATTGATGCACGCAAATAAATGTCCATCATAAAAATGGAATGCTATGCAAGACGTTCATATTTTGCGTGTCTATACTTTATGCAATATCCAGTGACGGATTCAGCCTCTACGACGCCCGGTAAAAACTTGAAAACCTTATTTCCTTTAAAAAAAACTTATTCACATACACCTAAAGGAAAAGCCGTCTTTTTTTAACATTGTGAAGTCGGCGGCAGTCCATAGCAACCATAACAATATGGAAGTATATTAACATGGACCTTTTCACTCGTTCTTTATTTACATGTAGTCTCTACATATTGTCGCTGCTTGGGATTTTAGAAAGTGACTGATTTTAAAATTGTTTCATGCCGATATTACACGCCCTTACTGCAAACAAATGAATATAATATATCTGTCACAAATTCGGAATGCAACGTTAGGCGTTCAGAAATGCACGCGTTATTTGTTATGAAACATAAACTTTCAGCGTCTTCGGACGTCAAACACCTCTGCCAGAATGTCCGGGAAAATAAAAACATGGCAGCTGTACAAAATGTACCACAGCGCTTTTCAGTTCATGATTCTTATTGTGCTTATTAGTAAATGTACATTTTGTATTCAATTATAATGTTCAAAGTTACGTCACTTTAGGGTTTAGTTGGAAAATAGTTTTTCATTACATCAACTTAATATTTTAACTATTATTATAATAAATTTAAGTAAATGCAACCACTTTAGTTGTGTTAAATTCATAATTTAAATATTTGTAATAGTAAAAAATACACTTTTGACGTTTTTCAAGTTAAATAATTTGTATAATACAGTATATAAATTTTGTACAGAAATTATTTAGCTTTTTGATCATAACTGAAGAGAAAGAGTTCGATATCTTTTAGAATACCCAAGTCACTGGAAAAAACAATTATATTTACCAGAAACTTTGTGGGCGATAAAACTTTGATTTGGCATCAACATATAAGAGATAATGTTCAATAACGAAAATTCAAAAGACTCGTAAATCGACAAGTCGTAACTGTTGAAGGTGTACGATCGCAATTCGCATTGCTCTTTGACTTAGACTTGTAAATGTATCATTTTCTGGGTCATATTCCTTGCAGGAAATTAAACATACGAAAGTTTTCAGAGATGGATGGATTTTTTCTGATTTCCATATTTTCCAAACGCTTTCCAAACTTAAGATTAAAACGTCACCGTTGGTTTATAATCTCCTTTAGCTATCACTCTTTTCACTTTGAACCTAAAGCTAGGGATCATTTTTATCGAGGTTCTACCAAAAGTGTATACAAAAACGGTCTTTATTTTTTGATAATTCATGTAGCCAGGCTCGAGTACATTGTCTCAGATAGCTATCGTTGTTATCGAGCATCTTAGTCATAATTCTCAAATGCTTTTTAAGTTTACCGTTTCGAATTAGTAAGGCATGACTATATAAATTTATATACAGTCGATTCCGCTTAATTGGGACACATCGGGACTTGGGCATTTTGTTCCAATTAAGGGCTGTCCCAATTAAGCAAATTTCACATTTTTTTAAATTCATTTATTTGGTTTTGGTAACTAAGGCCATTAACGAGTAATACACACATAAAATTAAACAATGCAATTTTTTTCAATAATTTTATTTTATAAACTCTTGGAAACTGTAAATTACATATAGGTTATATAAATTATCATATAAATTATATGTTATATAAACTTTTAAGAAAAAAAAACCTAATTTAAATAATAAATGGGTAGGTACATACAATTCAATTCAATGCAAAAATGAGTCAAGTGTAGTCTGTCTTTTGTTTTTGTAACATTTCACTTCTACAAAATCAGCACAGATATTCAGTGTGGATGTAGGGCTCCCTTCATTTCCTTCCTGCATAAAATAACGCTGTTACCTTCTACAAACGCATCATATCAAATTCTTTGTACATATTTTTTCTTAAGAATATGTGTAACACAATATGTGCTGTGATCTTAAATTTACTGTTCCAATTAAACGGAATGTTGTCCCAATTAAACATATACATTTACTATTGGTTTCTTGGTTTGGTTTCTGTTCTTTGAGATTTGTCCCAAATAAGCGGCTGTCCCAATTAAGCGGTGTCCCAATTAAGCGGAATCGACTGTTTATCCTGATTTTAGATGCCAACAACGAGCGTCGAACTTGATATTCACTAAGCATTAAAGATTAAAGCATTAACCAAGTAAGCAGCATTATCATATTTTCGGTAATGATGACTACATTGACTACTCCAATCTTTTAAAAGACCACACCCAAATATTATACATTTCTTTAATTATATAAAGAAAATTATTTTGGAATAGTTCTTACTGTTTTTATTTTATTTCAGAAAGCAGCCGATGATGGTGAAATAAAAAAGCATGGCGGCTACAAATCGGAAGGCTATAGCCGGCTCCATTCATCGCATCAGAGAATTCGAACTAGAAAAGGTAAAATTATTATAATTCAATACTTTTTGTGATAAAAAAATGTTGTATAATGAAAAAACAATCAATTTAGAAAATGATCCGTCTATAACGTTTTAATTTACGGCTAGAACAAGCTCTTGTGCGAATGTAAGCCAGTTTCGCTATCAGAGCCATTTTTAACAGGAAACTAAATTTGCTTTAAGTTCCATTCATTCATAAAACGTTTGTTTTTTATCAGGTATGTCTAGCCGAAGAGTTCGACATCCTCCAAATCGTCGGCGAGGGATGGTTCGGCAAGATCCTGCTGGTGGAGCATCGCGGTACGGACACGGAGATGGTACTGAAAGCGCTGCCAAAACCCTACGTGGCTCTACGCGACTTCTACAGGGAATTCCACTATGGTCTCCACCTTGGAGCTCACAAGAACATTATCACCACATATGATGTGGCTTTCGAGACTGCCGGATTCTACGTCTTTTCCCAGGAATACGCACCATTAGGTGAGTCTCAAATTTCTTCCGTATAAAGTCAATGTATAACTACTAAATTTATAAGAATTTCATACCCTATTACAACATGGATCACACTGAAAACTATTTCACTTGATAGCTCAGTATGATCCATTTTAAAATAATGTATTGAAATATTATATACTTAATATTAAAATGGATCTCAAAGTAAATGCTAAAAACATAAATAAAATCCACGTCTTACGTTATCTTTTTTATTTTTAATATTTTTTCATATGAGTGAAATATTTCGTGTTTTAATCAATCTTACACCTTCAAGTCAATAGAAAAATCAGTCGCTATGATCTTGAATTGATTTCAAATGAGCTGACGTCATCATAACATACTCGTAATATTTAAAGTGATACATTAAAAAATAGCAGTTAAAAATAAATTCTAAATATCAAATTAATTTAAAAATTTAAGACATATAAAATACAAACATGTGTCTACGACTAATATTATTATGTCAAAAGGAATTTATTAACTAAAATGTTTGACATTTATGACAGCATGTGCCATTAATAAAAAAATCTGTATATTTGAAGCATTGTACTGTAGTGACAGTTGTGTCATTTACAATGCTTTATATAATATTAATTCTAATAAAGCTTGTTTAATACAATGATGAGTATGATAATAAAAATATGTAATTATACGACAAAAGGTATACTTATAATATACTATAGTATACAACAGTCCGTTTCTTCAAAAAAACAAATTAATACTTTCATTCTCTAATTCATAACTCGTAGATATTTTAAAAGAACACAAGAAATCTCCCAAGCTTTATTGTTGTTGTTGTTGTTTTATCATCCTTTCGGCATTGTTTAATTCTTTCATGGCGCGGCACTTTTCTTTCATAACGTTCTAAATTTATTTCTCTCCGATTGTTCGCGTCACAGTTGAAGCCACTGAATCATAGCTAGTAGACCTTGCCAAAAACAAAAGTGTGTTCTTTATATTTTGTACTTCACGTCGGAAGAAGATGTGCTTGGGTTATTTGTCAGGATTTCACTCACTTATTTGTGGAAGCGGACATCGAAAAAAAAACGAAACCACCGAAGTTTACTAATGCCTAACCACATTCTTTCGGTTACGGCGGATGATGATATTCTAAAGAAAATATTATTTTTAATTGTGGTGGGCATGGCTGAGAATGGTTTTAATCTATGTACATATCTTTATATCGATTATATCTTCCTTTCTTTCATAACACAGTCCGAATATGCTTAGCATGAGAAAATAGAAGCAGTTGAATATGATTGCATAAGTTTTTTTTAGTCCTTGTGAGTTATGAATATAAAATAATAGTATTTATACAATAATAATAAACCGCTAAATATAATCCAGCCCTTTTTACGGGACTTTATTTTACGCAATTTCGTTTTACGCGATTTGTTTCGATGGCACCGTTACTTTATTGCGCGATTTACGAGTTCTTGGTACTCTTATAAACAATATTTCGATTGTTGGAATCGATTCATTGAAAACTCGTATATGAAAATTGTAAAACAAGGACGTGTAAAAATCTCCTAATAGTCTGCAGCCAATCCAATTTGTAATTACTGGTTGATGTTGCGATTTCCAGGTGATCTGACATCAAATGTATCCGACACAGGCATCGGAGAGTTGCACACAAAGAGAGTGGCAAAGCAACTGGCCGCTGCTCTTGACCATCTCCATGCACGAGACCTCGTCCACAGGGATGTGAAACTGGACAACATCCTCGTGTTCAAGTCGGACTTTTCCAGGATAAAGCTGTGTGACTTCGGCGAGACGAGAAAGTCGCAGACGGTCATCAGAAGAAGAAATGAATGGCTGCCTTACTCTCCTCCTGAAGTTCTGCAAACAGCTGTTGAAGACACATACAAGTGAGAAACATGATATTGCAAAGTATTATACTTTTAATAGAGGCATCGCCCCTCACGAAATGTCATGTTTTAAAAAAAATGTTAAATTAAATTTCAGTGAATGATATTAAGATGCTTTCGCCTTGCTTACCGAATAGGAACTCAATCAAAGTAGTAGCATTATTTCTTTATGAAATTGATCTTTATTAACTAAATTTTAAGTTGTTGTAACTCGATATGTTTCAGAGCGGTGACATCGCACGACGTCTGGCAGTTTGGAATTGTGATATTCGTTTGTTTGACAGGATGTTTGCCTTGGCAGAAAGCTGCTCTAGATGATCCTAGATATGTAAGGTAAATTTGACAGATTACAATAAAAAATAATGTCATATTTGTATTACATGTCTAATACATCGTTCCTCTTTACCTCGGTTCGATTTTCAATGTGTCGTTATAAAGCTTAATTTATTATTTATTTGCATCATTGTCTCCTCCCAAAAACATCTAGGTTATGTTATGAAATAAGTGTTAAAATATAAGTAGGAGTTTAATCACAAAACAAATTTAATCTTTTTTAGATATCTCAATTGGTATAACACATCAAATCCGCTCCGAAAGCAACCTAAACTATTTAAGCTTGTATCATCTCGAGCTCAGAGACTGTTTAAAAAATGCCTTGAACCTAGACCCGATAAAAGATCCCCAGGACTTGGGGATCTACAAAAATACATGGACGACAGATGGATGGCTAAAGGCATCAATGAGAAAAATGGCACAGGTTCAGTACATCCTGAGTTTTTGATTCATTATTCTTAATGAAATATCGTTATTTATCATATTTATGTACTTGTATGTAAATTGTATTCAACGATTTACATGTGTAAGGTATGATGTTGTATGAATTTTATAGTAAAACAGGTCTGAAGTAATTTCTTTGAAACTCTTTTCTGCAGCCGGCACTGAAGTTGACGAACTCTGTCCATCGATGTATAGTTTCCATAGTGACATAGACGAAAAGAATAAACTATTGCACGTTCTTCATGAACATGGCATCGAAACAACTGTTGACAGAGTGGCCAAGAAAGCAAGAATTAGAGACTGGATTCAAAACAGTGTCATTGCAGAGGAAGACGAAACTGAGGTAAACAAACAATCTTTGCATTATTTTTACAATTTTATTTTATGATAACTAAGATAATTTTTTTATATGTATCGAAAGAAAAAACAACTTCGTATAATTAATTCATGTTTTAAGATTTCAGTTCCAAAAAATGTAGAGTGATAATGAAAAACTAATTTGATATTTTGTTTTTATCTCAATAGAATGACGAAAACCTGTCAAATGGTATGTACCATTCTGATGAAGAAGAAACGCATCAAATGAGAAATGGAATACACCCCCTAGAAAAAAATAATCAAAGATGGTCATCTCTTCGCTACACCGATGAAAAACACATCAATCCCAGAACAGGCGAAGTCTTAAACACAACTGCTAAAGAGACCAACTACAATAGCACAGTGAACATGTCCTATGATATGCAACAAATCCAACCGTTGATATCGTCAGATGTGACTGTGAGATACAATGTTTCGAAGGATGAAAGCCCGTCTCAAGGATCAATGAAAGATAGCGCGTATGGATCAATTGATTTCAGAGCAGCTTCCATGAATGCTTTGCCTTCTGAACAAGCTCTTCCTAACGGAGTACCTCATGATCGACATGTTCCACCCAACGCCCCGTACCCGAGCCAACAGCTACAGCAACACTTCCAAAAGCAAAGTTCAATCAAGGGTTCTAACACCATGCTCCCTCCACCGCAACCATTGCAAAATCCACTAAATCATCACAACAAGAAAACCTCCCAACCAAACAATAAGATTATCTCAAATGGAAATTTGAAATCTTCCAAAAATAGTCCGTTCACTTCATCAGATCTAAAAAGCTCCCAAACTAAACTACAGTATCGAAGCGCATCAACTTCTACATCGACTTTAGCTAAATTGACTCCGCAAACCGTTAATGGATCTAAGCAAAACGGAATTTCATCTCCCAATAAAAATAATAATCAAAACTCATTTGCGCCCAATGAAACGTACCGTCTACGATTCCACAAATGGCAATGTAAATGCAAACCCTAACAATAATAATTATAATCCGAAAACGGACGTAGAAAATAGTGAAGAGAATTATTCGTTGAATATCGTCCAAGGCCAAATGAGAATAGATCCTCATGCTTCCATACCATCAACAAGCAATTTCGTTAATGGAAGAGCGATGAATCCTCACATGCTTCAACTGGGAGGACTTCAAAATGGAAATCAATCGATGAGCAACCCGTACTTAGACGAGAATGATCAAAATTCCCTAATGCAGATAAAGAAAATATTGATTGAAAATAAAACTGGACTTCCTGAATGAAAATAATATGATTCTTGGAAAAATCTATCGATTTTAAAAACACATTGGTTAAACTTATCGAATGTACTTATTGAACTACTCGATTCGTCTCGAGCATATAAATACATTAATTTATTACTATTTTAATCGAATAATAATATTACCCGATTTGTGAAGTGTGTCCAGTCGAAAAAGTGTCCAGTGCATTCAAATAAAGTAAGCATGTAAAACATGCTAGATATAATAAAATATATTGATTTTTTATGATCATTATATTATTGTGAGCTCAAAATGACATATTATTGACACTTTTGGAGGATAGTCATTAAAATATTTAAGTAAACTTAAAGACTGATGTAGGACTATGCCAATTATCATTATGTTTATTAATTATGTAAAATTTAAAAATAACTAAAAGCATAAATTTATAATACGATTATTGATATGAATTCAATGTTTTTATCAAAAAATATAAGTATTTTTAAAGTGTTAGTACAGGTTAATTGTTTCTATGTAGCCAACATAAGTCTCAAACTTAGGTATTCCTCTATGAAGCGATGCCAAGTGTCCACAGGACGTTTATAAAGAAACTATTTTGGCTACAGTCCAAGTGTGACGTTTTGTCTGGTAAACAATTCAACACATCATACAAGAGTCATAAAGGTACTCTATAAAAATATATAAAAAAATTCAAATATATTTTTAGATATTAAATTTTAGATAAAAAAATTCAAATATTAATGATGTTTTGATAAGGTACTTGAACATAATTATTATATTGAAATGTTTTTGTCATATCGACAACAATAAAATGCAACGTATCCTTTAATGACATACATATATTCATGAAAACGGCCATTGACTGAATGTTTTTCAGCCATTTTAAAAAAAAAACTTTTGAAAGCAAAACAGTTCAAACGAGTTGAGCATGAATGTAAACCGCCAAGAATTGGTATATGTGGAACAATGTCAATATACGATGTTGTACATTATAAGTCCCCATTCTCGTAGCATTGAAGAAAAAAATTACATTGTTATACTAAGCATAAGTGCTTATAAACATAAGAAAAAAATCAAGTATTTCAGTGGCCATAAGTTGACAGTTCTAAACAAAAGGTTTTTTAAACTAAGTTACGAGTATTTAAGTATGTAATTTTTTGTTTCGAAGTCCAAGATATAATTTGCATAAATGTATTTAAAAAATGGGTTTTGAGTTACTTATATTTGAATTGTCATCCAGTTATAAACGATATTTAATGTTTCAAGCTCATAGGGAAATTAGTATAAAATCAGTTTCAGAATTTAAACTGAATAGACAGAACTCAATAAATTTTATAAAAAATAAATATCTCGTACTTGTTACCCAATCCATTGATTAATAAAATATGTATGAATGTATCTCTTTTCAAACATAGCAATAAACATAACTTTGCAAAACTTATATAGCACGCAGAAAAAAGCATAGCTATACATATAACTTGTATTTTTTCCAAATATTTGAGAAATCCGCAATTGTATCGCTCTTGTAAGCAAATTCTAAGAATAGCAAGTATTTAAACAATGAAATATTAAATCACATACCCATATTGTTTAATGTATGTTTTCAACACTAATAATATAGATTATTTCAGTAAAAAAAAAAGTATATCGATAAATCTATTTAAACTGTCGAGTCGTTCACATATTCTAATTTAGCCGAACTTCTGATACAAATTTATAAAGGTTAAAAAGAAGAAGAAATTCCTTTGTATATATTTTTTTAAATATAGTTCTAATCTGAAATTTTTATACCATACACGCTTTACTGTTATGAACAAAATATATACCTATCTAAATCCCAGTACATATTGAAATTAAAAAATATTGAATAAATCAAAATGTTCACATTACAATTGTACATTTATTTTAATTTATAACATATGTAAATTGATAATTCGCTTACATTATTTTACCAATTGAATAATCATTTTATACTGAAAAATACCCCATGAATTTATAATTCTCTTTTACTAACAGGTCTTATAGTGAAAATTTTTCCAAAAATATAACGTGAAAATATCAACCCTAATATTTATCAGCCTTATGTTTTCTTTTGTATTTTGTATATTTAAAAATAAAATGAATGATGTGATTTTTTTGTCTCCTATTATTTCTAGAATTATTGTTTACACATATCTGATCTCACAGTGAAAAATATTAAAATACATACTAAGCGTTTCACCCTTAACTGCTTTGTGACCGGCAAAAATGGAAATATTGTCGTAAATATAAATGACCACTATAAAACAACATCCTGCTGTTACTTTAAGATCACAGGTAGATCAAAATACGAACTTGAGAGACGCATAAGATTAGCAAGCTGACAAAAATAGTACAAAAAATATTGAGAGTTGAAGAAACTGACGACACAATATTTTTATTATAAGTTGATATACCCATATATCGTTTAATTACATTTATTGCTACCTTCATTCTTGAACAAAATTAAATTAAATTTTTAAACATAAATTCTCTCTTAAATACCTACTTAAATATATTCAATTTTAAGGGTTCACCAGTGGTTAATTCATCGTAATCTTAGCCTATTATAATGTTATATAAATATAGTTTATATGATTTGGAGTATTTTATTCGTAGTATATAGAAGTACATACATATATGTATACCTAGATACCTACAGATTATAAATGGTACAAGTCGGCTTATAATATTTGCCTCATGGCAGCACTGAGAATGAAGTCATTTATAGAGGCCACCGCGCTGTAACGTCTTTTTGAATTTTTGTAGCAAATCAATTGTAAATCATCACATCGGCGCCGGCCACTGATAAAATATAATGAAATAACGAAAAATTTAAACTGACCGGTCAGCACCGGTGGTCATAATCAATGCTGTGTGTTTTTTGTTTAAATAATTGTGAAATAACATAACCTTATTCTTTTTTGACATCTTAGTTTTTTCAACGATTGTCGTTTGTCTCGCCAAGAGACAATTAGATTTTTTGTTGTACATAAAATATTATCATATTAATGTTTACTTTTGGTAAATAACAACTGAAATGAAGCAACAAGCCTCCGCCAGCATCGTCACTTCATCGGTCAGACTCCCGCCTTCAGTAGCGGCTTATTTAGGAAACATCGACGACGAGTACGAAGGTAAATATTACAATTAACACACTGTAATGCATTGACATATCTTATTGGCGTGTTATAATGCACTATTTACATACTAAATAATAAGAATTGTTCATTTCAAATGTGTAACAACAACCACGGATGATCGAGAAATAAGTAATGTCAATTTAGTTTGGCATTGTCAAAAAAAATCTTTTTAATAATGGCGATCAAAATACAAATTAAAATTGCAATATTTTTATTTCTATTTTTTTACATTATTCAAATTTATTCAATTATTGAAATTTATTATTATAATAAGTTTTATTCGAATTGATGTATGAGTAAATAAATACATATTTAGATAGAATTGGATGAACCATCCATAGCCAATTTACTGCCCAAACTTTTTTTGCAAACATTGCCATAGGGCCCCATCGATATACTAATCCAAAAAATTATTGACTAGAAAAACATGTTTTTACTCGTCCTTTTATAAATATATATTTTAATATTAGCTTTCAAGTATTCCAAAATATTTTTTTATGCCATATATTGTTATGGATTTTATAATATAACACTGCACTGCAGATCTGCAGAATTTTCGGCAGGTTGCAAGCAAGCTCTCGTTTGGGAAAAGGAAATTAATGTAAAATAAGACCCAGTTGCTGTAGAACGGCACTTATCTGGTGGTCTGCTGAAGGAATTTGCTACCTGCCTTGGGAACGCTGGAGCATCTTTAATTCCTTTTGCAATATCTGTGATCCGCTGCTCTGTTCAATCAAAATAAAATGCTAAATAAGATTCAATGTTTTTACTTTTCTATTTGGTTACATTACAAATTCAACTTGTTATTCTGACCATTCAGTGGGATAATGGCAATAATGATATTTTCCTTATTGACTTGGGAGATAAATTGGTCTATTGTGGAAACTTTCAGATGAGTGCTACATCAATGGCGGCATCCTGGAGGACACTCGCTTGGGCTGGCTGGCCCGGGGACCCAAGTTTTCCGTTATCAACCTCTCTACAGGACAGAATATTGCTTCATGGACCTTCGGGGCAGTTTTGAGGTATACATCATTATTAATATTACCTTAAGCATTCACGTAACAAACTTTCTTTTTGGCTTTAATCCAACTGAAAGTAGATTAATAATATATAAAAAAACAACTACAGGTTGTCCTCGACTTACGACCGAGATACGTTCCTGGACTTTGGTCGTAATTCGAATTGGTCGTAAGTCGAATTTCATACAAAATATGTACATATGTACATAATTACATATTAAAATAAAACATGTGTATTTATTAATATATTTTTTATTGTTATATTTATATTTATTTATTAATACAAAATAAAATATTTACTTCATTAATATCTAAAATATTTACATCAATAATATTTAAAATAATTACTTCACTAAAGTGTTTCGTCATCTGGACTTATATAAGTACAATCCATTGGCTCATCAGCAGTAGTGGAAGAAGAAGCAGTAGTAGTCTTTTTAAAAAACATATCCAATTTTAATTGAGTTGTTTGTTGGTTTTTTTTCCCGTATATTTCTTTGTAGCAAGCAAGATCTTCCTAAATACGGCGATTTATACTCAAAAATCTTTCGTTTTCCGAATCCATTTTTGCAAATTTGTGCATTGCTTGGTTAATTTGAAGGAACGCTGCTTCCATTTCTTTCAATACAATTTTTTTTAGAGATTCCATGATAATTTATTTTTTGGTCTCTTCTTCAACCCTTTCATTTTGGATGCATAATAATTCTTCATTTGTAAGATCTTCCGAATCATATTATATAAGTTGGTCTAAGTCTTCACGAACAATATTAATATCAAGTTTCTTGCAAAGCCCTACAATGAGATTTGTAATGTGTTCAATTTCATTTTCTTTTTCAAATTGAGACTGAGTTATGTTTTCAAAACGTTTAGTAAGCTTGCCATCCCTTACCAATATTTTTAATTGCTTGGTGAATATTAAAATTGTTCCAAAACTCTAAACGTTATTCCCTCGTCAAGCGTTACTATTGCTTGGGCAAATGTAGTTTTTAAATAATAGGCTTTAAATGTGGCAATAGCTCCCTGGTCCATGGGTTGCAAAATACTGGTGGTATTAGGGGGTAAATACACGATTTTAACGTTAGGATGTAAATTTCCGATATGTGGTGGATTTCCTGGTGCATTGTCTAGTATTAAAAGTATATCGAACGGAATTCCTTTCTGATTACAATATTGTTTTACTTCTGGAATAAATAAATTCAAAAACCAGTCTTCAAAAATAAATTGTGTTATCCACGCTTTTTTGTTTGAATGGTAATATAGTGGTAACATATCGATATTGATTCCTTTGAGGGCTCTTGGATTTTTAGAGTGATAAATCATTAATGGTTTCAATTTATATCCAGCAATATTTCCACCCAATAAAAGTGTAAAACGATCCTTAAATGCCTTGAAGCCTGGCAAACTTTTTTCTTCCTTATCGATGTATTATTATTATTATATTAGTATTTGTATAGCGCTCTTTTATGACCGAATGATCATTCCAAAAGCGCTTCTTTGCCTCTCTGAGTAAAAAGGTGGGTCTTGAGTCTGCTTCTGAAGGATGCCTCCGCTTTAAGCTCTCTTATGCTTTCCGGTAGCGAGTTCCAGGCCATTGGTGCATGTAGGTACTTTGAGGCATTTTCTTCCAATAGAGCGCGGTTTCTTCAACATTAAAAATTTGTTCCTTGATGTATCCTTTTTTCCTAATCATTGCGTCAAATGTATGGATAAAATCTTCAGCAGCCTTGTAATCGGCACTAGCTGCCTCTCCACTTATTTTCACATTTTGATAATTCGCCCATTTTCTGAATCTCGCGAACCAACCATTACGAGCAGTAAATGTTTGCTCGTAGTTAGTTTGCTCTTTAATTTTAGGTTTTCAAAAAGATTCAGCGCTTTTGTCTTTATGGTCACAAGGCTAAGGGGGATTCGTTTTTTTTATCAAATCTTCCATCCCAATCACTAATAGTTTTTCCATTTCGTAAATGTGTCCAAGTTTTTTTTTTGTTATTATTGTAGATTTTATGGATATTGTTCTTTTAACAGCTTCACTGATACTTAGTTTATTCTTCAAAATTGTAGAGATCGTTGAATGTGATAAGTGTAAATCCCGAGCTATGTCCTTCGCTCTTTTACCACACTCATATTGTTTAATTATTTTAAGTTTTATTTCTAAATCTATAGCACTTCTCTTTTTTTGTAACTTCTACTCCGTTTGCCAGTCATTATGGGCACGATTTATTGATATTGACTTACTAGCGTGTACCCGGCATGCGTTGCAATGCCACTAAAAAAAAAGAAACCGCGAGTTTTTATGGAAACGCCTCGTCGGGAGCCTCTCGCCTTCCGATTGGATAAGTCGGACTTGAGGCATGACCGGAACCAATTAGAAACAATTAACTTAGGTTATGTTGTTCTTACCTAAATTTGACAGTTGCGCCCGTATGTGTTTTTATTTATTGGAGTGCTTTTGGATACACAATGTTTTTTTGCTTTTCAGCCATCATTTACAACTGCATCGCGTAAATGAATATACTCTGCGGAATGCAACTTGGTTTGATTTAATCAAATGTAGAGGAGTCGTTCAGTTTCTATTTTCGCGAACATGTATTGATAGAACAAATTTCGACCTTTTCGGATATGATTTTCAGCGTTTTCACGAACCATCAATCGATATGAATAGTAATTCATGGCACTGACTTTCTTAGTCGTTTCCTCATCTGTTTGTGGATTTCTCAACGGGATGTTGAAATGGTATCCGTCTTCTCCTTGCCAAAATAAAATCGGATATTGCAATCCATCGTACGATCGATGCGTTTCTGAGACTTGCTAAACATGACCATTTGTACGATGAGGAATGATTTGCGTTCGGCAGTGGTAGTGATAAGAATTGTACTTTCGTATGTTTGTCTAGAAATGTTTTGATTCACTTGTATCACCGGATACCAACGTTAATAAAGGTTCGGGGGTGAATCTAATTCTGGCAATTTAAATTTTCCACTCGTGCAGCACATTCCTAGTGTTTCATTTTTAAATTTAAAGGCACTACAATACACGCATAATTTATCCATTTTTCCAATAACAATACTTGGGTGCAGACTGTAATCATAATTAGAATCATAATGAAAAGCACTATGACGTCTGGTATGATCTACGCGTACTCGATCTGCTTCCAATCTTGCTTCCCGTTGTTCATCTGTTTCATGTGAACGGGTTTGAGCAGTGTGTACTCTAACTGTTTCTAATCTCGCTTCCCGTTGCTCATCTGTCCTGATGAACGGGTTTGAGCAGCGTGTACTCGATCTGTTTCCAATCTTGCTCTCCTTTGCTCGACTGTTTCTGAAGCTCGGGATGCCCTTTTCATTCGTGCTTGAGTTGTACTCTTGACCTATTGCTCTTCGTTTGGGTGGCATAATTGATTTCACAGTTAATGTTACATTTTGAAATTCACTTTTGAAAAATAAAAATAAATTGATTGATATAATACTAACATTAAGGTTATCAACTGATAATACTTGGTGAAATAATTATAATTTTAGAATTAATTATAATTAAAAAAATATAATACCTAGTATTTCATAATATCTTTTTAAATTGAAAGCAAAAAAATATTATTGTATAATGCTGGCTGTCATAGCTCAATGGTAAAGCGTTTGCAAGCCAAAGGTCTTGGGTTCGATCCCCGACCCGTAAAATGTCAGTCAAAGCCTATCAATTAAAATTGGTGGTAGACAAAAGTCATCCCGTGAAGACCACCCATTCATAGTAGATTCCTGTAATAATAAAGGATGATGCGTGAATCTCGGGCTGTAGTCTATGACGTTGGCGGATCAACACTCCACACGCAGCGTTTAGCCATAAGCACCATGGTAAGCGTCATAGAATTCCACAGATGAGACAAAAAATTACTATCACCATCTGTCGGTATTCTTTTGTATGTGTTTACATATAAAAAAAAAATCTCAATACATTAAGACTAATCACATACCAATTAATTTTTATAATAACCTTTTTCAATTGTTGTACACGCACACATATACAACCTGTAAATATGTGTGTACTAAATAGGATCTTGTCCATACCTATATAAGCCACGGCCTGTTTTTATTTTTTCATTATTGAAGATGGTCTTCAGGAAGGCCGAAACATGTAAACATTAAAATAAATTGTGAATCAAAACTATATATTTTTTATTTATTAATTTTTAACTTAAAATTAATTATTAAATTATGATATGATACTATCCGAAGCCGACCAGCAATTAGAATTCCAAAATTAACTCTTTATACTGTATATCACACATAATTAATACGTTATATTAATTCGATAAACAAAAAAATCGTCAAAAATTCAAATATTGAAATAGTTTATTCGAAAATCGAATTTTGTTTCAAAATATTCAGTACCTTACGTTAATACCTACTTAAAATACCTACTAAAATTACCTACTTAAAATAACTTCAGGTCAATGAATTTTTGTTTACGGCGTTGCTAAGGAAACACAATGTTCTAAATTGGCCGTTCTGTATTACAAAAGTCTTGTATGAAAACATGTTTTACGTAAATATTCAATTAATTTTTGTAATTAAATCAAATTTTGAGTATCCTATCTTTTTCTTTCTAGTATCAGCAATAATTCGACAAAGTATTATTGCAATCGGGTTAATGGTAACAGAATGCATCAACGACACACATACAGACAGACACACACACACACACACAGACAGACATTGATTTTTATATATATAGATTATATTAATTGTATATATATCCGTGTTCAAAGACACTGTGTCAACTGAATTATGTATATGTGTATATTTTTTAAATATTAATTCATAATTTTAAAACAAGGAAGGGAAGAAGTGAGAAATAAACAACATTCTTTGCGCACGTCCCGTGATCTACTGACCGGAAGGTTTTATGACATCATTATTTCGTCATCTTTTTTTACGCATGACTCAGGTTGACACACGCACCGCAATACAATTTTTTTGGTCGTAATTTGAAAAAAAAAAAATTTTTTTTTTCAAATTTTTGGTCGTAAGTGCGAATCGTTGTAAGTAGAACCGTCGTAAGTCGAGAACCACCTGTATAGAATGTTCATTAATTCCACTCGTGGAGCATTGTGTTGGTTATGGTTAGATTCATAAATATCATACATAAATATGTTTCAAAAATAAGTAAAATCACCACATTTGCAGGACGTAAAAAATATATGTACGATATTTTCAGGGATTTCAAGACTAAGGTGACCTGTGTAAGTGAGTTGTCTCCACCATTGCTGCCGCACACTCTGCAATTGCTGGTCGGGCTGCAATGTGAACTGATAGGAGGTCTGGTCTGCGTGCTTCACTGCAATGGCTCCCGTGTGCTGCGTGCCGTTCGCGTGGATTGCCGCGTGTCCTGCCTGAGACATGTGGGACGCGTCCTCGCTGGTCCTCTGCAGTGCTTCGACGACACAGTATTAATTGGCACTGTTGGGGGCGCCACACTTGCATTCGACCTGAACAGAGAGAGTTGTGAAGAAGGTAACCTTACAATCAACATATCCAATTATTTTTTAGATTTTTTCAATCAATAATTCTGGCCCCAAGCTTGATTTTTAAATATTAGTCAGATCTAAGCTCTATACATGCCCCCAGTATGCTTGGGCCATCCCTTAAATACAATATAAAAATCTGCAGGCTGCCGAAGCCTCCGGAAAATTATCCAATCTCAAAAAGCCCTGATTACTAAACAAATAAATATTAATCTGGTACTACAGCTGCAGTCTATACAAGTTTGCGGGCTTTTGACCTGGATCCTCATGAGAACCATCTATGTTCCCACGTGAACCTCTGGGATACAGGTGTTCTGGGACAAAGCATAAGACAATCTGAGCTTACAGAACTGTAAAATGGCAATTTGCAGTATCCATATGCTTCAAATACGGAGCAGATATGGTAAAAAAAAATCCTTGGTGGAATTCCATGTTATCAATCATCTATCCTCAAAAGATGCATGGGTAGGAAACTGAAAAATACTTTATTATTTTAATGATTCATAAAGAACCCACTATTCTCTACATCAATAATTTGTAACAAGTACTAGAAGCTCATATTGCTCCCATTTTTGGTCAGGTGCATTACCTGTCATTCTCCAATTTTTTATCTTATCCAAGATAATTTTGATGATCTACACTTAAACTTCACCGTCATAATCAAAACATCCGAAATAATAGATATTTTCATGACAACTTCACTTATTTCGCCAAGGTTTTTTTTCAATTTCTATATGTTATTTTTTTAATTGCAGCAATTCACAACAGCACCGGCAACGAGTCGCTCATAAAAGATGAGCTGAATATGGCCAACCTGGTAGTGCTGTCCATTGATGACATTGCCCTCCTGGAAGAGCAAAGAGAGATTGCGCGCAGCAAGGACGATCACATCGCCGTCCAGGTCAATGAAGGTTGCGTCCACGGTCTGCACTTTGTCCTGCACAACCCGGACAACAGTGTGCGGCTGCGGACGCCCCGCGAGGCCGTGGCCGTCACCAGCGTGCTGTATGTGCCACAACTCGGAGGCGTGTTTGTCGGCCTCAGCATCGGCGCCTTCCAACTGTGGAATCTGCACACACTAGAGCTGGAGTACACATCACCGGTGAACTCGGATGGACTGCCCATTACACATCTCGGATTCTTGGTGAGATGCTTTAAACTACTTGTTATTGTATTTTTTAAATTAACGCACCACCTTCTTGCTATTAAAAAGTGCATTTTTGAAAATTACATATATTGATCGAATGTGTATTAATTATATTTCGTGTATTATTTCAGGAACCATGCGATGACCCCAAAGCATTCTGTTATCTGTGGGCTGTGTATTCATCACTAGATAAACATGAAGAAGGTTTTCCTCTGGCCGCCATGTATTCACTGTCATACCAAGGGAAGAGAAACATTAGCGGACAAGGGACTTTATACCAGGTAAAAACACTTTATTCTGAAAATTCCTCGTCATTAATAAATAAAAAAAATGTATTTTTCGGTATTGCTTCTCCTTTTATTTTTGATCCTTGGATATATTTGTATCACCTTTTTGAGGATTCTGCCTGTGGAGTCTTCATTCTTCTGGGTTACCTTGAAGTACCATCTAAGGAACCCATCATTTGTCACCCTGTTAACGCATTCATTCCAGTAATGCCTTTCATATTAAACATGCTTCATATGTCAGTGTTTCTGATGCAATCTCGCAACATATTTTCTGTTTTTCATTTACGATTTTACTCTTTTTTTTAATATTTGCCCGTGATATTATTTTGGAGGTCTGCACTCGTTGTAATACTATAGGTTACTATTGTTTTAGACATCATTATATACATGACATTACTATCAATTCCTATCTTCATTTTTCAAATATGGTATTTCTAAGGCATCCTGACACCATAGAAACTTTTGTTTATTTGATTCAGAGTTTTATTGAACAGCTACTGATATCAATTTCAAAATATTTTAACTCCTATCACTTGATATATATTTTTTCTTCCACGACCAGATACCTCGCAGATTTTTTGTATTATTTTTGTAAATATTACCTTATGCTTTTATTAAGTTTGTTGAAAACCAAGCAACGTGCGGAGAACATCCTTAGATTCTTTAATTATATCAGCGTCATGAGCATACCGCACTATGCCCTTTCACTATGTCCGTTTATTGACAATTTTCGTATTGTTTTCTACAATTGATAGTAAAAAAAAAAACCTCCAATTTATTTTTTCAGAATTTTATCATTTGCCATCTGAGGTTCAACATTGAACTGAGTGGAACAGATCCCGCGGAGACGGGAGGCAAGCAGATGGTGGGCGGGCGCTGCCTGAGTTGTCATACCCTCACCAAAGCTGCTAACAAGGCAGAAGACGGAGATGAGAGTAAGTCAAGCTTTAAAATTATTTTTTAGCATGATACATACTGTTTATACCTGATCTTCTTTTTGAATTGAAGATGTGTTTTAAATATGGTGTACATATCAAAATGGGAAATTAGTTTCATTACTTGTGTAAATTAAATGTTAGAGTGTACTTCCAATATAAGAAGAAGAGCACAAGGTGTATTTTTATAAGCAAGATTATAAAATGAGAGGGATTCTGATAAAGTTTTTTTTTAACCTTTAAATTTTATCATAATTATACCCAATTAGTATGAGATTGATCCACTTACAATTAATGTCTAGCATCCAAACAATCATTAGACAATTTTTATTTTTAATACTTCTGCTTTGTATCTATTTTATCGTTTAATAAATTGTTTTTTTTTTTTTTGTATAGGTGTATTAAATATTTGCCAAATTGTATGGGAGCGATGGGCTGTCAGTGCTATATCTCCAGTCCAGTCCACCATGATCCTATTTGACATAGACCAGTGGTACAAGGAACAAATGCCAGGTATGAAATTCGTAAACAAATTACTATCTACATTATAAATCAATGAAAAATTCTCATTATTTGTTGCTGTGAATTAAAAAATATTTTTATTATATTTTCAGATTGCTCAGTTTTAGAAACAAATAGATACATGTCGGTGGTAAACCTTGGAGACACCCTTGCCCATACAGCCAGGTCCTACATCTGTGATGTGAGAATAAGCTTTGAGACTCTGATGCCATATTATTCTGTGCAAAGGCTGGAAGAGCATTTCTACCCCAATGCCTTGGCTTACGGTAAGATGAACATACCTCTTTATTCATAATTTAAAGTCTTATAATGCAGGTGTCTATATAAGAAATGTATCATTTCTAAAGCAGCTTTATATTGTAAGAATGACAATAGAACATTTTAGAACATTTCTTGTTCAACACCGTAGTTAGGCAACATTGGAGGCAGACCATAATGTGGTTATTGCTTATATCGTTCGTTGAATTGAGTCGCTTTTTGGGACCAAATTGGCCAGGCCTTGTGAGTGTAATCATTTAATCTTCTTAGAAATTCTGATTAATAAACACAAAAATATATCAAAAGTGTGGTTGTTAAAAAAAAACAATTACTTATACTATATGCTTTATGCAACCTTTTGTATTTATTTTTTTAGCTTTTTGATGTTGATTGCTGAGAACCAAACAAGCCTGCTAATTGTTGTTTTCATATTCTATTTTTAGAATGCTACTGTCTGACGAACACTGACATCACCAAGCTATACACGATGGGTGTCCAGAGACAGATCCTGGCTTCCATCAATGAGATCGGTCCGTCTGTCCTTTTGCAGCCGACAAAACTATTTCAACAATGCATCAGTGCCGGGCTCATCCCCATCTATGTGGAACCCATGCCGACTGTTAAAACTTCATTGGTGAGAACTATCAAACTGACTGAACAATTATTTTTCATGTAATAGTAGTGTATAATGATGGAAAAAATCGAATAGTTATCTTAATTTAAAAGTAATTGCAACGGTTTTAATGTTTATTTTTAGTATTTTGCTGTCTAAAGTCTTATCTCTATTATTTACATAATATAGTTAACATGTATATTTTTTTTCTAATCTTCTTATCTCGAATGACCAAAGCAAAAACTACTTTAAATAATTAATATTATACACAATCTACAATGTTACATATTTTCATCAGTTTCTATGATAAAATTATATTTAATTGATTGGTAAATTCATTTTAGAGATTACTTAGACTTTGATCTGCAAAATAAGAAAAGGATAATTAAAATTTCTTTATACAAACCATTTAATTGAAATTATGTTCCTACTTTATCAATAATGTTTCTTTAGAAAACTTATAATTACGACCAATATCTGTATCTCTTCAAGAAACAGATAAATATACACTTGCAATCTCCCCAACCCACACACAAACACGAACACAACACACGTTTCCCGCATGCAGCGTCCAGCCTCCCTGGCTGAGCGTCATAGAGTGCACTGGTCTTGACCGGTTGTGCTCTCCTGCATGCGTTTACATAAAAAAAAAAAAAATTGTCTCACATTACCGTAAAAAAAAATGTTATTTCTTGAATCGGTTGCTTATAAATATAAAAATAAAATATTTTTCCGTGTAATTCTTTGTTTAGTAACTAATTCAAGGTTTTGGTGGTCACTTGTAAAATTAAAATGGCAGTAATATATTCAATATTGGTAAAAATTTATGTAAAAGGAATGAATAATTAACCCATAAAATGGAAACCTATTATTAATTACCATTCATTAATTATCTCCTACCAATTTATTATTTTTCTACTTCCAAATTATTTATTTTTTCTTACTTTCTTAGGTATTCATTACTGACCGCTTGCTAAATATATATATATATATAATTGTGTCGGAAACAACAGGGTCAGATCCTGGCTGCCCAGAAGTGGGCGACGTCGATGGCGTTACTTCTGGCCATCATCAGGTCTTCCTGGGTGCAGCTATTCGGGCACAGCGCGCACTCCAGAAGGTGTGACAGGGTCTGCTCCACGCCGCAGTCACATTCAGTCGGTCCGCTCTAAAACTGCCAGGCTTTCATTTGTGTCCTCGTCTTGCATACTCCGGTCCGAAGTCTGTTAAGGGACCTCCATATATTCCACCCTTGGTCATGTCCAGGTGCTAGGTCCTCTTTCGGGCAATCCAAGTATTCCCCTCAATTGCGCTTCTCCACATGTTCAGCCGCAGGGTGGCCTCAGGTATCACCAGTTCCGTTGTCGACTGTAGGAAACTTCTTCTAGATTTGAGCCGTGTGGTTATCTTTTGATACCCAAACATAGGGTGGAGTGCGTCGTGGGTTGCTTTGGTGAGCTCCTTCTTGGTAGTAACTTCTCGCCGTATGTTTGGTGGGGCAATGCCCGAGAGTTGATATAGCTTTGATATTGGGGTAGGTTTTAGGCACCCCGTAACCACCCGGCACGTTTCATTCAGAGCAATATCCACTTTCTTGGTATGGGCAGATCCGCCCATACTGGTGCTGCATACTCGCCAGCAGAGAAACAGAGAGCTAGAGCACTTGTGCGGATCAGGTTTGCTAAATAACTACTGCCCATTAATTGAATTAAATACTGCCAAAAAAAAATAGTTGCCAAATAATTTTAATAAAAAAAAATTTTGGTGATCATTTATAAGGAACATAACAGTTGCCTCAATGATCCTTAACTAATAATAGAGTAGAATGTGACATTCAATAGCTCTATTATAATCGTACGAAAGGTATCGGAACACAATAAATTAATGGTATTGTGGCTTTTGGGTTTAGCGGTGTGTGGCAAATTTTCTGACACAAAATCGTCAACCCTGAAGAAGACCCCACTGCCTGAAAAGACTGCAATGGCAGTCAAAATATTGGTGCTAGAAAATTCGCCACACACGGCTAAACTCAAAAGTTACAATACCAAAGCTGGCCGTAAAAACCTACGAAGTTATATAATAATTATAATAATTATAATAAGGTATACAATAATTTAATATTCACCTTTTTACGTTGTGATTTCAGATTACGCAGCGAGAAATAATCCTCTCCATCACTCTCGAGGCTCGACTAGTGCAGTTTTTGGGACGATGTGCAACAGCCTGGGCGGGAGGTAACCACAGCTCTGCCGGCCTCACGCTGCATCTGCTGAACACCTGGGCCTGGAGTCGGGCTGTGGCGCTTAAGCAGAGCGGAGACCGTTTGGCTGCTCCTCTCTTTGACCACTCGGGAGAGGCCCCCGATGGGAACTCTGCCCGCAGTCTGGACAACTGCACCAGACAGCTGGGGCATCTATCGTCGCTCATGGAGGCCGTACTAGAGAAGTGCACGCCTTTTATGATGCCTGATGGTAAGTTTACCTAACTGTACATCCGCCAGTTCTCGAGGGTTAAAATATTTTAATAAAATACTTAAATTATTGAGATATATCGTAATTATATTGAAATTATTTTATTTGAGCCATTTATTATATTTGTAAATGAAGGAGACAAATACTGTGATGTATTTTGAATATACATAAAAATGCACATCAAATATTTTTTTTTAAACTTAGTAAATACATTTTATCAACATTACAATTCTTAAGTTTGTTAATGTTTTAGGTTTACTTGTTCCGTTTCAAGTCTGTAATTTGTTTGATCACACGCATTATGTTAGAAGTTATCATATCATTGACCTACAGCTCATCAATCTTTTTCGTGTAACCTTTTCACATTAAAATTAATACTTTTTCGCAGGGTTATTTATTCATAGATTTTTAGATAATAAATATTACTTGTAATATATTGTCAAATTATTTTATATATACATATTACCTGTCACCTATAACTTTTAATTGAAATCCAAGAGATTTTACATTTGGTATATGGTAATATATTCAGATAACATTACAGCAGTAAAATTAGCTATAAAAAAAGGCTTAATAACCTGTACAATTATCAAGACAGCTACAGATGTCATCTGGCACCTACAGTGAAAAAGCGAACATGATAGATGTATAGATAAGCATGTATTCCTTTGATGTAAATGATTTAATCGTATATTTGCAGCCATCAATGATGTAAAACAGCGGCAGAAAGCCATCCACATGGTTTCCCTGTACTTCCAAGTGGTGCAGTGGTTCCTCAATGTGGGCCTGCTTCCCGAGTTTAACATTGATCATCCCATACATTTGGTGGAGGATAGCAATGAGAGACTCCCATACCCTGTGGAATCGCTGGTTCGGTTTTATCAAAACAGGTATTTTACCAATTATATTTATTTAAAAAAACATTTGTTTTTATACCTGTTTCGATAGCACATATACTATCATTATAAATCATTGACTTAATTTGTTAACATTCAATTTCGATTCAATGTTTACTTTTTTTAAATTTGATATTTATTTTCTTGCGTTCTAGGCGTTTCAAACTCCATTGCTTGAATGACGAGAACCCGGCCAACGAGATTCTTCAGGACAAAAGCTGTACTCTCTTGTTCATTGATCAATTCATAAAAATGGAATGCTCCGAGGACAACCTGAAACAGTGAGTACATTGATCTCTTCAGCACAGATTAAACCTTTTAAAATCAAGTTGTCTATAATCGATTATACTTTTTCATATTGTTTGATGTTTTTTCTTTAGAATGTGGATCGAAGATGGCAGTGCAATAAACGGTCTTTATCCGCCGCCTTCCCTCCACTCCTTGCTGCGCACCTACCTGATACCGGACATCAAAGAGGAATACAAACATTCTTTGGTTCTCTATGTTCTTGTAGATTACGCCATGATGTTTGATGACAAACGGTAATATTTTTTGTTTACAAAATTCGTATATGATAATAAATATGTGCAGTCTAGTTTATATTATTGAATTGTATTTTTCGTTGCAGTTATGAAAGTGTTATAAAAAGACTGATGCAGTTCCCGACAATGTTTGGTCTCAGCAACACTGCAATAAAAATCACAGAAGCTTTCTGGCATTTAGATCACAGAGATTTTGAGGTTAGTATTCTTATGTATTGGGTTAAGGGACTTGGAATCAAATAGTTGACGCCTTAGGAGTCCTGGAATTATGCCCAGGATGCACTTGGCAGATCGCCGTTCACATATGAATTGAGATGATGCAAGAATAATGACAGATGGCCCAATTGTTTCAGAACTGTGAACAATTCATGGTGTCTATATACTTCTCATAGAAAGTGAATATGAATGAACATATGTATTACTTTATTTCACCCTGCTCTTACATAAATAACATTTTAAAATAAAAACATGAAAAATTTTATATCTTGAAATTGCAATAAAGTAGAAAAAAATGGTATATAATTAACATTAAAATTAAATCTGCTAGCAGTACATAACTAAAGTGGATCAAAACCACACATTTATAGAAAGCGACTTTGAATTCATTTGTAAGTTTTAAAATTATAACATATTTTTCAATTAAATAAATAAAGCAATGAAATATCTTTATCATACTTTCATTCCAAACTCTGCCATTTATAAATCACTAAATTCCCTTTTGGCAGGGTTTCGAAAAACACAGTCTTGAAAAAAATAACTGATAATTTTTACAACTGTTTTATTTTCTGGCAGAGAAGGGTTTGAAGAGTATAATTTAAGATATTGCAGATTTAACATTTTATAAAGTTTCCTTAAATAATTCATAGAGTATTTCAGAGAACGAAAATAATTTTTCATTAGTTCATAGGTTTTTCCATTTATTGTAACCTAGGCACCATTTTTTTATGAAAAACTTAACTTTTTTTACACGGTTACTGTTTACACGGTAACCTGTGGAACGTATCTACCGTGCAAAAAGCGAATTTGGTATAATTAACAATAGGTATTATAGAATTTGAATAGTTTGCTTATTTTTTTTTGTTTGTATTTCAGTTTGCATTGGACCAACTTCAGTGTGTGCTAGCGGGTGGGGGCCTCTCCCAGTGGCAGCACGGTGTGGTCCTAGCCGCATTGTTGGCGCAGAAGAAGCCACAGGCCGCGCTGCAATACCTGCATGTGCGCCGCACCTGCCTGCCAGCGGCCGCGCCGGGGGCCGACTGGGAGGCCGCCTGTGGACTTTACCTCAGTCGGGGGCTCGCCCTTGAGGCATTCAACCTCATCAAGGAATCGCTGAGTTGTGACGATTCGGAAGACATCCGCGAGCAGAGACTCATTGTGTTCTTTGAAGGTAAGAAATCAATTTATTTAGATAAGAATTTAGACCAAATGGTCCTGAACCTAGAATCGTCCAACTTATTATCTGACTACTTATGTGCATGCAAATATCGCAGGGGTCTTCTTACAAGAAGACCCCTGCAATGGCGGTCGCAATATTGGTTGAAGGAAGTTCGCCACACATGGCTAAACCCAAAAGCCACAATATCAAATCTGGGCGTGAAAATCTAAGAAGTTATTTAGATATTATAGTGGTTTTCTCTTCAAGCTTCTCAACTTTTGTCCTCGAAAATATTTTTGTCCTAAACTGTCAGATGTGTAATGGTGCTCTATAAGGTTTCTATGGGTCTGACTTTGATGAATATAAATAAATTGAGAATGATTAGAATAGTTGGGTCAAAAATTGTAGCTTATTGAACACACTGTAAGTCGTCGTTCCTTAACAATTTGTAATCAGGATTTCTTATTTTATTCTTATCAATGGGATCTGTTAGGTAATTAGGTATTTCAAGGGTGCCTGCTTGACTCAAGAACTGAGTAAATTTGGGTCTCTATTGAGTTATCACCTCAGTAAAAAAACAATATGCTTTAAAAAATATGCACAGTTTTCTAGACAGAAGTCCAATGACAGGTATTAGTTGTGTATGCAGTAGTATTATTGAAAATGCTATGATGGAGACGTAATCACCAAATTTCCCGTAGCCTTAGAAAAATATGCAGTTTTATTTATTTAACATCTGTTTTATATTCTATATGATGGCCCAATAGTGCTTATTGCCTTCCTGCTCGTTGATTGCCCTCCGTTAACATACTACAGCCCAACACTGACGCTCTTATGGGAATCCAACGATACCATTTATACAATAATTTACACCAACTGAATTCCAAAAAGCCATCAATTCTGGTACTTACCCCACTAATGTAGAATATATATTTTTCTAACTAGATGAATCAAATCAAATGATGGTTTTACTTTCAGGTTGCAGAAAAACAAGTCTCCTCTCCAAGGTGTTGTTGCTGCCGCTATCACAAGAACAAGAAAAGGTTTTGGTGAAGTTTTTGATGGCCTTGGGCGACTCTGAATCAAATAATCTACTAGTCCTGTACTACCTGCAACATTTCAGGTATGATTCTTTGTACCACTTTAGATGAAATGATTTAACTCTTGAAAAAAGCTTTGGCTTTGAGATTTCTTTCTCCACAGTAAATTTTTGCAAACTATATTTACATATAATGAGCTGTTGAGTATTACGTATTAGATGGTAGACTATAATTAAATCTTCTTTAAACACGCGATTGATGCGATTGGCACAATTTCATGATAATTAACTTATATTTTCCCTTATGAATTTAAATACAGTTTTTTGACATAATTTTGATTCAATCAGTCTGAATTTATATATATCAGTGAATGGTCATAATGTATCATTAAGAGTTTATGGTCAGAATTAAAAATAAAATTGGACATATTTATATTATTCACTTGCTTTTTAAACCCAACCTAACATTACCCAACTAATCATTTTTCATTATTGTGGCTAATCCTTCTACTACGGAATATATAGATGTCCCTTAACAGACTTCGGACCGGAGTATGCAAGACGAGGACACAAATGAGGGCCTGGCAGTTTTACAGCGGACCGACTGAATGTGACTGCGGCGTGGAGCAGACCCTGTTACACCTTCTGGAGTGTGCGCTGTGCCCGAGAAGCTGCACCCAGGAAGACCTGATGATGGCCAGAAGTAACGCCATCGACGTCGCCCACTTCTGGGCAGACAGGATCTGACCCTGTTTCCGACACGATTATATATTATTGTGATCATTATTTTTATTATGACTAAATGTTTTTAATCTGATCAAAAGTTTATTGTAATTCTGACCTAAATTTAATTTCAATTTATACCATTTTCTCTTTCATTTTTGGAATGCTTTCATTTCAACAAATTTTATTTCTCAAGTTTTTGTTTCGACTAACTCGTAGTCTTTCTCAATCCTTCTAGTTAAGAGATAACTGAGCTTGCCAGATATTGGGAAAAATAATTTGTCGCAGTCTGAGAACACGTGATCCAAAAACAAGAAATAAATTTTAAAATTTTATTTCTCAAGTTATCTTTAAAGTAATGTTTTTTACAGATATGAATTAAGAGTATGTTAGTATACATTTTATATAAACTGTATGTTCATTTCTTGGTAGCTTTAGTGGAAATGAATTATTATCTTTTTACTATAAGTCAAAATATTATATTTTAGATATATCGAGGCTCAGCAAGTGAATGATAATTTGAAGCACACATCCAGCAAAGATCTGCCGTACAACGTGACCAGCGACTTCTCCACCACCAAGAGGGAGTACGTGCACAAGAGCAAGACTCGCGACACCCTCGTGGACCTGTACTGCAGGACACTCCCGCAGATCACCCGGCACCTCGCACAATACGCCAGCGCCAACACCAGTTTAACTAAACGTAAGCCCATTAACTGTTTATTAGAATGTCAGACATTCCTGGAAAGTCTGCTTGATCTTGGCTGTCCTTTGTTTCTTTCTTGCATCTTTTTAGAAAAACAATCTGTACTTCAAGATTGTTCTGAAAATTACTTTTCACATAAGCTCATCTCTTTGAGTACAAAATTAATGGCTTATATTTTTTATTTAATTTGCAGCCTCCATGCCAACACCCATGACTGTTAGCCTCCAAGCCACGATGCCGCAACCTGCTTCCTACAAGTCTTCATCTATTCAGGTAAAATATTATTTTTGTTAGTATTAATTAGTGCAAATTTAATCTAAACTATCAAACTCACAACACCCAAACCCCAAAGAAAAGTGACTTTTATCAATTGTTTTTAATGCTTTATGTGTAAATGTGCATTTATCTTTTTTCCTCAATCTGTAAGAATTTAAGACACAGATCTAATTTAGATTGTAACAAAACTTGGTCACACCTTTTTCTCAAGAATTCTTTTTAATTCTATGTTATTTTATATAATAGTTTTTTATTAAAATTTAATATAACAAATCATATTTTTAGGCGACCATCGACAAAGCCAGTGAGACATGGATGGAGAAGCCCACAGTCGCCCGAGGACTGAAGAGAGTTCTCCAAGTGGAAGACACACCATTCATTTGCACTCCAAAAATGCTTAAACACTCGTCAAGGTAAATACTAGTTTTCTGAAATTAAAAATATCAAAACGACTCATCCAAATAATATGTATTTATGATATAATGTTGATTTCATTCTGATTAATAAAAGTGCCGCTAAAGTTAGCACAATGTAATACAAAAAAAAATTAAGCAGGAACAAAAAATTATGACTTACTTGCTCTACCACCCATTATCATGGTAATAGAAAAATAAGTGACTTATAACACATATCTCTGAAACAGGTAGATAGAATTTCCTACACAATTATATTAATTAATTCTATTCATTTGTGTATTATGATCTTTAAATAAAAGTTATGTTATGATGACTTGTAGTAATACTTTCTAATAACAATAAATAGTCAGGATTTCATTAATATAAGCGACAGTTACTCAACGAGATCTATATTTAAACAAAATTATACAGGGAGCGGCAAAAAAAGCTGACTGTTTGATTAGTAAACAAGTAATCAAACCGTCAGCTGTTCTTGCCGCTCCCCATATTATCCATTTCATATTTAAAATGTATCTCAAAACGAATGCTAAATATGTAAATGATATCCATAAAATGATTTGAAAAATGTTCAACATTGATTATTTCAATGTTTCAGGCTGGATCAGGTCATGAAGATGGATGACAGCTACTTGGTGACCCCACCCAAGAAGGCTAAGCTGGATGACTCCGAGTCCGAGAGACAGGAACCGGTGGTGATGGACTCCAAGCTGAGGATGGACATGGAGCAGCTACTGCACACGCCGGTGGTTGAGAGGAAGTCCTGCTGGAGGCCGGGCAGCAGCGCCAGCGGGAGATGCTCCACAGACAGAGCCTCGACTATCCGAGAAGCTACTCCTCAGAGTATTCTCAAAGTGAGTTATACCAAAGGGATAAATTGACTAATGCCACGACTTTGAGATTACCTCTTTATTTGAAATTTAAAACAAAAATACAAGAATTAAAACTATGCAAATGAGGGACAGAAAAGAGGTCAATAAGCAAGATTGACTCAACCTTGACCAGCTCGCAAGCGAGTTCGGCGTCAGACTTGCGGTACCTTTCTCAACTGATGTGTACTTTCTTGGCGCTACTGGTAAACATGTGATTCTTTCGTCGACCGCTCTATCACATGCGGCGACACAGGGAACCATACGGTTCTCTCGCTGCCCATCAGTTGTCAGGGGCACTACTGGTTAGCTTTTGCGAACGAGATCCTAAGGTACGATGCCGATCGATGTAAGGTGGACGACCGGTATCATTATATACACATCTCCAACGATCATTTTTGAAGTAACTGTATTGTAATGAATGATTAAACTAATTCTAATTTATGCATAGGTGCGAAAACTTTTGGATCGCGCTGTTGGTTCACCTGCAGAAAGAAAAGCTGACACGGATGATGAAATGGAGACTGCCAGTCTACATTCACAGTCAGATAATTTATCCAGGTACTTCATGTCTATTACCGCCTCATATTTGATGCTACAGTGGGTTTCGTATATTTCAAACATCTATAATTCGATACAGTCTTTGATTAAAGTTCTTTTTCATTATCTTCTTTAATTATATTATTTTGGCCCTTTGTGGTTTACAATTAATTAACCCTATTCAAATATAAAAATAAATACTATATTTTGAATTAACGCTAAAAACTGACCTATGTTATTTTAAATAGCTGATAATATATTTTTTGTTTATTGTTTTACAGATCTATTCGGTTTAATATCCCATCGGTGAGCAACAGCCCAACACCGTCAGCAGAATTTGCACCAGAATTCAATGACAGCTTCAATGATTTGTATGATCATCACGAATATCAACGTAATGCAGTAAGTTATTTTATAATTATCATGTTTACTTGTTTTATTGATTATAAATTGTAACTGTAGTATGACTCTAATTATTTATTTATTTTTAGTCAAAAATTAACACATCAGGCGTTGGAGGATCACCTCGGAAGAGCATACACCACTCTTGTCGGGAAAGCCTTCATTCTTCATTTAGGACTACGGCTTCTACGCCTGCTAAAGACCAATCGTCCCGAGGAAGGTATGTATTTTATGGTGCAGTGTGTAGCTTTTATGGACATAACAAGATTATTTTGATACCAGACAATTGTATTGTAATGTCATTTTTATGTTTTTTAGGCAGTTGGTGTCGGCAACAAATTCCGAGGCCGGCAGCTTGAACACGTCCATCAATGAAGATCCTTACTTCTCTCCAGTATCCATAAAGGAAATATCAAAAGCAAAATACGCAGACGATACACTACTCGAGTCCACCAAGAAAAAACTGTTTACTGACCAGCAGGTTTTAGACACCTCTGGACATAGATACTCTCTGCGAAGGAGCCAAGCGACTTCACTCCGGGTATCGGAAACCAAGGAAAAATATTCAGGACACATTTCATCGTCTTCAAATATGGATGATAATAATGCGGAGGAGACTGCCTTAGAATATAAAAAAGATTCTCATTCTATGGACTCTCCGACTAATTATGTGTCTGAAAAAATAACGCAGGACCGAGAGGAATCACTTCCAATGGAATCCGAAGGTCCGACATCTCCAAGATCATCGGCAAGAAAAGGACCGAGAGCCAGGAGAAGTATCAGAATTACTCCAGAAAGCACACCACCTATTAGAAGAAGTCTCAGGTATAATAATCTTAATAATATTTTTTAAAAAGTAAAATATTTAAATTCATTTATTTTTTTTAAATCCTCAATATTAATTTTAATTTAAACAGGTTTTGATTAAATAAATTTTGGTTCTTTCAGAAGTCAATCTCGTACCCCAGATCGTGAAGTTATCAAACCTATCACTGCGTCTGCTGGCAGATCAACAAAATCTCTCGCTAGAAAAGTTCTGGAAGCCAATACTCTGTCAATGACATCGGAAGTCATGAGCTACTCCATATCCAAGGAGACGGTGTATGAAACCATCCAAACTGATACCCCAGAGAAGATAGATTCATCTACCTCAGGCAATTCTATTTTGAATGAGACTTCTGAGAGCATAAGCAGCAATAGAAGCATCACATTCAACAGCAAATATGACACGAGTGAAACCAAAAAGTTCTTAGAAAGCATTCGCAGCCAAACCATCGCAGACCTGACGGTCGACAGTATATTATCTAGTGACACATCAAACAATTGTATCTCATTTCATGAAACATCCTCAAAAGATCTGCTGCAAGGTGAGCCCCAAACCAACTTCTCACAACTGATTGTTGATAAAAGTTTAGATCAGTCAAATGTGGACAAACAACTCATTACAATCAATACCGAATGTACTGAAGATCATGCGGAGAACCGTATACAAATACTTCCAAATTCCAATGAAATTCTCCAAAATGAAAATTCAAGTTCTAATGAATTAGTGATCGATGACGATTCAAATGATATGCAAGAGGAGGTCCCAGAACATCAGAACAACCAGTTTACAAAATTAAATGTGTCGCAAGAATCTCTTTTACATTCCGATGAAAGCAGTGATAAAGACATTGCCGGACTTGATGAAGATCAAAATGAAGATGTTTGGATAATTGACGATGAGAATGACGGCGAAGATGTTGAAAAAAATTCGAGCGCGTCTGAAAATGAAAACTCTAATCAAGGAAACTATCGATGCCTTAAAGATTCAGCCGAATCATCAGACGATGCACTAAAATCTGAAGGAAACGAATCTGTCTTGTCCGGTAACGATGAAGAAGGATCCGTGGATTCCAGTCAAGAAAATGATGGCAATCAGTCCAGCGGTGATGAAGTCAGCTCAGATGAAGCTGTGGATGAAAGGGCTGAAAGTTCAAATGCATCTATTTGTGGCTCATCAACAGATCGCTTGGTGTATGAAGAGAGCTCGGAAGATGCAGCTAATACGGCTTACGTGGTGAGTATCTTATTATATTTGTCAATTTAAACCGAAAAACTATTATTATATAATAATCTCATGAATTATTTTTAAATTTGAAGATATTTATTTAAATATTTTCATAATCTCCAAAAAATGATTTTATTTTATTTGTCGTAGATTTACATACAATGTTTTAAAATCATCTCGGAAAATACAAGAACTCTCAATTATATTGGTTGACAGGAAAATATGTTAAAATATTTGATCTTGAATTCCTTCATATAATGCTTTGAAATAATTCCAGGGTGATGAAGATGATGTCATATGCCTGCAATCCAGTTGTGAAGAAAATGATGAAGACATCTCTCCCAAAACAGGTGAAAACACTTCGGAACCTGTTCTTGCTGAGGCTGTTGTACAACCACTGGAAACATTAAAAGAAGATTCTCCTGTTTGTAGTCTCAATGAAACTGATGTTCCTTTACTTGTTCCGACAAGTGAAGAAACCAGGAATAGGTCCATGTTAACAAAAACATCACAAATAACTGAGTCTAAAGAGGAACTCACAGAAACATTTGAAGTTGCTAAGATATCTGGAATTCTAGAGACAGACCGTCTCCATAAAACTACAACTGAAGTCTCTACATTACCACAATTTTCTACTCTCACTTCATTTTCTAATCAGTCTGCTATTGAAACAGACGATTCATTTAAAAGTGTTGCTGAATTTACTACGAAAATTGATTCCAATATGAACGTTGAAATTCCATCTATCGATCAGATTCCCATTTCTGAAGAATCACCATTATCAACCCGATCAGAGGAAATACATGTCTCTGAAAAAATTGTTGCCGATAGTAATGTTGAGGCAGAATCAGTTTCATCTAGTAGAGTACCAGAGCAAAGGGAATCTGAAGACATTAACAATATGTCATTGATGACGGAAGACGGGTCAATATTGGAAGATCCTTCTTTGCAATCAAACATTTCTGAAGACGGTTTTGAAGGAATGGATGTTACAGAAAAGTTACCTGAACAAAATACTTCGACTGAAAATTTAGAAGAGGCGCCTGAGACTATTCATAATTCGGAATCGGATAAAGATGCCACACTTATAACTGAAAATGATGTTAAAACAATTTCAGAAAGTAATATTGATTCCACTAGTCAGCCTGATAAACCATCAGATGAAGAGCTAAAATTGAAAAATGAGGCGATTAATATTTATCTCCATGAGAAATCAACTATAATTGAAGTTGTTGTAAATAAGACTGATTTAATTCTTGCCCAGAATACTCCTTCAAAACAAACACCGCAGAGAAGATCTCAAAGGGTTTCTTCGACTGATAAACAGAAGACCAAGAAAGCAGAAGACACCAGCATTAGTATGAACAGCCCAGCAACTGAAGTCAGTCCGACTTTATCAGACACGAGTATCGCAAGATCCACAAGAAGCTCAGCAAAGAAGAAAGCCGAAGAAAAGAGTCATAAATCCTTGTCTCAAAAAGTGATTGATTTTGATGATAGTGAAAGTGTAGCCTCGGAAGCGAGCTCTCGACATTCAACCAGAAGCAAATCATTCCTTAATACTTCTTTTGTATCCGATTCGTCAGTCAACGAGGAAGCTGAGACTAATAGCATTTCGGCCAAAAGGAAGTCGCGGCGTTCTGTCCTGTCTTCTGTCAAACCCAACCTGTCCGTCATTCCAGAGATGTCCAACATTGATGATGAGAGCACATTGAAAAAGGACAGCAGCGGTCAAGACTCTTTGACCATTGACAGCTACTCAACTAGTAGAAGGTATTAATATTAAACTAAACTTCTTAGAGAAAAAAATCATGCGAGTCGATATTTTGTCTTGAATATACAGAGAAATACAAAAACATGTGAATTTTTTTTTTTACTGATTAATAGGTACTGGTAGAGCGGGAAATCACCATTGACTGTCAATCAATAATGAACAATAAATCACTGTCTCATAATCTAAAAAAAAATATCTTTCTAAATAATTTGAAAATACTCGATGATAATACATTAATAAAATTGCCATCCATAGGCAACTACATTTTTAAAATGTATTGAAAAAAGATTCCAATTTCAAACAAAATTTGAATTATTTTGTTTTATCTTAGTTTTTATTTAAGTTGTATTCAATTGTTGCTCAATGTTGTTTGTGAAATATTTTGTAGTTTTAAGATACTTCTAATCCTTTTATATACATACACATAGTTTGAAATAAATAAGGTACACAATTTAAAATAAAGTAAATGTACCTCTAGTTCCAAGGCTTTTTTAAAAATATATTTTGGTATATCAACATAATCATACAATTGAAAAACATATACAGGTTGTCCTCGACTTACGACTGAGATACGTTCCTGGACTTTGGTCGTAATTCAAATTGGTTGTATGTCGAATTTCATACAAAATATGTACATATGTACATAATTACATATTAAAATAAAACATGTGTATTTATTAATATATTTTTTATTGTTATATTTATACTTATTTATTAATACAAAATAAAATATTTACTTCATTAATATCTAAAATATTTACATCAATAATATTTAAAATAATTACTTCACTAATATTTAAAGTGTTTCGTCATCTGGACTTATATAAGTACAATCCATTGGCTCATCAACAGTAGTGGAAGAAGAAGCAGTAGTAGTCTTTTTAAAAAACATATCCAATTTTAATTGAGTTGTTTGTTGTTTTTTTCCCTATATTTCTTTGTGGCAAGAAAGATCTTCCTGAATACGGTGGTTTATACTCAAAAATCTTTCGTTATTAGAGATTCCATGATAATTTATTTTTTTGGTCTCTTCTTCAACCCTTTCATTTTCGATGCATAATAATTCTTCATTTGTAAGATCTTCCGAATCATATTCTATAAGTTGGTCTAAGTCTTCACGATCAATATTAATATCAAGTTTCTTGCAAAGCCCTACAATGAGATTTGTAATGTGTTCAATTTCATTTTCTTTTTCAAATTGAGACTGAGTTATGTTTTCAAAACGTTTAGTAAGCTTGCCATCCCTCACCAATATTTTTAATTGCTTGGTGAATATTAAAATTGTTCCAAAACTCTAAACGTTTTTCCCTCGTCAAGCGTTACTATTGCTTGGGCAAATGTAGTTTTTAAATAATAGGCTTTAAATGTGGCAATAGCTCCCTGGTCCATGGGTTGCAAAATACTGGTGGTATTAGGGGGTAAATACACGATTTTAACGTTAGGATGTAAATTTCCGATATGTGGTGGATGTCCTGGTGCATTGTCTAGTATTAAAAGTATATCGAACGGAATTCCTTTCTGATTACAATATTGTTTTACTTCTGGAATAAATAAATTCAAAAACCAGTCTTCTAAAATAAATTGTGTCACCCACGCTTTTTTGTTTGAACGGTAATATAGTGGTAACATATCGATATTGATTCCTTTGAGGGCTCTCGGATTTTTAGAGTGATAAATCATTAATGGTTTCAATTTATATCCAGCAATATTGCCACCCAATAAAAGTGTAAAACGATCCCTTAATGCAGTGGTTCTCACCCTTTTTGAAGTCACGGTGCACTTTTGATCTTGGAAAAAAATGGCGGTGCACCAGAATCAAGAGGTCAAAAAAATATATGGGAATCATTTTTGTTACATACTTATTTTGGAAAAATAGTTACATACTAAATTACGTACAATTTATTTGACATATTTTCTTTTTAATTTAAGTTATAGAAAAAAATGTTTAATATTGAATATAAATTTACTTCGTAAATTTTTCTTTAGATGTTTTTAAATATTTATACATGTTTTATTAAAATTATTTGTATTAAGATTTGAAGGTGAATGTAATCTAGAAAGGGGTTCATTTCTCTCCCGGCTCTTATCCACCCTAAATGACGTCCATGCTAAATAAAATTTAATATTAATTATACCTGAGCTTGTTGGTTTATGCATATATCAGTAATATTTGCTCGAATATTTGATATAGCTACCCTCAATTCATCGTCTTAATTTGTAAGTCTTTGTCGTTTTATATTTTTTATACTAGTTATTGTTGAGAAACCAAGCTAACATAAATATGATGTTGAAAATTGTAGCAAAATTTTCAGTGCCTTCATGTGAAGAACTGGATATTCATCTTGGACAGAAATTGTATGAAAATCCACAATACGGTGTATCAATTGTAGCAAATGAATTTCGTATCCAGTCATAATTTTCTGTATTTAAAGAAGGATAATAATGTGCGATATTTTGTTCTAATAAAGTTAAATGATCTATTATCGCGGAAATAATTTCTTCGGGTATGTTTTCGTTGAGTGAAGGAAACATATCTATTTTTTTTTCTTTTATTAGATTTTTCCGAAGAGTTATTTTTTCCTAAATCCTAACAATTCGTCAATGGATGACAAATAATTTTCGTTTTTTCCTTGGATGGTTGTGTTAACGTTATTTTAGTAATTCAAAATATCAGCTTAATATGCTACTTTAGTTTACCAATCATTATTCTGAAGACATTTAACAAAATCATCCATACCTTCATTTCGAAAAACGATTAATAACTCATTCTTAAGTGCTATGAATCTAGAAATAACTTCACCCCAAGAAAACTACCTGACTTCAGTGTGAAAAAGCAAAGACTCATATTTAGCTCCCATAGAAATGCAAAGTTTTTTAAATATGTGTGGTTTTAAAGGTATTGATCTTATGAAATTCACCATATTTACAATTTGATCTAGTACAGGTTTTAATGCCGCTGGTAATGTTTTGGACACTAAAGATTCTCTATGTAAAAAACAGTGCGTAGATATAATAATATATTTTGATAATTCGCCCGTTTTCTGAATCTCACAAACCAACCATTAATAGCAGTAAATGTTTGCTCGTAGTTAGTTTGCTCCTTCAATTTTAGGTTTTCAAAAAGACTCAGAGCCTTTGTCTTTATGGTCACAAGGCTAAGGGGGATTCGTTTTTTATCAAATCTTACATCCAAATCACTAATAGTTTTTCCATTTCGTAAATGGGTCCAAGTTTTTTTTTTGTTATTATTGTAGATGTTATGGATATTGCTCGTTTAACAGCTTCACTAATACTTAGTTTATTCTTTAAATTTGTAGAGACCGTTGAATGTGATAAGTGTAGATCCCGAGCTATGTCCTTCACTCTTTTACCACTCTCATATTGTTTAATTATTTTAAGTTTTATTTCTAAATCTATAGCACTTCTCTTTTTTTGTCACTTCTACTCCGTTTGCCAGTCATTATTGACACGATTTATTGATATTGACTTCAGATATTAAATGGGTATATGTAATATTTATGTCTTATTATATTAATTGTATAATTAATTCATAATTTTAAAACAACAAAGGGAAGAAGTGATCTACTGACCAGAAGGAAGTTTTTATGACATCATTATTGCGTCATCTTTGTTTACGCATGACTCAGGTTGACACGCAAACGACAATACAATTTTTTTTGGTCGTAATTTTTTTTTTTTTTTTTGTCGTAAGTCGAGAACCACCTGTATACTCTAAAATAATTCACAATTAATAAGATAACTATAGGTATAAGTGGATAATATTTAATACTTAAAGCCTTTAACAATGAGATTATTTCAAATATTTCTAGTGCTGTATTAATTTTAAGAATACTTATTAATTTATTAGGTTAACGAGAAATCAAAGATCGCTACTGGAGAAATCTATAGAGAGTCCTGCGGTCCGCAAATCGGCAAAGAAAAGGTATTTGCCGAGTAGCTTGCAGAGCATCGACGGGAGCATCACAGAGTCAGAGGTTTCTGAAGGCGATAACACCACAACAGCCACAGACAGGACCGGCATCCTGGTTGAGGCCATCGACCCCATACAACTCCTCAGCAAAGAAGACTTCCAGGGTAAACCATTAAATAATATAATCCAACATAACAATCTTATAAATGTTTTTTTTGTTTTAAGCGTACTTCAACTATTGTTACGTACAACAACTGTAACTTCTATTCACGGCATGGAAACTTGCAAGAATTGAATTGATTCAACCTAAAGCACTAACAGCTGATTATTAAATGCCTGTGATGGATCTTGGTTGTGCTCCTAAAACATATTTTTGAGTTATCTGAATGAAAAAACTAAATCAACTACTATAGTTACTAACAACAATTGATAACTGCATCTGTTTTAATATACCTTAACCCTTTAACTACAACTATTTTTTTGATAAATGCTTGTGAAAAATTTCAATTATCCTTGAAAAAATATAGTATTAAATAAAATTTAAAATGTACTTTCTTTTACTTCTGCTGAAAACAATGAATCTCGCATGAGCTCTGTCTCCTCTAACGCTTGCTGTTTGCTTTAACCGTGCATTTGTTCTTCTGCCGCTCGCAGGCCAGCCCGACAAGGATGAGCAAATCCTCATGGAGACAACATCGGTGTCCAGCCGTGCATCATCCATAACCTCGGATATAACACAAATAAAACCAGGTATACCAATACAACCAATACAATCTAAATCTATTTTGAAAATACTCTTACGAAATCAATTCTTATCCTGATCGCCAATGCTATAGATGCTGGAATGACTGACAAGAACACAAATGACATCCCTGCTCTGTGAAATAATTTTTTAATTAAAATTGTACATTAAAAAAAAAATTGTTTGTGACATACTTATAGCTATGAAAAAAGCATTCTGAATTAGTTACAAGACTTTTTTCTATTTTGAAACTATAATACCACTACATAACTATATAATACACTAATATAATCTACTATAATAAACACTACTTGAAATTACATTACACAGACAACCCTCCTATAACGTTTTCATAAGATTGCATGATTAGCCTGATGCTCATGAGGCCTGCGCCATTTAATCCCAAGAGGCGGTTCAATCCAAAATAACAACATAGAAAGGACCTTTATTTGAAAAATCACTAAAAACGCTACACGATAAATCGTTGATACAAATCATAAATAGCGTACATTATAGAAAGGTTGACTGTATTAAGTATAATCAGTGATATGATACAATGCTTTTAATAATATTGTTATTTATGTTTTTAATCTTGCACTCTCTATGCTACACTTGCCTTCTCTTTATTACATGTTCCTAAGCAATATTAATTCTAACTCATGTTATTAATATTCAATTATTCATGAACAGTTTGAAAGGTTGTTTTGTGAATTGAATGTCTTCCCATATCTGGAATAGCTCTCGCCCCCAAACAGTCTGCACCTGAAAGTCCACCTCGGAACATATATAGTTCCCAACGACCTCCACGGCAGAAGCCCGAGGACTTAAAGAGACAGCTGCTGTAGTATTTGTGTCATATTTTTGGGTGATATGTTAATCGGATTTTCTAAAGAAATCGAATTATTAGACGGACGCTTTCGAGGCCTGGATCATTTGGTTATTCTATGAATCGTCTCAACCCAAGAATTAAATGTCATACATTTAAAAATATATATAAATATTGGATAGCATAATTATTAGTAAACATTTTTTTTACAGCTAAACCTAAAAGTAAAAGGGCAGTTTCAGAAATGGGATCCATAGACGAATTAAGAAAATCTAGAAGACAATCTATCGATCTGAGTAAGTATTTTATTTTAATTATCTGCACTTCAAATTATAATTCTTCTTTATTACCACATCGCCCATCGGCTTACAAATCGGATCATTTTGCGAACGTGTACTAGGAATGATCGAAATCGCTACCAGGAATCTTTCCAGGAAAATTAAAACAAAAAAACAAATCAACTAATATATTCATTTGTCTGTCTGTAGTGTCAATAATGTTAGTTAATTTAATATATTCAACCGTGTAAATTTTTTTTCAGCGAGCCCAACAAGAATCGGAACTCCAACCCGATCTACGCGAGTGTTGAACACTCCAACTCGAACCTTGGACGACTCCACGGCCGAAAGTCCCAGCGGCCGGCCACGTAGACGCTCCTTTAACAAGGCCGTGGAGGCTCTCAGTACGCCCAAGAGGCTGCGCCATGGATCCACGGACTCTAAGGTAATAAATACTTTATACTCAACATACTATATTAGTAGATTATAAAATTAAAAGATTGGGGAAAAAATCGCAATTTTTTTTTTTTAAGAAATTATTTTTATCTTTCGTTGTTGGACATTAAATTATTTAATATTAATTTATAATTAAATTGTTTATCATAATGGGTTTTTTTTTAATACTATTTCTTCCGAAACCACAGTGATGCGCAATGGATCAGCTGGTTATGGATATAAAAAAGGCTATAGCCATTGTATAAAAATAAAATTAACTCTAAAATTTGTCTAGCATGGTTAAGTATTGTACCTATTGGGGCCCTTGTCCGGGAATATTTATAGACAATAGTAATTGTTTGTATAAGCAAATTATGCGATTAAAACAAAGCTCAGAGGCCCAAAATAAATAATGTATTAATATTTAAAAATTGAACTGATTATGTTTAAAAAACATATTTGCAAAAACAAATCAACTATTTTTTTGTCATTGAATGGTAATTATAGCGTTAACATTAATAATTTTTCAGAATGATGACGCCGGTAGCATAAGTGATGCTTCCACTGTAGAACAGGGAACACCTGATAAAGGTTTGTATTGAAAAATTTATTTATAAATATTGCATGAAATATTACATTAATAAAAAAGTATCACAAGCTTTCTTACTTACGTTTTTATCTTATATTCAAAACAAATATGACATTTTAAATTTAGTTTACTGGATGTATGTACTAAATAATATTTTTGTTATTTGCAGAAAGCCGACTAGAGTTAGCGCACAGCAGTCATTCCAAATTATTATCAATTGCAGAGGACGGTGAGCATATAAAATTATTTCATATATTTTATTGGTAGTTGAACCAATATTCATTTGACAATCGAGTAATTATTTGAGATCTATTTATTACCTATATTTTCCATTTTGCTTGTGTAAGACTCGAGAAACAACTCAAAAATCAGCAGTTTGGTGATCTAATCATGATTAAAGATAACAAGAAACCTATTTTCACCCAAACAAATTCATTTTTATGAGTTTTTTTTAAATGATGTCATGTTATGCAATATGTTAAAATTAATAAAATTTTAAGGGTTAGAAATTCACAAATTTAATGTTATATTATTTTTATTGTTTGATGTAAATAAAAATATTTAATTTAAAATGGATTTAAGGGCAGTTCCTAATAGAGAATTTTGTTACGTGATCCATGTGAAAACAAGGTTTAAATATTTATATTTTATTTTCTCAAAGTTGCATTGAAAAATAGTAAATATATTTATCGCTACTTTTATTCCACTGCAGTATTCAATCTCATTGTTACCAGATGGAGCCGAGGAAGGAAGTTCTGCTGCGGTGCCCAAGCCAGCAACAAAGCGAGGAAAGAAAGCTGCTTCCATCCCCGAGGAATTAAAGACTCCAGAAATGGATGATGTTAATAAATTAAAAATGAAACAAAGGTACATCAGATATATAAAAGTTGTCAATTATAATATTGTACATATATATAACTATATAACTTTTCTAAAACTCATCATTTAAGGATTCACTAATCAATGGTTAACCATTTTTAATTCCTACTTTAACCTATTGTTTTGAATCTTAAAGAGTATTGAAACATTTATTTTTATTTTCATACAAATTATTGAGGCGCCCTACACAAATTAAACTTATTACTTTGCTCTTAAAATGTTAACTATGTATATAACATTAAGGTTATCAACTGACAACACTTGGTGAAACTGCATAATTATAATTTTAAATTAATTTTAATTAAAAAATTCATTAGTGAAGATGGTCTCCAGGGAGGCCGAAACATGTAATGAGTTATAATAAATGTGAATCAAAACTAAATATTTTTATTTATTAATTTTTTAATTAAAATTAATTTAAAATTATAAGTATGTATATGTTACTTACTTTTCCCCATTTCCTACCAAATTATTTTAACTCCTTACTGGAATAAAATGTTAACACAAATATAAAACATTTTTTTAACATAAGTGTACTTATTTTTCAGGCGTATGTCCCAACTTCTGACTCCACTCACTAAAGAAGAACAAGTCAGCGCAGCCAACATTCAAAGACCGCAGTTTCGCCGGAGGACAGGAAAACACAAGCCCATTCAGTCCCTTCAGATTGTGCTGGAGAAGAAGTAAACGCTTTGTATTCTTAGAAAGTAATTACAATCATCTCAATATTACACATTTATTGAGACGGGTTCATATTTAACACTGCAACGTGATGCCAATTTTGACATTCAATATAATTAGAACCTTTCTACTAAAATATGTGAATTATCATTTAAGACACTGTTTATGTGTATGTGTGGAGTGGATGATACCTCAATTGGTATTTAATGACCTCGCCTTATAAGCGGGCGCAGTTTCTTTTACAAAATTAAAAACAAGTATAAATATCCTTATATTATCTACGGTAATAAAATTTGTATTATAATTTTGTCATAAACATTATTGTGTAATAACCGTCACACCGCTTAGTAATATTTCATGAAGGTGATATGAGATAAAACGATTAAACAATATAAAACAACATTTATTAATGTTCGATGTATATTATTTATATCTCTGTCTCCTACACAAAGTCTCCCAGCGTATTTATTTATCTTTCATCTCTTTAAGTACTTTCTTCTGCAGCTGGTAATCACTTATTTGAATGGTATTGGCATTTAATAAAACTGCACTTTATTCTTTAAAATAATCCAAGTACAAATGTTGATTTGACAATTTATTTTTATCTAAATCTATATGATAATCCTATGAAAGGGTTTCCATGGGTTACCTTAGCAAGTGCCGTAATATCCTCTAGTGAGATGTCTTATTGCAGTAAATTTTTAAGCATAATTTAATTTAAAATCTCTCTAACATTGATTATCAAACGTACATATTTCTTCAACAGTTCCATCGTTATTACTATTTATTCGTAACTAAGCGGAGAAAAAAGGAACAGCTGACGTGGAATCCGAACAAACACAATTTAAAAATGTTTTGTTTGATTAATGATGAATTGTATATTATATTGTTTAAATTAAATCAAACTTTGTTTAATAAAATTATTTTTGAGTAAAAATATGTATTTATTTACTGTCAGAAGGTATTAAAAAATAAAAATATAAATATATATTATAGTCGATAATGATCCTGTAAATTGAATTTGATTGTTATCAGCATATTTCAAGGATGCAGTAAGTAATATAAACATATAAAAGAAACACAATTTAAAAATATATTGATATCTTTATTTCAAATGCAAACTGGACTATAATTATGTACACATTTTTACATTTAACAATTGCATTGTGAAAATAAATAAGTTATTGTGCTTTTTTCAGTAACTTCAGATCAAAACTCTAGAGATGATCTTTTATTTTAATACTACATTTATTTCAACATATTAATACAACTTGAATTCAAATACAATTTTTCAATTTGCTGAATAGATAAATAAAGTCTATACTACAGTCTATCTATATTCAACAGGTTATTTTACCAGAAAACAACTAAATATTAAAAGTAGTGATGTTAAGTGAATTAAATATAGTTAAGTTATTGTCTGAATAATTTTATTAATTCAATTCCCCTCTTTTTGGGATAAATTAAACCTCATTTTTATTTATTAGGTCATCTTTCAAGTTTTGTATAAACCTCAATATACATAATATTTAAGTAATTATTCATATATATATATAACGCAACAGCAGAATATTGGTTAACAGGAGATCAAATAATGCACTTTTTAAATAATTGTTAAATAATAATTGCTGAAACCATTTTTGCCGCTACAAAATAATTAATACATAAATTAAAAACTACCTATTTAACATAATATTTACATTGGTCACTGCATATATAAAATCTATAAAGCTCCTAGTGAAGACAAGGTAACACAATTGATAAATCATTTCGATAATTTATTTTTTTGATGCTGATAGTTTACCCAACTCTCTCCCTTTGCATATTCTTAATCCTTCACTGTTGACCGTAACTATTCCAATACAATCTGATACGTCTCTCTTTTCTCTAATATTATGCACACTTCCTTTGTTTAGCAATATATCAGAAGTCTCTTCTTGCGTGACGGTTCTCTCGGTATGCACTTCGAGGATATCTCGTTTCCCACCAACATAATCACTATTTTCTTTTGGTTTCTGATTCTCAACATTCTGTGGCTTATTGTTAATTATATTTGGAGTATCGGGGGGTCTTTCTACATTTATTATATTCCCTGGTTTCTTGTTTTCCTCACCAGTCTTTAATAAAGCGATCGGAATAGGCGGTCTGTTCAAGTAATCATTTTTAACCTTTACTTCATCAACTACTTTGTTTTCCGGTTTAACTTTAATCATATCTTCACCAGCTTTGTAGGATTCTGGTTCATCTTCCTTGTGAACGTGGCCATCGTTTGGTGACAATTTATTATCTGCCACTGATGGCAAACTCACTTCCTTCATGTCCGATGCATTATTTTGCTGAACTACAACACTCGGAAGTATTTCGTTGATTAATTTTGGTTTTGCGTAATTTTTCTTAGATTCTTTTTCTGAGGTTGTATCTTCGAGGTCTGCTGCTAGGCTTTCGATGGCCAATTTGGCCAACTTTTGTATACTTTCTAATGCTATCTTTTTATTTTCTATGCTGGCTCTAGAAAGCTTATCTACCTTCTGGAGTATACCTTCACGTTCCATTTCTATTTTAGTATCTTTCATTTCTTGAAGAATCTTCTTTTGCTCCTTTATCATCTCTTTCTGCTCATTTTCGTGTCTCTTCATGCTTTCCATCAGTGCTTGCTGCTTAAAGTCCCCTATTGTCTTTTTATTATTTTCAGCCTTTTCTTCTAGATTATCTTTGTGAACGTTTTCCTCCAAATTGACTTCAACAACTATGGGACTCTTATTTAAAACAATATTAGGAATAACAGGAATTTTCCTTTCAGTATTGACTTCCGGTTGAACTTCCGGTTGAACTTCTCGATCTCCTCCACCTTCTTTATCATCCTTACTTGCGACATCTATTATTTTATTTTTTACTCCTTCCTTAAGTTTATTTATATCACTTGCTGTTTCCACAATTATATTCTTTCCTGTCACATCTTCTTTGGGAGGTACAGGATTCGGAGGTTCGAATCTCGAATCTAAATCGACAATTTTAATTACGGAATCTTCAATTTTGTTGATTCCAGGTTTTAAAGCCGAATTTAGATTATTTCCCAATATCTGACTCTCTATTTGAGCAAATTTTTCTGAAAAAATACGTATGAATCATTAAAAAATATATACATATATTTATAATAGCGGAGCTAAATTATATCTAAAAAATATTTTTTACATTAGAATATAATTATGGAAAACTACATGTGGTTTTATGTTAAACCAACAAGACTTTAACCAGTTAGCAGTTTTGACTAAATATTCATTCATTTTCTCAATATTCAATAAATGTGGCTTTTTTTCATCTCTAAACATATAATTGATAAGGATGTCAAAATGTAAAACTATAATAATTTATAATTTATTATTAAATTTTCCCTGAAGGGCCAGTTTTTAAATTGTCATTTCTTCACAAGACAAAAAAATATGTTCTATCATTTTTCAGTTTTATTTTCCTATAATTAAAATTAATTAATTGAAGTGTGGTCTTACCGACACCATCCTTAAGCACCGAATCTGGTGACACGATTCCTTGCAACTTGCTCTCTATGAAGGCTGCGTGTTCCTGCTCCGCAGCAGCTGCCAGCTTGTTCTCCAGCCTGATACTGTCCACCTCTGCGGCCTGAAGGTTGGCATAAGTTCCCAGCACCATTATAATTATCCCAAAACAAAGAACAATCTGAAACAAACCGCAATAAACAATTAAATATAAATCCTAAAACCTCTCATTAATGCGTTGATAATTCAAGACTTTAGTGATTTTATAAGGATTTATAATTTTATTCTTAACCTGGTAAAGATATAAGATGGTGGGGTTTCACAGAAAAGGATCAACTATAAGTCTTTTCTCGGAATGTGCCTGTAATTATGAGTGATGTAAGTCAAGCAATTAAAAAAAAAAGGATTATTAATTCATTTTACTTCACATTATTAAGAATTAATAAAATCTTCATTCAACATAAATTAAAAAAATCTAAATATGGCATTTTATGTAACATGAAGTTGTCACTATGATCAGTTTTCAACTAATATGAAAACATACACCTTTGAATATCTCAGAATTAATGAAACATGACTTTTACCACTATCATAATCATGGGCGCATATATAAATAATTATATTGACTTTGATTTATGAACATATTTAGTATATCTTTGGAATATAAAGTTTACTTTCAAATACCCAAAAATATCAAAGTTTCTCGGTTCTTGTCACTGGGGAAGTCTGTCAACGACATGTCTTTGATTGAACTTAACAAATCTAATTTGAGACTAAACGAAAAACATGGCTACTAGTTTGTAGTAAACATACATTTTTTTTTAAGAAAATGTTGGTTAATAACTGATCCCTAACCTATAATATTACCTGTATATTGAGTAGAGTGGTGTAAAAAAATACCTGAGCAAGTATCCTTTCGTTGGTGTTCTTGCTGGTGACGCAGATAAAGCATGTGGCAGGGAAAATGACGCAGACGATGACCCCGATGGTGGAACCCACAAGGCCAAGCACCAGTTCAATGTTGGGCAACATCAGTCCCAGTACTAGAGACAACGCCACTATACCAACTGTGATGCAGCGGAAGCGCTTCTCCGGAATCAAATTGTTGAGAAGCTCATGCGGTGAACATTGACCCTGAAATCAATAATTCAAATATTTTTAGAACTGCTATTACAAAGAGACCTTACAGGTTAGAATTTATTAACCCTCGGTCGGTCACAATGATTTAGGGTCTTCGGTCGGTCACAAGATTTCCTAACGACCTCCAGAAAAAGATCCTGGAAGTTTAAAAGAGAATATTTGAGGCATATCTATTATCTAATAAAACTATTCAACATTAGATATAAAATAAAAGATTCTTTAGAATTTATTCCACATGTATTTTTTTTTTTGACAACATGTTTCAGCCAGGTCGGATGGCCATTTTCAAGTCTTGAAAATGGCCATCCGACCTGGCTGAAACATGTCGCCACAAAAAAAAAAAAAACATGTGGAATAAATTCTAAAGAATCTTTTATTTTATATCTGATATTATGGAATTCCACCAAGAAATATCGATCGAAAAAATCGAAATAATTATTCAACATTAAATTATCTACCTTTCTGAACAAAAGAGAATACAGACTCGCCCGGCATGGGAATATAATGAGAGGAAAACTGAAGGCCAACGACAACACAAAGCCCATTTTTATTGCATCGCTCGCCATTGTGGGACTGAAGCTCATCAACACATTTCCTGTGAAATAGAAAAAGAACACTTTAAATAATAAAGTTATAATCATCATCATCAGCCTGTGTCCGTCCACTGTTGAACGTAGACCTCCCGCATGAGTCTTCCAAAGTTATAATAATATATTTTTAATAAGTGTGAGTATATAAACATGCTGTATGCATAAAATAATTATTCTGTGCATAAAATAACATGGGATAATGTCTCATATGGAACGAAAGTTATAAATATCTGTAAGTAAATGAGAATTCATTAAGAGAAAATAAAAATATTAGTTACCTGAGAAAGGCTGATTACAAAAGGCAATGTATCCAAATAATCCGACCAGGACATAAACTCCAGAACATATGCTGATAGCATTCTTCACAATAGAGTTCATCTTGTCTAATGTAACTCCGGGAACTGTGTCATATATTTCAAAGAGCTGTCTGTTGAAACAAATATAGTATAGGGTAATATAGTACAAGTATTCATTTAAAAAAATGTATTTGATGTCATTGTTAGCCATCTCTTTAATCCATAATAATCACGAACAACATCATTTTGTGCATTGGATATACTTCAAATGTTATCACTCGATTAAAAAAAAACGTCCCAAAACATATTTTATGTCGTACTAGAATTAAATAGTTAATTAAATAGATTTCAGTCGAAATAATGGGTAATAAAATATATATAAATACAAAATTCTCACGTTTGACAAAATAATGCCATTGAAAATATTGGCAGGCATTGCAAAACCCCCGCAGGTTGCCAGTATTCTACTTTATCCAGCCACTCGCCTGATAAAATCTGATTTGTAGCCTCTATCACAACCTGAAATAAATATATCCTTTTGACTTACTAATCTACTTCATATATAAACTAGTTTCCCAGCTAAATTTGATAACAAGGCATATCGAAACAGGTATAAATTTAATGGGTTTAGTGACATTACTTTATCAATGCATATATTCATTGAGCAATGGATTATGTATACTGTATTTTTTAATACTGAATTTTCTTTTTTATGTAAATATACACAATTTCACATATATTATCCATTTTCTATCAGGCAAGACTTTTATATAGACACGGTATTTGAATTATTTTATGATTCTTACTTTAACCACGAGACAGAAATAAAATCCAATTGTGGCAACGCATACGTTGCTTAGGCTGTCAACATTCCTCAGCAAACCCAGTGGCAACACGCATACCAAAGATACGACTACCATCACAGCGGTCCTGAAAAAATCCAACCACATACAAATTACAAAAAAAGGGTATTACAGTCGATTCTGCTTCATTGGGATACTCCTTAATTGGGACAGCCGCTTATTTGAGACAAATCTCAAATAACAGAAACCAAACCAAGAAACCAATAGTAAATTTATATGTTTAATTGGGACAAAATTCCGCTTAATTGGGACAGTGAATTTAAGATCGTTACACATATTCTCAAGAAAAATATGTACAAAGAATTTGATATGCGTCGAGGCGTGAATGTATGGCCGTGTTACAGAGTTATTTTATGCAGGAAGGAAATGATGGGAGCCCTACATCCGCACTGAATATCTGTGCCGATTTTGTAGAAGTGAAATGTTACAAAAACAAAAGACAGACTACACTTGACTCATTTTTGCATTGAATTTAATTGTATGTACCTACCTATTTATTATTTTAATTAGGTTTTTTTTTCCTGAAAAGCTCTCATACAATTTTTACAACAATGTAAAATCGAACATTAAGATTACAATTTCATTTACATATTTTTTCTTTTGGCGTTTGGATTTAATATATATTAAAATATTTCTTTAAATTTAGATATTTACCTTAGGTTGTCGCTTTCATTGAGATCAAACATTTTGGCAATTATCTGAGGTCCTAGGTCTCCGACCACAACAAAATAGGCAATACAGGTCCCCATCAAAAATCCAATGATTCCTATTTCGACTGCAAACTTTCCCGTTGATCCAAACACATGGAAAGCTAGAAAATTAACAACAATAATATAAATTTAATATTTAAGCCTAATAAATTAAATGTAATTAAATCCGCAGTGTGGCATAAAATGATTAATAAATTTTATAAATTACATTATTGTGTCTGCATAAATATAATAGGAATTTAAAACATATTTTAAAATTAATGGTTTTATTTTAAATGCAAACATTTTGTCTCACAATAGAGATGCCTTGTTTTTGAGAGTTACATAAAAATATTTTAAAAAACCTTTTACAGCGTATGAATTCGATATGTATGTTCATTTATTGACATGCAAGACTTTAATATTTTATGTGTGTTAATGGATTCTTAATACTTGTAAATATTAGTGCAGTAGATCTAACAAAAATATTTAAGCACAAAAAGATCAAAACAATCAAGTTTTTACAGCTTTTCTCAACTGGCTCAATGGCTCTCCAATCAAAGAAACTCTACTATACTAGCTAATATAGCTTTATTCACAAAAGATTTTTGTAATTTAAAAAAAATAGTATATCATACCCAGTGACTCGAAATTTCTTCTTCTTGACATGATGGAAGACTTGAGCAGAAAATGACAAGAAAGTCGAGACATGAAACCACTCCCAACCAACATCACAATGGATAATACTATCCCACACTGCAAACATAATGTTATTTATTAAAAAGTAATTGTCTAGAATTCATATTTAATATTAAATATAAGTTAGTATTTTTTTTGATACTATGCATCTTAAGGAGTTTCTTTTATCACAACTATTGGTTTTAGGTGTACTATATGTATCATCAGCTCTTCAAAAGAAGACTAATGTAGCTTTTTAAATCTTACGTAGAAACTATAGTCTCTGTGATATATAACTGTTATAAATAAAATATAAAAAATAGAAAAAACTGTAGCCGGAGCTTATGGAAATTTTCCGTTACATATTTCTTTCAGATCCCATTACCCTTTTCCTATCGCAAGTCATCTCTGCACCCGAAGCGCCGCCAAATGCATACTATACATAGTTCATGACAACCTTTAAAGCGAAGCCCGGAGGCTTGAAGGAAGACAGGTTTCCCCGCAAAAATTGACGGATAATGTAAATTGTGTGAATTCAACAGGTTTTTAAATAAAAATGTTGTTAAGAATATGAGGATGTTAAATTTTTGAAAATATTTTTTAAATAATAAATAAAATTACCTGTTTGAAGCAAAAGGGCATTGCCAATATTCCCACCCCGATGATGCTGTTGGCCAGAGTCGTGGCCTGGCCCGACACGGGGCCCATGACAGTCATATCGACTGCTGTTCGTATAAACTCACAGTTTAAATGTTACATTAGGCTCCTGGAAACAATAACAATACACCGTAAACATATTATTATCTAACGCTTCTGGATATTATCATCAATCCTTTATATTATTGTCTTTTAAATTATTTACTACACTTTTTAATGAAAATATATTTTGAGTAAATAGTAACCTCGTTCATTGTTCAATATTTAACATTTTCAAACGCCGTAACGTCACCTCTTGTTTCGCATACAAGTGTTTGACATTTGTTTGTATTGCCAGATGCAAAAAACATAATTTTACTTTTTTATCGAAGCTAGTATGTATGTATACAGATGTATGTATACAGTACTACAGGAAAATGTTGAATAAAATAAACATCATTCTATAGTCACTTGTCTAAGTGGAGCATATGATCCACGAAAAATACGACCTCGAAGGTGACCTAAATTCAATATATTTTAATTATATATATATCAATAATGAAGGGTCATACGATATTTCAAAAACAGATAATGTCATCATAATATATTTATGTAAATCTTACTTTATATTTTAAAGAAAATAAATTAAAGAAAAGCTTACCTAGTTAAAAAACGGGTGGAGGGACTACACAATGTAGATTTTTTTGAAAGCATTGGTTACTGTAATTAAATTTAATAATTTTTTTACATCATTTTAGTTTTATATTTTTGATTATTTCATTAATAATTTTATAGGTCAAATTTATAAATAAATTGTAGTTTTGAATTATTGTTTCAATAAAATTATATTTGTGAAACTCAACTCTGTGAAGTCAAATTATTTGAAGTGCGTTATTTTAGCGAATGACAAATACATTTATTAAAAAAAAAACTGCTTGCAGGCTTAAATTCACCAACTTTGATAAGTAGGTGCTTTTAACCATGTTTTAAATTTAAAAGTATAATTTTTACGTGAAAATAATTGTCAGTAAAATAGCAAACCGCTTAAAATATATTTATTTTCAAATGAGATAATTAGGTTTTTATTAGCTGGTAATAAAAAAACAGACAATAGAGAATGACAGCTAGTTTGACATATTGTCTCTGAATCTAATCAATAGTCACGGAGTTGTAAGTTTTCTTCCCAATTTGTTATAATATGAATTCATATTAATTTAAAACAATGCTGGAAGCTAATAAAGATGCCGAGAAGAGTTCCAAAGAAAAGAACCAGTGCGAGGGCGGCTCCCACCTGCCGCATATTATTGACGTCGAATGGAAACTTGGGTTGACTACCAGCACCTCGGCACTCGAGAACGAAAATAAACTGCAGTACACAATCAAACTAAAAACAACGTGCCACGATAAGCCTGACGTGATTTTCGTTTGCAACGTCGGCCAGCTGCAGGACCTTATATTTAAATTAAATGAAATAATACGCCACTTTGAAAATTTCGCGGCATAAGTTAAAAAAAAATGTACACATATATAAAGTAAACAAAAAATAACAGAATGCCTTTAATAATTGATATAATAGGCGAGTTTTCTGGTGACCTTATTCCAAAATAACATCTTTAATTGAATTAACAGGAGGCAGTTTATAATAGATGTGAATAAAGTTTTACCTTTCTTATTATATTCAGCTTCCATCGATTCAGTCTTTATGTGAAGTGAAGTGTAATGATAATAGTGAACTATGTATGTCAACTGTGTAATCTTTGATAAGATGTATATTTTTGTGTAAAAAATGTGTCATAACTGATAATAGCTATCTTTTCATCTGCGTAAAATTCATAAAATAATAATTGTTTTTTACCAAGATAAAAACAATAATACCCTAAAGTTTTTGTGTAAACTGTACCGCAAGAGTAAAAACATCAATATAGTTAATTTATTTATATATTTCAAAAAATATATAGCACATTAGTTAACACAGACAGGATAATCTATTTATTTTTTTATAAAAATCCATTTGTGACAAACATAAATTAATATTAATAAATTGTAAAACATACATAAATACATTTTATGTTACAAAGTTTTTTTTCATTTTATTTATGCATGCTTAATTCAGGCACTCTTAGGTATACGTTACAAGTGTTACTCAATAAAGTACATCTCATTAACAGGTTATAGCACTAATCCATTTAGTCTTTACTTGTAAAAAAATATTAAATACATTATAAGGCACTTTTAAATAGTAGTTTATAAGTTGATTAAAGGCATTTCAATTTGCACGCATAGGTTTTATATTATTTCGAGTTTAGAATATTAAAATTTAAAACAAACACATAAGAGGTAGAAACATTTGATGTCAAACACGTATTATTGTTAAAATGTAAAATAAATCAAAATTATATGAAAAATAGTATCTAAAGTAGAATATTAAGTAAATTATAACATTCGTAAAAGATCAACGACATCAATGTGGATTTTTCAATAATTTTTCTCCTTAAATTTAAATATTACCTTGGTTTTAAATAAAGCTCATTATTTCCAGCCATATCATTCACATATAATCACTAAGGGGCGCCCATTAATAATGTACGCTAAAGTAAACGAAATGTTTCCTGAGATTATTAACAATTCAAACATTTATACATTGATCTAAAAAATACATTTCTTCACCGAATCGGCTTTTAAATTATGGCACGTTTTGAAGTGATTTTTATATAATCTGACACATAATTTTATCAATGATATTGAGACAGGTAATAAATAAGTAATCGTCGGTGATTTTTAGATTTTGTACAATCAGCGATTCATTTTTTCCAGAATAGGAATAATCATATCGAATGTTGGCCGCTTTCCGGGATCCTCGTTCATACAGATCTTGATCAGCTTGGAGATATGCGGCGCGATGCCGGGGCCGATGGAGATCCTCAAGCCCTCCATCGCAATCTTCATCCCGCACTCCATAGGCGAGAGATCGGCAAACGGGACCTGCAATTAAAATAGTTAATCAGTGGACTTTTCTAAATAAAGTGACATTTTATTATTAAGGAAACACAGTATAACTGTATTTTTTAATAATATAAATTTAATTTCTCTAAAATGGATAGTGAATTGAGTCGTTTACGTCAAGAGAACAGCTCTCTGCTCACTCTCGTAGAAAAACTAGAAAAAGAGGGCGCAGCGCTTGCGGGCCGGCTGGCCGGCATCGGCGGGCAGGAGGCGAGGGCGAGGGGCAAGGAAGCGCAGTTGGTCCTGCAGAGGCAGTTGGCTGATGCGGAGCGACGGCTTCAGCAAGCGCTCGCTACTCAAGAAAAAAACATAGCTGATGCGGCCGTCGAGTCATCTAACGATGCTTCGACATCAAAATCAAAAGATTTTGAAGGTAGCGATGATATGATAGAATGCTTGCAGCAAGAGCTCGTCAAGATACGACTCTGCGAAGCTGAAAACGAAGCTACAATAAGGGAACTGAAATCTAGAATCGCCGACTTGGAACAAGAAAAGAAGAGCCTTCATGAATCTGCCGTCGATAATTCCGTCGCTCATCTTCAGGAAGAGTTGATCGCCGTAAAGCTCAGAGAAGCAGAGGCCAACCTTTCACTAAAGGAATTGAAGCAGAGGGTCGGAGATCTGTCCGAAATGTGGATTAAACATTTACAAGAACATCGCCAAGAGAGTCGGTCGCAATCGGTTTCCGGTGTGCTCAGTACTCCAAAAAAAATTATGCGCGCCTGGGAGAACAGAACGGTGGACACGCAACGACTAGAAGAAGAGCTCATGACTACGAGAATTCGTGAGACGGAAACGTTAGCTGAATTGAAAGACCTCCGCTTGAAAGTCATGGAACTGGAGTCGCAAGTTCAGGTGTCGACGAATCAGTTACGCCGGCAGGACGACGAAAAGAAGGAGCTGAAAGATGAAGTGGAAATGACTCAACAGAGGGTGAGAGAACTGCTCAGCAAGCAGAAGGAGTATCAACAGAAGTACGTGGACAAGGAGAGTAAATGTAACCACGAGCAGATGTTGGCCAACATCAGGTTTGCTGAAGATTCACAGAGAATCGCCGCTCTGGAGCACGAAATATCCGTCCTGCAGATGAGGAATCAGATTTCAATCACGGAGGGGAAGCTCAAGAACAACGAAGACAAGATTGAACAAGTGCAGCAGATGCACGACAACTCCGGTGACTTATAATGGAACTCTCTTAGACAAGCAAACAGTATTATGTTAGTCGGGTTTCAGAAATCATTCCATTTACCGGTAAATTTACATGAGATAAATAGTGTGTGGAAAATCTGTATCGGGCGAGAAGATTAGAAGAATATTGATGTAACGAATGATTGTTGTTTTTAAAACCGATATTGTACTTAATATTTATATGATTATTATAATCCAGACTGCATAATATTATGAATGTAATTTTTTATACAAATGAAGAGATACTTTTTTATATCTTTATTCAGCCATGTACATAAATAAATTCATTATTTATACATTTTTCCATGTCAAATTCGATTGCTCAACTGTGGAATTAAGTTGTTATAAAGGCCATTACTTAGTAATTTATCGCTAGTCGAGAGTAATATATTTATTAATTAAAATATACATATACTATACATAAAATTCTTTTTTCAACGCGTCAATCCAAGCACAAAAATAACGGCAGAAGCGGGATGCGAACCGCGGACCTTGGAAACCAACTATGCCCAGGTATTCATACCGCTCGGCAAACTGCGCCATTGATATGCCGATAGATGTCGCTACATAGCGACATCTATCGTACGATGATAACAATGATATAAATACTAGTTTCAACGCGAGTCAGTCTAGGCATAGCAATGGCGCAGTTTGCCGAGCGGTATGAATACCTGGGCATAGTTGGTTTCCAAGGTCCGCGGTTCGCATCCCGCTTCTGCCGTTATTTTGTGCTTGATTGACGTTGAAAAAAAAGAATTTTATGTATAGTATATGTATATTTTAATTAATAACAATATTGTAATATAGTCATTGATCTATGAAAGTAGATTAGAATATTGAAATAATAAAATAGTATTCTAATAAAAATTAAAAAAAAAAATCATATATCAAGTAATATATTTTGTAGAACAGTAAATATATGTTTAAACTAAAAAGTAAATATTAGTTGTTAAAGACTATGATTTATACTAGCCATTATTTGTGCCAAACTATATTTATTCTAGTGTAATGATTATTTATTTTGAGAATACAACAGGTATTGTCTTAGATCTTAATAAATGGATTTGCAATGCAACTAGTATGTAGTGCCAATGTAATTGTTTATATTATCCTAGAATTCTGCCGCCATGCCAAATTTACTTGCCATTAAAAATGAAAAAAAAAATGCCATTAAAAATTTAATACTCAAATAAATCGTGGAAAACATCCATTCAAATTGTGTACATTTATTTATTTGAGAAACTAAATGTATCATTGATTACTATAAACTAGTAATTATTGATTGTTACCCCAGAATTCACTAAAAATACTGATACACACAGGAGATACATTTTAAATTCATTAATGCATTTTACACTTTTGTTTTAATTTACTAAGTATAAAGTTTGTAACATCAAATTGAAAAATTTGCAAGTATTATTTTAAAAAACACATAATACAGATGAAATTTATTTTATTAAGCTATCGTTGCTATTTATGGACTAATTTATAGCCTAATCTTTCAAATAATATTAATTTTCCCATAAATTTTTGATAATATAAAAAAAGGAGAAAGACAGAGGCAGTGCCTCATTTAGAAGAATACCACGTGGAGAGAACAAAAGATATTTTATGTGAGCAAAATTAAATTGATATACATACGAAATTCAACTAAAATAAACCCACTCTTTTTAAGTGTTCTTTTATAATCAGTATTTAAATTTAAAAATTGTCTCTTCACAAGCAATTCATGAATAGTTTTGATCGTACCTCTCTGGTGGCTAGTTCCCATAGCAACACGGCAAAGCTCCACATGTCCGCGGCTTCCCAGTTGCGCTTTGCCGGGGGCTTCGTAAGAGCCTCAGGAGCCATCCACGCTGGTTCATAGATTCGCCCCTTCTCCTGGAACGAGAACTTGGCATCCGCCATGTTGATGCGAGCAGTCAGGTCCTCGTCGATCTGCAAGCAATACAAAACCATTTTCAAATCAGTAAAAATCTGCTTCTTTTATTTTTCACAACAGTAAAGATTCTGACAGTTATATGGTAACATCAATTGCCTAACATAAGGATGAAGATTAAGCGGCTAATAAGATGCGTAAGCTTTTATGTATGTAAAAGTCTAAAACTTGAAAAGTAAATCTTACATAATTAACAAGAAACCTGCTTGAATACTTGTGTTGAAGGTAATGAGTTATAAATGAGGTTTCAACAAGAGATCGGATGTGTAGCATAAAATAAATAAATACACCAAAAACAATTTATACATTGTATTTTTTTTGTAAATTGTGAATGAAATAGTGATCCCATTGATGTGAACCATAATACACAAGATACATTTGATTTAACAAGATTTCAGAACGGTTAAAATAATGAATGATAATAATATCATTTAATAAAGTATTTTTTTATTATCAAAATATGTGTCACTTGCCATGATGTGTTTGCTGTTAAGATGGTAGGCCGGCACCACCTTGTCCCTCTCCAGTGAGTGCAAGAAGGCCATACCCTTGGCCACGTTGGTGGCGAGGCGCACAGCAGCGCCCGCATCGAGGACCATCCCTAGAGGGCCGGTGGTGCCCCCGGAGTGCAGCAGACTGTAGAGCGAGCCCCAGGCCATATACTGCGAGATCACCACCAGAGAAGGCGGAGACACACAGCAACCAACCTTGAAACACAATTCACACCGTTTAACACTGCTCTTCATTCATTAACATAGAGCACAAACTGACAATTCTTAGTGAAATTGATGATTGATTGATTTTTATTTAGATTTTTTAAATTATCTGTATTATAAAAGATACTCTTTTTTAAATACTCTGATGCAATTGAAAGAGATTTATACTATAAAAATATATATAGAAATCAATCTTGCAGTAACAAAATAATATACATGTATATGACCTGAAAAAAGATAAGGATCTCTTAAATGGATTCAATTTATGAACTTATAAATATGCTGACATATTACATATACGTTTTGACATATTTTTATTATATTGTAATAAATAATACTGACCACTGGCAAGATGTTGGGATGTGAAAAGATTCTTAGTTTGGGAAACTCTTCATTGAAGTCTCTCTGCACGCGAGGGGTGCACTCTCTAATGGCAAGGATCTTTGCAACAATTTCATTCTTCTGCCAACGACCACGCCATGTCTCTCCTAGAATATTACAAACATAATAATCATCCGTCATTGAGAAGAATAGCCATCAATAACTTGATTGTGGAACATGAGAAAGGGCTTCATTTTACCTGATGGGGTGGTCGCTATGTGTATCTGCAGGGCCAGTTCATTGATGTTAATTCCCTTGTGTCTGGAGAGAGTGGCATCCCGACTCCTAGTCTTCAGTCCCAGCCACGATTGATCTTTGAATTGGATCTTATTCATGTCTTGGCCGGCTAATGTTGCCATCTCTACAAGCCTGAAATAGTAAAAAAAGTAATCTAAGACAAATTTCATAGCGTTACAGCAGTTCGCTGTCAGTATGATACAAACGTGCATCACATTTTTTGGAATGTCATCAAAAGAAGACTAAAAATCCCTCCAATATTGGATGATAAAAGTAAGTTTGCAGAAGTTGTTTTGACTGATCATTTATTTATTTTTGTTTAGACAGTCGGTGACGGAGAAATCTCATCCGTGTTCCATGAATGCTGTACGTAATGTTGATTCATCAAATTTTTATTGGACTATAACCCATTCATGCATCATCTGATTTAAAGGGTGAATGGGTAATATTTATAGGACTCCTTTCCTCAAACTTCAATTTTGATAAACACAATATAACTGACAATTTCCAGGTTAAGGATTCAGTCTCACACCAACTGGGGGTATTTATCAATAATTGAAAACAATTTACAGCTTATGGATTGATTAAAATTTATCTTTGTATAATATTTCATAACTTTTATTCAACTGGAAAATAAATAGCAATTGATACATAATATGCATACCTTTGTGTGAGTTGTCCTCTGGCTTTATCCAATGGAGTGTCTCCATCTTTGTTGGCAAGTGTGACAAGAGCACCAGCATTCACCAGATCCTCGGCGATGGCTCCGTAGCCCCAGAAGCAGGCGTAGTGCAGGGGAGTGTTGCCATGCTCGTTTATAAAGTTCACATCGGCACGTTGTTGAAGTAACTGTAAAATTACAAATAAAATATCATTAACACATTGACCGACAATACCATTTTTTTGTAAAGTGACGAAAAAAGATTTTGTGGTTTGTGGTTGAGCACAAGACTAAAAATGCAAAATGTCATGTCAAAGTTAGGCGCGTCAGCCACTGATGGCAGTTAATGCGTTAATGAAGTATAACCATATATAAAAACACTGTGAAGTATCGGAATTATCAATGATAAATATAAAACAATTGTTTAACTCATATTATTTTTTGAAAACATTTTTTGTGTATCTGTTGAACATTTTTTTATAAAAATTTAAATTAAAAATAAACTATAATTAAATTTTTACTCCCAGCTAATTTAGTTGATAATAAAATGTTAAAAATACATGAATGAATAATTAACCTTTAAACGCCCAGTGGTCCCATACGGGACCGCAAATTTGCATTGTTCAATTCCCTATCAGGCCGATGTTTGTAATGTTTCGTCGCACAATAGATTCTTCCATGAACTTACTTTAATACTATTATGACAAATTAATGTAATCCGATTGTGAAATGAACCATAAGCACTCCTGTATGGGACTGTAGGGCATTGAACGACGCAAATCTGCGGTCCCGTAAGGAAACCACTGGGCGTTTAAAGGTTAAATATAGCATTAAAGTCAGAGGATTGAAATGATATTACAAGTCCACTATTATGCAGTCATTTTTATTTAATGATGTCCTTCTTATTGATAAATTTAAGCATTATTTAAAGCACTGTTAAATAATATCCAAAAATCATGAGAAACAATTTAAATAAAATAAAAAATAATTAGTATAAAATATAAAAGTAGCAAATCATTGACTCTCGGAATAATTAAATACATGTTACAATACACCGTTTCTTTTGAATTGATAAAACACTTGAGAAAGTAGTACATTTTTTTCTTCATTCAGAGAATATTGTGATATTACATTTTAAGGTAATAAATACCAGCGTTATCTGAAATGTCTGAGAAAAAATTTTCAACACATGTTTTGACCCACACCAGAAAGCTCAAAATATGTATCCTCTTGTTGATTACATATATACAGTGCAATTTTTTTTCTAAAACATTGTTTAAGTACTTTTAAGAGTATTTTTCTGGCTGAATATTGTAGACTTCTGACTTATTCTCGCGTTGTACTCACAAGTAATACAACATTACGGTGGCCATGAGCCGCGGCCAGATGCAGAGGAATATCGTCTCCGCGGTTGGTGGCGTTGATGCGAGCTCCTCTCTGGATGAGCATCTCCACCAACTTGAGGTGGCCTTCCTTGCAGGACCAGTGCAGCGGGCTGAATCCATGGTCATCTCTACAATGATAAAAAAAGTATTAGCAATATATTAGTTGTATAGTTATTACATAGAATATTAGAGAAAATGATTTAAAAAATCATTTTCTCTAATATTCTATGTAATTTTTGATGTTACTCTTAACAGCACTTGGCAGGGACACTACAGAATCTCTTTTTCAGGCACCTGGGTTCTCTTCACCTAAAAATCCGTCGAAAACAATACATACAATGTACTCCATGGAGCTTTAAAACCTGTGACTACAATTTTTTTGTGCACTAATGAATTACAAATCAATAAATTCAATAAAGACAATAATTTCCTCAGCATGAGACCAAGACATGAGGAGGCTCATAAAAGCCCGTTCAAATGTAATTAAATACAGGCGGACCTCGACTTTCGTACATTCGACTTTCGTACAATTCGCTATTTTGTACATTTTTGTAAAAATTATATTATTTTTTTTGGCGAAAATTCAAAAATGTTTTGTTTTCGTGCAGTTGTTTCCCTGTCGCACTATGTAATGAATATGAACGAGGTCCGTACTGTGAAAAATGTTACGTTCTGTTCGCATATATGCATTAACATACGAGCGCGAGCGAATCCGAACGTGCGTTTGTAATAATTTGTACACTCCCGTCTGACCTCGATACGTTTAGTCTTGCGTATCGAGGTTAGACCAGCGCACGTACGGGTACACTGTTATGTGAGTTTTGTTTTTAATATTCCCTACCCGTTTTAACATGAGTGAGAAACTAAGAAACTGCGAAGTAGATATTGCTAAAATCAAGAACCCATAAACTTTATACAATAGATACGAAGATGGATATTATAAAACGGTCTGAAAATGGAGTCTTATGCTTCAATAGGCCGTTCGTATGATATAAGAAGGTCTACGATATGTTCGATATTAAAGAATAAAGATAGAATTAAAGAATATTTAAAAAAAATGGAAATATAACATCAAAAATTATTTCCAAAAGGCACGGCATAGTGATGGATGAAATGGAGAAATCTTTGTGTTTTTTGGATAAGTAATCAAAATCAAGAAAACATCCCTATGAGTACTTCAATGATTCAAGCTAAGGCACTTGGTTTGCATAAAGATTGGAAGGCTAGACTAAACGAAGATTCTAACACGGTGTTTCATGCAAGTAATGGCTAGTTTTTAAAATTTAAAACAAGGTATTCTTTACACAATATTAAATTCACTGGAGAATCAGCTGATGCGGATGAAGATGCTGCAAAAGACTTTATTTCGTCATTGTCCAAAATTATTGCAGATGGAGAATATACTTCTAGTCAAATATTCAATGCAGATGAGACTGGTTTATTTTGGAAGAAGATGCCTAATCGTACATTCTTATCAAAGGACGAATCATTTGCCCCGGGTCATAAACTGCAGTAAAAACCGATTGACATTGCTTCTTAGTGGAAATTTAGCTGGTGATTTAAAATTGAATCCAATGTTAGTTTATGAAGCAGAAAAACCTAGAGCATTGAAAGGGAAAGATAAAAAATTGCTTCCAGTCATTTGGAAATCCAATAAAAAAGCCTGGGTTACTGCTTTAATATTTAAAGATTGGTTCACTCCACATTTCGCACCAGCAGTAAAACATTATTGTGAAGTAAATAATTTACCATTTAAAGCATTATTAATCTTAGATAATGCTCCAGGACACCCAAAATCTCTACAAAATTTATACCCAGAAATCAATGTTGTGTTTCTTCCCCCCAATACTACGTGTCTCATACAACCCATGGACCAAACGGTGATAGCTACGTTTAAACGATATTATATGCGGTCGATAATGAATCAGGCCATCAAGGCAACTGACATGGAAGGTGGGCCTACATTAAAACATTTCTGGAAGAATTATAACATACTGAACGCAATTAACAATATTGGAGACGCATGGGCTGAAATAAAAGAGTCAACAATGAAAGGTTCATGAAAGCAACCATGCCCACAAATGATGAGTGATTGACACACTCGAAATAGTTCACCTAATGAACGAACTAAACCTAGATGTTAACAGTGAAGATGTTAATGAGATGATTGAATCTCAAGAGAACGAAAATACTATACAAATTGAAAGTGAGGAAGAAGAACCAGAAAAAATCATTAAGACCTTAACAATAAAAAACATGAACGAAGCTTTTAAGCATCTCGAGACATTTTTGAATATTATGGAAAAATGCGATCCCAATGGAGAACGCATATCTCAAGTGCGTAGGGTGATCCATAATAGTACTGCATGTTACAGAACTCTATGAAGAAAAGAAAAAAGTAGTAAAATACAATTAACCCTTGGCAAGTTTATTAAGAGAATTTAATTTTTATTTAATATGTACTTAGTTTGTAATTTTTAATAAATAAACATTTTAAAGTACAATTTTTGGAGTTTTTTTTTTTTGTACATCCCTCTACTTACTAGGGCTCAAGAACTGGCAAACAAAGCATTGGCCGACCCCCTACAAGATGGACTGACGATATAAGAAGAATAGCGGGAGTGACCTGGATGCGGAAGGCGGAGGATCGAAGAGGATGGAGACTAATGCAGGAGGCCTACGTTCAACAGTGTACGGACACAGGCTGATGATGATCCCTCTACTTTCGGACATTTAACTTTCGTACACATTTTCAGGAACCAATCATGTACGAAAGTCGAGGTCCGCCTGCAATTCAATTTTTAAGAGACTTTTTTTAAAGTGTTTCAATAAAATTATTATTTTTCAATATCCGCTAAGTATATTTTAATGATTTGGATGTTTAAATGAAAACCATGAAAAGAAGCACGAAATTAGGAAAAAATATTACATTTAAAATATATATTTTTTTGTGATCGGTACGATCCTTGCCATTTTTTTCAAAGTGTTGATACGCCAACATTATATACAACATCCCAGCATTCACGCATCATTTATTTTTACATAGACTTACTTTGAATGGGTAAAAAATCTTTTTTCGTTAATACGCTACGACTGGTATTTTATGGGAGGAATCAGATTCACACAAACCAGGGATATTTAAAGTAAAAATAATAATTAATTAGGTTAAGTTTCCATTTTATGTGCTAATTATTCATAGTCCTAATCATAAATTTGCATGTTACGACCATCTGCTACTACTACTATTATTTAACTAATTATTTTTAAAAACTATTAAATTTAAACATCAACCATTTCACATTAATTCCTGGCAGTATTGAATAAATTACTGACATTTTAATTTTATAACTGTCCACATTGGTACAGACACAGTGGATACTACCAATTTATTTAATATACTGCCAGTTTATTTATGTTACTGCCAATTCATTTAATTTACTGCCAAAACCTTGATTTAGTTACTGTACAAATAAATACAAACCTTTACCATTTTACCAATAAAAATGCCATTTTTTCATACAATATATGATGACTTTGACAGCGAAATACTTATGAGTTATTTTTTCCATGAAAACATGTATTTTTTAATCCAAAACTAGTGATTACAGTTTGGTTAGGTAAAATAAAACCAGCATGGACTTTCCAGAATATTCATGACATTTCGACGATAGGTCAAAAAGTGTGAGGAATGGAATTTTTAATTGTAAATCAAACTTTGATAAATGTAAACTAAGACTATTTTGCACTATTTATAACATAGTTTTGATTTAATACATATTTTTTACACCTAGTAAGATTTTTTATACCTACTAAATAATTCAAAATATTTTCCAGAATTCACATCACTCCCACAATTTAAATCTTTGACATTTAAATACCATTTTTTTTACTTTACATAACCTAACTTTGTTTCAATAAATCGTAAGACGGAACACACCTATATTTACAATAAGTTTTTACAGGAAATGGTGATCTCACCTTTAGACTTGTCATCACAAGAAAAAGTAGAACATTCATAATAATATTTGCAATACAGTGATAAATTAAACATACATTTTACGATAAAAACGTATTCTAATTCATTGTAATTTTAGTGTAAGCCTTACATGAGTTAAATAGGCAGATAAATGACTAAAATTCAATGGCGCGATTTGCATAAACACCATTAAGAAATCATCTCTTATTGCATTATTATCCCACTGCCCGTTTCTACATCCCACCTTTTTAACAAAATTACGTCATGGACTAGATATGGAACCAGCTGTATGTAGGCGTGTCTAATGTGCCATAAATGGCAATGGTCGAGATAATTATATCAGAGAATGCGAGATAACGGGCCAATTTTCTATCTAAAAATGCACATAGAAAGAAAAATTATCGTGTTTTACCCCAAGTTCATGTCATGTTCAGTGTCGTCGAGCCAAACCCTCACTTGCATGGCATTTCCTTCACGACACCAATGGAAGATGTCCTCCATTGCGGATTATATTCACTTCTTCACTGGTTACACTAAAAAAACTTCACTGCACTAAAGCTTGTGCTCATATAAACACCCCGCATATATTTTGTTGGGCGTATTTCAATGGTTTACTCTAATTAAAACTAATAATAAACATGAAAACAATCCGTGACATTACAGGCGCCTGCTCCACATTCAGTGTTGCTAGGAGAATTGCTGAATTTGGAATATTTAGTTTTTTTACCTTGGTATGAATTTTGTTTTGTGACAGCAAAAATTAGAGATGTACAACAATAAAGGCAAGAGGTAATTATTTATTGTTATTTAATTTATAATAATAATACGCAAACAGCGAGTTTGTTTAAGATCTTGGTTACTTGGTCGAAATATCGGAGAGAAGAAATTCGCCACACACGGCTAAGCCCAAAAGCCACAATAACTAAAACTTATGTTTACTGTATTTCTTGTATGGTTATATATATTTGTGTGAAGTCTTAAGATATCAATTATTTATTATAAAACGTGGTTAGCGCTCTTCTAGAACTTTGCTCATTTTAATATTTACAATGATAAACTTGAATTCGTCGATAAACAATGCTACTAAAATCTGTTCAAAGTTTTGATTTAATAGAGCATTTTTAACCAGATAAATTAGTGATTTACACAGGAAATTAGAATTGTACCCTAAATAAAACTAGTAGTTTCTAACATAATATTATAGTTAATCGCTTTTACAATATTTCATAATGAACAACTTTGCATGATTAGGTATTCGTTATAATTTACAAGACACATCACTATGGTGAAGGCAAAAAAAAAACTCGCGCCTTTTTAACCCAACAGTTGTGCTTCTGTCACATGGCGGCTCAGTTTACACCTCACATAACAACAACAAACTAGCAAAATTTCGCTATTGAAACTTAAACATTGCACATAACAATCAATTAAAGTAAACCTTTATTTAATCCGCAATGAATAATCAAATTGACATTCAAGAAGTGACCCCTGACGAATGGCTGGCTAATGAAGAAACATACAAAGTTCTATTAAAAAATCCAGTGGAATGGAACAAAGTAAAACGGATTTTTTGTTGTTGTTGATATTTACAGTTTAATTCTTGTTTTTGTTGTTTTGTTTGACCTTTCTTTGACCTTGTAGGTTCCTCTTATAAACTGCAATGCCCTGCACCACTTCCAGGATGGGCGACTGGTGAGGTTCAGGGGAATGATCCAGGATATGCACAACCCAGAGTTTTACTTTGAGAGCTTTGAGCTGGTCAACAAAGTAACCAAATGCTCGAGAACAGCATCTGGAAAGTACAGGGATACGGGAGACGTTGGTGTAAGTAAATGTTTATCTGTATAAAGGCAATCTGATAACCTATAATTGAACTTGCCTTGTTTCAAATTGAGTCATTTTCATTCGATGTAGTACATAATTATTTATGTATAACACCACATTGAATGTAGGTACAAATGAGTAATAAAGTGTCCCTATCAAAATAATTTATTGCGAGAATCCTAATTTTTAACTGTAGTAACTAACATCGGACTCATTACTTGGCCTCCTTAATAAAGTAATAATTCATTAGATTTTGTAAATCCATAAAAAAAAAAATTACATTCTTGGAATGTGGTGTTGTGTCAAGTTTATTGTGCTCCATAGAGTTTTTTCTGGAAAGATTCCATGATGTTCCATCTAAGTAGACCCATATGGTAGAGGTGAGAGTTACTTAAATGTATATTAAAAAAAAACACTTTTTAAATATTTTAGGCTGATGAATCAATAAATTATGCTGGAGTACCGACGAGTCAGCAGCGTCAGACTATGATGACAATTTCGCTTCCCGGCCTCAGTAAATGGGCACGAAAGGCCGAATATGATAAGCATATGCTGCCGCATTTGCTCAACCCTCCATCCACGTCGAAAAACGGCGATCCCAGCACCAATCTGAAAAGATCTCTGGACGATGCCACTAAAGATGAGGTGTTCGGGTCCATGGATACCGGAGAGAGTGCTGACGGTTGCAACAAAGAGAGGAAAACAACTGTCAATAGAAATAACCAAGTTCCACTCGTGTCGCATGAGCATCTTTTGAATTTCCCATTACCGGATGTAGCAGGGAAGGTTTCCATGATGAAGGTAATATAACATGGATTTAAATTTTTATTAGAATATTTTTCAATACTCTAATCTTCTTTTATAGATCGTTGACTATATTTCAATATTATTAGTAATAAAATACACACATAAAATTATACACCAAATTTTATACGCATCAATTCATTCAGAAAAAATATCGGCAGACGCAGGATTCGAACCACGAGCCTTGCAACCTTTGCTCTATTCTTGTACACCGCGCAGTCCACATGACTATTCCCCGCCTGAGTATATACACGAAAGTTGATGTATTTATAGAGTATATTATAGGTGGAGATGTGTAGGGAACATTCATGTCCACGCAGACTTACTGTATGAACCAGGCCACTTCAGTAATATGTATTGTACCTGACATAGTTATGTGATTCTAACAAGATGGATAATTAACATTAAACTAGTACAATGGTGTTTTTGTATGAAGTCATAAGGGCAAAGGCCTCCTGAATATTTGCATTTTACAATGTAACAAATAATTTATGTTCGTTTGTCTGCTTCATTAAAAGATTGACGAATTGAATAATGATAAATGTAAAGTAACTTCATTTCTCAAAAACTTAAAAATCAAGTTATGGATTATTACATTGATTACAACTGATCATAAACCACTAACTAACACTAAAAATGATTAAATTATGATTATTTATTATTTTATTGTAGCAAGCATAATAATATATTTAACAGCAATATAAAAAATGTCTCGTGTTATTTTTTTACTAAGATTGAAAGTAAAAATATTGTATATTATAATTCATTCTAGGTTTATGATGACTACGAGAATTTCAAACTCAACGATATGGTGGAGGTTGTTGGGTTTCTGTCCGTGGACCCGGTTCTGGAAGGAATCGCCGGCAATCAGGAAGAGGAAATGGATGTGGAGATCCTCACCCATAATCCACCTCCCAGCCTGGTGCCTCGCATCCATGCAGTTCACATCCAACATCTATCACACTCCAACCCTCTGCTTGGAAGTCAACAGGAAAAAAGTAAGAATAAATATTAAATCTTATAAAATTTGTTATTGTCATATTTTATTTATCTTATCGGTTTATTTTTTTTATTGATATTTTTATTATTTATTATAGTGACGCCTCTATCCATCGTTCCTCAAATAAATGTTTTCCCGGATTCGTTGTTTATTTATTCTACTTCGAATTCAATTCATGCAAAAATTTATGCCGCATTTGTTGTTTTCCCACATTCATATATTTTTTTTAAAAATAAAATGCTTTATTTGATTTTTCAGTTGATCTTGATATAAAGGAAGCCACTGATTGTCGAGAACCATTAAGAGATCTTTTAACAAAGCTGCTGTTTGGAGATTCCCTAGCAGCTGACTATCTTATTTGTCATCTTATATCGAAAGTGTAAGTTTACATTCAATGTAACTTTTGCCATGGATATTTAATTTAATTTTCTTGTGAATACTATTAAGTAATGTTCTATTATTTTTTAATTTTATATGTTATGATTTTGTTTTATTTTAGATATCTTCGCAGAGATGTTCTCACTCTAGGAAAGTTCACTCTTAACCTGTCTGGCATCCCGGCCCTACAGCACCCAAAGTACACAGAACATCTGTACAGGATAATAGAAGAATTGGTCACAAAAAGTTACTATTTACCTCTCAGCATTGATAACATGAATACCATGACATTTCTCCCAAAGTTAGTATATTCACATTTGAATAATGCTCATCCGCACCTATTAATTATGTATTTATCACGGCAGCCTAAGATAACATCAACCTGGTTGCAGAATATGATAGTTTTGTGTTTAAAAATTTTTTGGAATTGATGCATATGGAAATTTATGTATGATCTCATTTTTTGAAAATAGTGTGAACGATTGCAAATTTTTGTAGTTGTACTATGCTAGAAAAGGAATTCACATAAATCTAAAAATTAAATATTTCAATCTTCTGAATTAAATCTATTGTTTTTGCAATTTGTTTTTACTATTACATATAATGCATTTTTTTTTTCAGAAAAGATTATGACTGCAACAGACTGACTAGTGGAATTCTGCAGCTGAGCAAGAATACTCATTTAGTTTTAGACGAAACGAAAATGCAACCAGGAAAGCTGGACCCAACAGGAGTCAGCAATATCACTGCTCTGGGCAACATGATCCAGTCTCAGAAGATACAATACGATTTCAAGTTTTACAACATGGATTTCGATTGTGATATTCCCACTCTAGTTCTCTCTGAAGGAAAATCATTGTTGCCAGTACGTAAAAAATATTTATTTATATTTAACCGAATTCAGAACTGATGACATTTTAAGAATATAGTGAGAGAAAAATAGATGCTAAAATTGACATGTTTGAAAAGAGTGGAGTCTGATAAACTGATGACGTTTGAGGTATTGTAATATAATTTATTTAAAGGCTAAATGTTTTATTCTTTTACAGAGTGATTTTCAAGTTCCAATTGTTAGTACATACAGTGCCGACGTATCGTGTCTGGAAATAGCAAAGGAAATTGTTGACGAGACAAACTATTGTATGAATAACGAATTTCTAAATAAAATTAGAGTATACTTAACAACAGCCCAGAATGCCGAATACTCCATAACTGATGAACCCAAGGTAATTTAATTCATTAGCTTAACCATTATGACTACGCACACTTATTATTTTAAACTAATAAGTGTATTAAATTAAAATTGTTTTTATACATTTTCATTTCTCAACCAAATTCTAAAGTAGTATGATTACTTAACTGCTGTTCACTTTGTAACTGCTTCCAATTCTGTGGTAAGAGCTCAAGAGAGAGATGCAGTTACTAAGCACTCTTGCTTTATGAGTAACATGATTTTAGTGAGTTACACCGAATGTAGGTGTAAAAACGGACAGAAGTTAACATTTAAAAGTATCACTTCACCTATAATAACAAATATATTAGTGATTGAGAATGTTATCATTCAAAGTATAGTAAATTGTATGTAAAGCGGAAGCTGATCTGTATACTATAATATTGGTCTGCACTGGGGGTGCATTGTCTGATCATCCTCGAATGCTAAATAACATTTATATATGATATCACTACAAAAAATATATTTTATCTGTATAAATATTCTTCTGTAGTTATTTTTTAAATAAACAATATTTATATGTATACTTTTTTGTTATAGTATGTTCAAGATGATTTTGTAGCGATGCGCAGAAATGTTAATGGAGTGATGCAGAACGCCACTCAAGATGACTTGCACAAACTCTTGGTGCTGGCGAGACTTGTTGGACTCTCAAGGGGATGTCACACCCTCACCGAGCAGTGCTGGAACATTGCTAAGAGCATGGAAGAACACCGTCTTGCCAGACTGCAAAAATGATAGTTTCTTAAAAGTTCACTTTTTTTTTAATCGAGGACTATATTTTTTATGCAGTTTCGTTCAATATCATGTAAATAAATAGTTATATATATATAAAAAAGTTTTTTAATGTTTTTTATTAACATTTCAATAAAATATATGTATGCCATTTTGTCTTAATTATTTGTAAAATTATATTATCTTTGATTATCATTTGAAAGAGTAAATATAACATTTTAATGTATTTGTTCAATTATTATAAGACATGTATTTTATTATATTTTAATGTCTCTGAATTCAGAGTGTATCTTAAATCAGTTAGTGACAGTAGCCACAACATAAACAGACTTAAGTTTGAAAAAAAACAAATGCCTGAGAATTTATCATATTTCTATATTGTTGTAGCGACTACTAAAAGCTATTGTATTAAGCAAGGAAACTCACCATCAACAGCTCTAAGCGGCTGAACTTATTATGTTAATTTATATTTTATCTTTTCACTGTTTCTTTATTTTTCTGTGTTTTCTAAATTGTTCAGTGTTAAGTATGTTAACTAGGTGTAAGTTTTTGCTCATGTGAAAAATATATATCTTATGTTTTAGGAAATTTCATTTAATATTAACCAATAAAATAATGTAGCTTAAGTCAAAGATAACTCTGTCTGTAAACTTAATATATATACTCAATTTATAATTTTATGTACTTGTATCTCAAGTTAAATAAGGATTAAAAAAAAAAAAAATTAAGCGGGGAAGACAAAAAGAAGTTCATACACATATTTTAATCTTCTGAACGCAGTGCCTTTTTGGTAGATATTTAAAGCAATTTTTGGGCAGATTATAAAGACTAATATATTTTCTAATAAACAAATATATTAGATATCTCTTGTAGTTTGTGACTGGAAACCAATATATTTTATATTTAGTTGTAATAAGAGGCTACAAATGCCATGTAAAGTTCATGATCGCCCTAAACTTCATATGTAATGAACGGGTTATTATATGACTTTTTTAGTTATAATTGTTTATTTGTCTTAAAATATAGATATCTAATTCATATGATTTGACAAAAGCGTCGAAATATGTTAATTTTTGTATACAAAGTAAATTGTAAACACGTTAAGAAATTATGCAGATATGATATTTGTTATTTTTTATAAGATATTATTTAAAATGTAGTTTTCTAAACTGATTATTCTTTGAAACGAGTTCTATAATTATCTAGAATAGATAAACTATATTCTTGTTGATCCTTAGGTATTATTGCAAAAAATGAATTGGCCGTGACCTGTTGCGTGAGTTTGCTATATTTATAACTGGCAATACTCACTGTCAAATTGTGCAACTTTTGACGTTAGCCGTGGGACGTGTCAAAACATTTATGTCAATAATAATGTGATTGTTTTCATAAAAATGTCAGGAACTTTCAAAGGATTTACCGAAAAGGATATCGAAAACATTAAGAACGTCAAAAAAGGTATTTATTCAATGCAAACATATAAATACTTTTAATTCAAAAGAACGATATAAGAATAACAATTATGTTTATACAAAATTCCCACGCTCTCGCTAATGATTGTAGACGCCGATTAAAAGAACTGTAAATATTTCTTAATATGAAAAGTTATATTCACTGAGAATTCGTTTACAGTATTCGTCTAACGTGCAAGTAAAGTTATAATAAGAAGTTTTATTAACTTAAGTTAGGTTATTTCGTTGATATTTGTTTTTAGCACACGAAGTACACATTTGTTACAAGAGTGAATCATTAAAGTTTACAACGAATGCTTCAAAAGCTTATTGAATTTTGTTTATTCATTTCTTAGTGAATAATAATAATAATATATTTGCAAGAAAACTTCTCAAAATATTGCCATGATAGATATGTGTGGGTGTAATGACCTCACATAACTTGTTTTTGGATTCATACCATCTCAATAATTAATGAAATATATTTTGACCAAAGTTGATGATGTAATTGATATATCATCCTTCCTTTTTTATAAATTATTAAAACTATATCAGTCTTGAAAAGTATTTTTTTATCTTATATTTTATCTTTCAACAATAATGTTAATTTTAAAATAATGATTACATGCAATATTTTTATTTCTAGATTTGTTACAAAAATATTTTAAATAATTCATATAACCTTAACTTCTTCTTCGTCATCTCGTTTTCACTTCTTTAATGTTGAGGAATGTCATTAATGTTATACTTCTTTTAGATCATAGGCTCCCAAAAATATTTCTCCAAGAGCTTTGCGGAGCACCTAGAACATGCTTGCTTGCAATACTTAGCCATTTAGAACCAAAGACTTAGTTATATCTAAAATGAAGATTTTAACATTATTAGTGTAAAAATAAAAATACAGTGATTATAGGCTTCATTTAATTGTATATTTTTAAATGAAGATTTTTATTGGTAACAATATTATTCAATATATTTATTGATTAATTTTTAGATGCACCTGTAGCTGTGAAGAAATCTGCACTAAAAAACAAACCAGTACCACACATGGTAACACTGAAAAAGATGCCGGAAGAAAAGTTTGAGATAATCGATCCCAAAGCAAAACTGAGTAAAGATAAAGAGCCCTTGGAGGAAATTAAATTGTCTCCACCAAATGAAAAAGATGCCATTGATCCTGAAGTTGTCCAAGAAAAGTCTCCGATTTCTCTCATGAATGAGGCCAATAACAACTATGACAATGATACCGAGAAGGAAAATAAGATCATTGATGAGATTCTCGCCTATAAGACATACGATGCCTTGGGCCTGGAGAAACCAATCAATCTGGAAGAGTTTCAAGTACACCAAAAGCTGATTGAGGAGCAAAACAGGAAAAGAAAAGAAATGCTGGCGAAAGCCTTGGAAGATAGGTCAGTGATACCTTAATTATTTTGGCAAACCATCAATCACAATATATATTATTTATTTGGTGTTTCTCTTAATATAGTTATTTTAATTTGTTTCAGATCAAAACAAACTGCTGATGAAGCGTTACGGTTGGAAAACATCAAGAAAGAACTGCAAACACTGGATGCTCAGCTGTCTGATGACGTTTCCATATTGAGGAAGAAAATTGACAAAGCTAGTCTGGTGTATAATGAGACTGAGTTAGTTTAAATTTATGAATTACTTTAATATAAATTTTAGCATTATGTATCTTTACTAGTAACCTTCTAAACCTATTTAAATTTGTCACACAGTGATCATTTTATTTTCGTTTAATTTTTACCACTCTTTTGAAGCACAATGGAATTATGAACTCGCTTGTAAATTTATTTGGTGTTGTAATTTGTTTGTCACCTATTTAGTGAGCTTTGGAACTTTGTAGTACTTTTTAAATTAAATAATTACTTATAAGTTTTATATTTTTCATAACTTTTGCATATTTTGATTTCTTAAACTTTGAATTCATTATAAATGATTAGAAATGAAAAATTTCCAAAAAAGACCAAGTCGAATGTCACTTTCTATTACAACTAAGCAACAATGCATTTATTTTATATTATTTAAATGTATTTTATGTTATATTTTTGTATATTTTGTATTTCATTAATATATACATCTGTTCAATATCCCAAATATCATATTCCCACACATAACCTGTGTGCCTGTGGACTCTTTTTACAAAAAAAAATTAGGAATTGGTTATTTAAAGAATTCTTATTACCTGTTTTTAGGTACTCATTTTAATATTGGTTTATATTTTTAAATCTATTAAATTTATTTTTACACATGTTGTTAGCAAAAAAGAATGTTATATCATGATAAATATCTTATTCTGTATAGATATCTTGGAAATATTAAAACTAAATTTTTATCTTCAATTTACACTTAAATGCGTACCAATAGATGTTTATTTTTTACCTGCAAACTTGTCAGCTTAGTGTTTTTTTTTTCTATAATTCATTCTAAGTATTTTTTATTTTACATATTGTTATATCCCCTTTTTTCGGAGATTTTTCGAGTGTTCGAAAAACTGTTCATCAAACAGCTGGAAAGATTGATATTGAAGATTTAGAATTAAAATTTAAATAATTTAATACATTTATGAAATGAATGGCCCCTCACTTATTTTTATAAATAATATTTTTTAATTCGTTTAAGTAATAAACTATAAATAATTACAGGAAAAATTATCACCGAATAGAAAAAGAATTTCTTGCCGCAAAGCTGTTGCTACAGAAAGAAAAAGAGAAGAAAGAACTCCTGACTGAACATCTGTGCACACTTATTGCTCACAACGAGGATCGTAAAGCCAAGAAACTGGAATCTCTAATGGACCAACTTGTGTACAACACTGTGGAGCCAGTTCCCCAGAAAATAAGTGATGGAGTGTGTGAACAGACTGGAAAAATGTTGGAGATGGAATATGGACAGGTTGTTATTAGAGATTAAATATGAATGAAAGATCTCTGGTTAAAAAAAGTAGGTATTTAATTGTTTAAAAACCCTACAACGAATTTTACAATTAAATTTGAATCGGTGCTATAATAAATAAAAATGCATTTTAATACAATTTACATTAATTTAAAAAATGATATTATTTACCCATTGTGTTGCTAATTTGTACAACTTTTTAATAATAAAATTATGAGTATTTTAGTTTTACTACTATTTTAGTTAAATAGGGTATTTTCACTACCTTTTTTGTATCGAGCAAGTGAAGAATATCTTTATTATTCTTTTTATATTAATTGCAATAGAAAATAATAATATATTACAGACATTCTAAACAAAAAAGTGATTTCTAAGCGATATATTGAAGTCCTGAAATATTTTACTGTTTCAAATACTTTTTATTTTTAATATCAAATAATAATTAAGAAATTGTAGAGTGTACATCATATATATAATTGGTCAAAAAAGAGTGAAAATACACTATTCGCTGGCAATAAATAAAGGCTTTAGTTGTAATTAATTCTATATAACCTAATATATTTTTGTACAAACATTTTAATATAAGAGAGATTTAAACTAAAACAATAAGCATCCCATTCTTTGCCATCATTACACATACACTTTCATAATATCTTTCTGTTGTTATTAAGTATATTAGATGAGGCTTTAAATACAAAGATATGTCAACAGGGCCCTCCAGTAATGTTTTGCTACTGTAGCAATATTTCATTACAAAATATTGACGAGCATATTAACAAAATAAGCATGATATAAAAAGTGGCATCAATCATAATATTTAAGATAAAATTTTTGTTGTTTCATTCATTAAGATACTTTTGTTCCATGTAATTTAAACTTAAACTTCATTTTTAACGACATTTTTTACTTAATTTTTGTAAAATTTGTCAGAATATTTTCATATGTATTTATACAAAAAGGCAGTTCATCAGATATTAAAAGTGTATTAACAATTTTTGTGAAAACTATTCAACAAGGGTTATTTTAATGATAGTGAATATGACGCGTGAGTCATTTAAATAAGATTTTTTATTTGCTCATAATGTCAGTATTTTACACATTGATTTTATATGAAGCCTATGAAAATATTTTACATGTATTTTTAATGTGCAAATACTATAAAGCAGTATTTTTAAAGATATATGTAAGTGCTGTATTATTATAATAAAAATACTCAATGTTTTGAAATGACATTCTAATATGAAAAAAGTATGTAACATTTGTAAAAGAGATTATCTTGTATGACATAATCAAAAAAATATACAGTCATTTTCCTCCATTTTATATTATTTGTGTAAAATAATGTTTGTTTAGAATTTTGTTTTTATAAATTTGTATAAATGTGATGAATATGTCTGCAGTGATTACCCTTGATAAAACTATTCTATTTACTTTAGGATGTAGCCCAGTGGTAAGGTATTAACTACTGGGTGAGTAGATAACAATAAGCCGAAAAAACAAACATATTTTAAACTATTACAGACACAGAAATTCAATGTACTTACACCACTGATTATTATAATAATAATGTATATATATATCCGATTTTTGTATGACAATGTTGATGGCAAGATAATGCCATTTTATACAAATATTTGAGATAATTTTACGATTTGAATATTTCTTTGTTCTTTGGAAAAAAAGCAAATACATTATAGTAGAAAATAAGATAACAATATTTTTATACAATCTAACTAATAAAGAGTTAAGAAAAAAATATTTCTTTTATTTTTCCAACAATTTTATTTAATATTAAAATACTTTTTAATACCATAGATTTCATCTAAATTAGATAGGTAGACATTTTTGAAACATTCTAAATTTACGATTTCATATGAAAACTTTGTCATATTTTAATTAACACTATCCTTGAATTTGAAAATCAAGAGAACAGGAATATGCTTGAAATGGACCTTTAAATCTTTCTGGTAAGAAATATAGAGTGGAGAGAGTTCCTTATAGCATTCCCCTAGCCATTTTAAGGACCGACGAGTATCATTTTTCACGAGCCATTGTAGCATTCAGATGCCTTTTACTCCTTTTTTCTATACCAAACCTTCTATTACAGGGGTCGTCAACCTTTTTATGCCTAGCGCCCACTTTTGGCTATTTTTCATGGTAAAATTTCCCTACCACCCACCAACCTCGCTATATTTCAACTCGGTTTAAGGGTGGAAAAAATTCTAGAAGGAATGTAGGATATTTGACCAACGCTCACCGCCCACCACAGAAGCCCGTATCGCCCACTAGTGGGCGGTACGGACCAGGTTGACGACCCTTATTCTATTACCTAGTCTTACACTAAAAAATAATTCGACGATGTTCATAGGCTGGTTTCTCAGTCGGTATATGCAGGGCCCTATCTAATGTAATTTTCCATATTTCGGTGGAGTAGAACAAACTACAAATGTTGTTTATCATCTAGTTTTACACTAAAAGATGGTTGACAATATGTTATCCTAATAGTTCATTAGCTAGTTTATTGGTTTGTGTGTACCTGTAGGACCCTTTCCAATGATTTGTCACGTCTCGGTAGCTTGCATCTAACACTTTTATCCGTCTATCTAGATTTACACTAAAATGATCGTAGGATGCCGTTATGCGTTGGCGAACATCCTCTTTGCCGTATGCTATCCTCTTCCATAGGCTGGTTTGTCGGCAGGTCTGCGAAGGGCCCGGTCTACTGCGGCTGCCGCCTCGATAGGGGCCTTACGTCCCTCACGCTCCCTCCTCAGCAGCTCCAGTCCGCGCCGGGCCGCGCAGTGATAGCGCTGACTTAGGGACGCCTCGGAGCCCTTAACACGGGGAATATGCCCAGTGTACCCAGCAATTGGGGGGAACTCGGCAGAGATGTGGTTCTCTGAAAGCATACCACAAATATGTAATTAATAAAGAAGAATAATTTTGCTATAATCAGGATATTTTAGCTTGATATGTATGAGACTTTTATTGCTTGTTTTATAGGGATGGAGAAAAATGTTTTTAATAAATTGATATATACATACAGTAAATATTATCTTTATGACATTTCTCTCATCAATATCAAAGAAAAAATATATAATAGTAATAAAAATAATTCAATTAAATCAATTTTTATTCTTCTTCGAAATTTTTTGAATTTGAAGTTAATCGAATATTGGATTAATTTTTTTCCGCAAAGCGTCACTGCTTATTAAATCAGTTCACATGCTCAAGTTAGTGTATATGCGCCGTGTTTCGATCGATTCATGATCTTTTATTGTTATTACTGGTAATGTTCTTTTCTTACATTTTTATATTTTGTGATTCTACAATTCCGAAAAGACAAATAAAAACTGTTCTCAACAGGACATGTGACAAAGTCACGGCAGAAGATTGTGTAAAGTGGTGGATAAAATATAGTGAGAATGTTAAGCAGATTAGGATTACAATGAATTTTGACAGTTTATGTGAATAGAACATGGATCGACAGGTTGCAAGCAAACTCTCTGCGACTGGGCACGCGAATTAATACAAAGAAGATCCAGTTGCTGTGCAACAGCACCGAGATGCAGATCGTGTATTTACTAGTGCAGGTCAGACCATTAAGATTGTTCAAAGCTTCAGTTATCTCGTTGTATATGTCACTGACGATGGTGGCCTCCAGAAGCATCCCGTTTCCCCACTTTGGGACCGCTAGAGCGTCTTTTAATTACTTGCGTTTTTTCTGACATCCCAAATATAGTTTTGAGATACTATCATAAAGTTTCAGTAGCTAGCGTATATTTTCTTTTTAGACTGACTACACTATTTCTAGTGATGTGTCCGAAAAACTCTGGATTATCAATTTCGTACCTTTGTATTTGTTCTTATCTTCGTATTGATGCAGCGCCGTCTTCACCACGTCCCTCCTGTGAATCGGTTCCATCTTGGGTGCGCTTCTAGACCTGGCATATCTCTTGTCAGCGTCTCTCCTCCTCCTCATCTCCAACTGCCGTGCGCTGAACTCTGTCATGCTGTCATCGGCGGCTCTCCCGTAAGACTTGCCGTAACGGAAGTTCAATCCGGGAATAAAGCCTGTGTATCCCAGAATGTACTTCCCACCTCTGCATGAGCTGATGTCGTTGTAAGCTTCAGGAAGAACAGCTTCGCGGGCCTGAGACAAAGGCTTGTGGAATGCGTAGTCCTCGGGGCGGTATATGGTTTGCTTCCTGCTGAAAAATGCACAAAAAATCACAATCAAGTCTATATATGTCTGAAATGTGATGTTGGCAGGAGTATCTTCGATCGAAGAATTAATAATTATCTTGCCGATTTCGAATACGTAATTCAAAGCAATTACATAGAAAATTCGGTTGGGGATCTTTGTATTGATATATTGTATTGATGTTTTGTTTGTAACCCGAAAGTTGTTTTAGTGATGTTTGTTTGATAAGAATTTGGAGGCAGATTCATTAACGATGCACATGTTCTTGAGGGATTAATTAAATATTATTTTATTGATTTTTATAAGAAAATAACAATAAAACCAAAATCAAAACCTTTCACTCTAAAATCAAATGATATATCAAGGCAAAATTTTAATTTAAATTTTTAATAAATGTACATATCCTTGGAAAATATTGTCATTCGATGATTAATAATTCTGGGGATATAGGTATTACACATTTTAAAAACACTTTCTAGAATCTAGATGAAACTGCATTAAATTGAATACGAAAAGATCGCTTTACATTAATTAAATATTCTTATATCCTGTTACCATTTTAGATTATTTGAGTGAACAGTATTAAATATGAAATAGAAAAATTAAAATAATAGGTATTAAAATTCAAGTGAAAAGTTATCAAGTGCATTACGAGTATTTTTTAATTTTTTTTAAATTTAGTCATTTATTTTTTCCCAGAAATAATAAAACTGTTATTCGCGCATCGTTGTGTGATTGCCTGAAAATTTATTTCGTCTTCAAAATATTTTTTTCACAAAATATCAAATAAAAAGAATTTTTCAAAAATCTCAAATTGATTTTCAAAAAATAGCGCAAATTTTCGTTATCGCCAGGAAACGTCTGATTTATATCAAAAGCCATTTTGTTTACTGTGAAAATCATATGAATTCGGAGGAATAAAGTTAATTTGATTTTATTAGTAGGTTTGATCATAAATCCAAAAATTGGATTTTAATATTTCCAAAATCATTAAAAAATGGTGGTTAAAAAAATGTATTTTTAGAAAACATGACAATTTATTTGACCTCAACCTTCCAAACGGAACAACAATAATTACATGCAAATGGTCGTCAGAATTTCAATTGATGAATGTACATAATATCTTTATTGACAATCTGTATAACGTAGCTAATGGGCATCATTCGCCCAATTATATCATTGAAAAATATTCTCCACGCATCTGACCCATTTACGTGCCCCAAACTGACCCACAGCTCACCGGCTACCTGTGGAATCGGACATCAATTTAACATTACCAGATGCAATAAAACTGATTAAAGTAGGTGTTTGTTTGCTTCACCAGTACCTAAACACAATACATTAATGCCGCTGGTGTCGCCAAAACGTATATTAACCGAGACATGGGTACAATTTGTGACATTAATTTTCCCTCTAATAAAAAACGTTCCGTCGAATTGGAATATAGGAATGATAAAGTACGGATTTATTATACTATGTTTTTGGCGCAATTTCATGTTTTCCAAATTGAATGAAAACATAAATCGTACGCATATTTGATTTTAATTTAAATTGTCGCCTAGGGAAAAACTTGATAAAATTTCAAAATTTTATGGAAAGCTATATTGTTTACAGTTTATTGAAGTAATATAGTATAAAGTGTTCAACACACGTGCGATACGAATTATTGTTTTTAAACATTAGAAGAACTTTATGAAAACATATTAATCTATATAGTTTTTCTTAATTCAAGCATAGATTTGTCATGACAATTAACGATACTTCAAAACTTTATAACACTACTCATATAAATAAGATAGAGTTATATAGATAAAGATGATTTCGTTTGAAATCTCTGTCTTCATTAATTTGAGCAGTCTTAAAACTAATATTGCTCTTGTGCATTTAAAGGTTACGTCATAAAATAAGCTGCGATTTGAAATTATTAGTCTTTGATATACTTATCACTAATATCATGTAGTCAAAAGAAATAAAAACATATCGAAATGACCCAAATATTCTCACAAAAGGGTCTGAATTCACCCAAAAAAGACATATGTATATTAATAATTAAAGTTATTTATAATTACGTATTATAAAATATAACGTAAAATAACAATATTCAAAAACTGAATTGAAATTAAAATTCTTTTAAAAAACTAAATATAAATATTTGCATTACGTAGGTATTATTTTACGCATGCAATCTTCTTAACCTATAAAAGTATTATCGTCTTATATTTATACTGCAAAAGACTTGCGAAATTAAACACCCATATTACGCTACCCCATAATGTCGTGATAATAGTTTAAATATTTAATTAATACCATTACTATTTACTAATGTAAATATAATTTAAAATATAGATTATTTTGATTTATTATTTGATGTTTGAATAGAACATTTCAAATTTTAATAAACAAGTAGGTAAATTCGTAAGCTAGTGAAGGTATACGTTATATTTATGGCTTACGCGAATAGTCCTTTTGAAGTCAGGTCTTGCATGATTTCCCTGGTGTTGGTCCCATAGCAGCGGCCGAAGCGAAACTTGAGAGTCGGGCAGTGGCCCGTGTACCTGCGGATATAAACAGATCGATAAGTTCAGCAGAATCACAACAAAGGAGCTGTGGTCACAATTGCACGGCGTTGAATTTTCAGACATTTTCACGAGATGTCAGAATGTACATACTATAGTATACATGCACGAGTATGTCACTTACAACACAGATTATTTATTTGCTCGCTGTACGTCTATCAGTAAAGTAGCATTTTATGCAGCGACTGAAATAAAAGTATGCAAGCCTAAAAACAATTTGAACGAGGTTACTTTTAATACAATTTGAATATCAAAAAAGAAGATCAATTGCATGTTCCATAAAGTATTTATGTTACTATTTTTTATTTAATAATGTAGAGATTTATTGTTGATAACGGAACTAATTAAAAACGCTTAAATAACAACTATGTAGATAATTTCGTAGGTTTTCACGGCCAGAAAAATTACGCAATTGTTGTAAGACACTGCCACGTAGATATAAATATATTATAAAAGAGGATCGTATCTAATGGGAGGGATAAATAAAATTATTTTTTAAAATGTAAGCATATACAGTAGAATGCCGACAGATGGTGATAAATATATTGCCTTCCAAATAGTTATGTGTAATTTTTAATTGTGGTGTTATTTATTATTTATTATATACGCATTTGGAATAAATATAATATTACTAAGCATTTTCTGGAATGTGTAATAACGGTGGGTCTTAACGATTTGAAATATAAATTTAAAATTGTTTTAAATAATTATTTTCGTCCATTTTCAATGCAAATTGATAGCGCCGCCCGAAGAGATTCGATGTAACATTGCATCCACGAAGTGCGGTGATTAAGTAATTGCTATTCCGAATTGCAGAGAACAGAATTGGAGAAAAGTTTAATCATAATTTTATCAAATGTAACTTTCTCCACCGCCGCAGGTGAGTTCATGAAACTTGAAAGGTTTTCTTCGAAGCCGAGCCGTGCGTGGCTTCTCTTTGAATAAATACCTGATAATGAAATTGTGGTAATGTAACGAAATTCACCGGCAATAATTGGAATTCCTCGCGCATAAATGATAAAATATTTCCTTTCAGCCGATAAATAATGAGCCTGAGAACAGATTACTTATTGTTGTCGAGTTGCGACGTTCCTTCTGATGTATTGGAACTTTTTTCGTAGTCGATCCGAGAAATTTCTTGTGGAGTGCATCGCATGTCGGCATTACAATAGAATATTTTTTGCACATCGTTCTTATTATGTCAGTTAAGTCATGCCGTCTTTCAAGACGACTGCGCATAATTTATGTAATTCGTTTATGAAGGTATCCTTTATTTTTAAATGTCATTCTATTGAGATTCACTTGAAAACAAGAAGATTAAATTTATTTTGTCGGTAAGTTAAACAACGCTTGAAAAACTGACTAAGCCATTACCATAACAAAGATCGCTTCATGTAGCTTAAAATTGAGATGTGGTGTGTTCGTACTGCAGTGGTATACGTAATTGACTACGACAATTTTATGGGCTCGGTCCTACATAAAGCTTTATGGCCGATGGATATTTGGATCTTAAATGACCTTCCATTTTTAAAAACGATAACAATTTTTGGGTAAACTAATACGACTAGAAAATATGTACCGGAAATAAAAAGCGAAAATCGCCATTTTCCCTGCATTTAATTGCTTGATGCTTTTATTTATCATATAAATTCTAAATTAAGTACTAATGTATACAAAGTTATGCATTTTTATATTTTTATTTATTTTATTATTTATGTATTTTTCTCATTGTTAACTATTAAAAATAGTGTTAGCAAATCTTAGGATAGAGCTGTCACTATTTAAAAAAAAATCGTTTTTAAATTTCTCCAAGATGGAGGACGTTTTCGTTTTGCCGAGCGGATTTCTCTTCTTCGTCCGACGCCGGCGAGAATGATAATTTTAGGCCAGTTAATAAAAATAAATAATTTAAACAGATAGTTACCGGCCTATTACATTACCAGACATCAGACGGGCAATCAGACTCGCCACGCTTGGGAAGTAATGCGTAAAGCCTCGGAGATTTTCACGGCCGCAGCTGCGAGTGGTGACAAATCGACTTTTATTTGGGTAATATATTTGTTCTCACGCATCCCGATGATCAATATTTCTGTAACGCGATACATGTTGTGCGGAAATCGAGGCGTGGACCGGCATACAAAATTCTATGAAAAGAGCGGATGTATCTCCTGGTCGGAATGGATAACAAATTTATGGGCTTCTGGTCAAATACAACCACTCTGACATTAATATATTATACTATATTACGTCAACAGTCTACCAAGTATAACTTAAAAGTACAACTTCAGTTTAATATTAAATTCTTTTATATATTCGAACTGTCGGGCTAAACACACGGTTTGTTGAAAAGCAATGTTGATTTTGTTCTCGCAATACCACTAATGGTATGTTTTTCTGTAATGGGTATATGCTTCAGAAATTATCTAAGAAATTAATTCACAAAAAACTCATATATTGAATATAAGCTCATTGAGTTTTCACGTCCAATTAAAATAGATTATTTTTATGGTCTTTTGAAAATGTTGTAGATTTTAATTTGTGAATAGATATCAACATCGCCAGACAAAAAAACAAGAAATCTAAACATGATTTTTTTACTGTATCATCTGTTAAAATGGAGAATTTAGTTAAATGCTTTGACGTTTGGGCAGAATGTTTCTACATCGACGTCGAGATAATTTATCACTTTATATTTTATTTTAAAGCATAAATTTATTATCTTATTAATAGACATATCATCATAAATCTATCATAACTATTCCTAGGTTTTTTTTATGTATATATTTATTATTATTTTTATTTTTTCGTTATGTTTTGATACACCTTATACGAGAATTTTCCTTTAATTTTTTTATCGTTTAGTTAATAGAGCGTGTTTTATTTCAATTTTTAAAGCGGTATTTGTGTGAAATTCAATGAATATGTTCGTAAATATTAATTTAGCTTTAAAGCGTTTTTCGTTTAAAACTAATTTAATCATAAAATATCCGAAACATTTTTTTTGATCATTTCATTTTTTCGGTGAAGTAATTCATTATTTATACTAAATTATACAGTTTTATTATCAACGTTGAATCATCAGTCATTTTTAAATGGCTTTTCGTCGAAACTGTTCTGAAAATCTATTTTCTTAGCTCTACAATCCACTGAAGACTCTGACTTTTCGTCATTCCACCCGGTTACTTTTTCTCATTTTCCCGTGTCACATCGATTGCTTTAAGATTTTGCTTTACGATATCCATCCACCTTAACTCAAGACATACATACTCGTAAAATATTTTATTTCCTTTTCTTTAATTCCAATTTGATAATATTTTGAAAATCCTTTTGATATTTCTTCCATTTACTGGACATGTTCAAGCATATAAAGGTAAATATTTCTAGTATTAGTACTTTAGTATTTTACTACGGTGGGTTAAATCTATATAACGAGTTGTCTCTTACGTATGAACGTTAAAGACTACTCTTATTTAACACATGGCAATACTTTATCCTCCAAATTGCATTAGTTCCGAGAAATCCAAAGATTTTTTTGAACCTTTCTCTCAAGGATAAGTTTTAGTTTCTTTTACTCATATGTAATGGATTGCGTCAATGTAATCAATGATACGAAAATAAGCTAAATTTTAATTATTATGTCAAGTTATGTAAATGAATTATATCACCATATTTTCTAGTATTAGAGTGTTGTATGATTACATTCTTGGCATGCAAGTTTGAAGTTTCGTGTCTAGAATGGAGATCCAGACATTTGATTACTCCAAATGCATTATCGAACACTCTAAATTTTACTGTTGCAAGATTCTGAACGCCATTATAGATTAATTATTATTTTCGTTTTAAATAATTAATGTTCTTTAAAATCCAATGGATTTTATCTAGCATGCTATGTAATTCCATAAACAGTCAACCCTCATATAATGCAAGCTTTTTAAACTTTGCAATAGAGAGTTATCCTTTAGTAGCGATTTTTCAAATAATGGTTCTACTAAATGATGCAGGCCTTTAGAGCATCGGGCTAATAATTATTTCTTATGAAGACGTTATAGAAGGGTTTGCTTTAATAATTTAATGGCAGTTTTATGAAGAACCTAGGATATTTTTACATTTGAGTTGATCAGTTAAATCATTTACCAACGTTGAATATCTATATATTTAAAGACAATGTGTATGCATAATGTTTACGTTGAGAAAATGCAATTTCATAAGGAACACATTTCAACTTGTTTCTCTAATCATGCAAATATGTAGCTATTTATAACGGTGTATCAGGCTACATGGCTATTGTGCCACGCTATATTACATCCTTCTATCAGTACAAATAGAATCCCACTGATGCTCCAATTTGCATTAGATTAGCATCGGTGCAGCAAAGTACTCAGAACGCAGTCAAGCGAAACTTTCCGAGATTTATTTAGCAATGAATAATTTCAGTTTAATGAAGTGTGATGTGAAGGTTAGATTACTTAGATGATAATAAGATCTACGTGTTGCAGATGATTGACACTGAAACTGATACCATTAATTTGATTGAAATATAAATACATATGTTATGATTATTAATTGAACAATTGATATGGAACCTTCGAATGTTATCGCACAAAAATAAAATTTCCATGAAAGGTACACCTTGTTTTGTAGACAGAAAATGACAACTTTTCACTGTACAAGCAGGATTTTATTTACTATATATTAAAAGCAAGTGTTCCATAACCCACAGTTAAGATATGTTATTTTTCGTAATAAAGAAATCTTTTCGTGAGGAAAAATGTTTGTAATATTAGTGTTTATGAGTATGTCTCAGCAATTATTTTCTTACGAGTACTTATAATATTAGGTACACAACATGATTTATTTCGGAACAATGGCAAAAATAATGTCAGCGCAAAATTTGTACGTGTCACTATAATTATTGTATGGTTTATTGTTAGAAAAAATAAAAAATTTCCGACATTATCGTTATTAAATTCATATCACGGGAACTGCTACAATTGCAAAGATCATTATCACAGTATTGTTTAAAATTGAACTTTATATCAAATGCACTTAGCTCGGGAGGTTTGGAAGTGTACGTATCTTAATCTTGTTTGGACTCGAGACCAGCTAAAATACGAGTAACATAAACGGTACATTGTACAACAATATGTTAATGCATGCATCGATTCACATTTTATTTGCATAAGTCTAGCCATTTCGCTCACGTGAAAAAGTCGTGCAGTTTCATAGCCAAGAAAATAAACATACGTAATAGACAATGTGTACATACGTTTTTTGAAAGATTGGTAGGTAAATAGGTTCAGCATTGAGGACCGTCGGTATATAATATATCCTCTGTGAGATAAAACCTCTTTAATTACATATAGAAAAGCCACGGGGCTTCAAAAAATGTATTTATAAATGTACATTCTGAATAAACATATCCTTTAAGGGGGGTTGTTATCAGATATCATTTTTCCATCTTTCTTTATCAAGGGGATTTTGGGGTCAGTGTATTTTTATTTTTTATTTTTTATTTCTATTTATTTAAACAAATATAAAAGAATACAGTTCAAGATTTTGGGGACAATAAATACATTCCTTTTTTCTTTTTTTTGTAAAATTCGCTTACCACGCCACTTAAAGAGGAATCTTGTGTGTGGCGTAGGTACAAATAAATATGTATTAGAGATATTACTTTGTAACAAAAACAATTTACTATGATATTGTATCATATTATTGTTTAGTCAGTGAGACAGCTAAGCTATGCATGTGTGTTTAAATTGATTATGTGATTAGGGTAATAAAATGGTGGTTTCCCAAAGTGGAAAAACTAAACACGAATTGTCTACAACCATACGTTAAGCGTGGAAAGATATGAGAACAGTCTGTTGTATGTCACTCGATAGTAACCAAATATTGTTAGCAGTCACGCCACTTAATTTGAGCTATCTTGCCACAATTTTAATCGCTTTCCGTTTTGTGAGCAAAACGACCTCTCGTCACGGAAACCAAACGCAAATGATCTGCGCGAAATCTTTCATTGCAAATAAATTTAACTTCATTAAATTCTCAGCAAATGTGTTGCTTGTTTTTTTTTCAAAACCATTATTCTTTGTACATGCATTATGTGCACTATCAAGCAATGTAATTACATTTGCTATGACGCTACATATGAAATGAAAAGTTTATACTTCAATTTACATACGTAATACTACAATATTATAAGAACGTCATCGAGACACTGTTGCTTTTAAAAAGAAAGTTTGAAATAGTTTTTCAAATTGCTAAATTAGTATTCATTATATACCTACCTTTGGTACATCACTATTTACTCATAAGTCATATCATAAGTAATTTTTGTTAACAGCAGTATAATAATATTATGGCGAGGCTAAAGAAGAAGCAGTATAATAATATAGGGTCCGACATCTAACGTTTTTTTTTCAACTAATGCTTATTTCGTGAATGGTAACACTTAGCTTATGTCTGATTTAACAGATAATTAGTATTATCTTTCCGCTGAACGAATATGGTTGTGTATACGCTTGAACAACGCTGGGAAATATTGCGACATTACTTTGAAAATCAGGCCATTTTTCTTCGAAAATGAGCAAGGAGTGGCCGTTACAGTCAATGGCGATCGTTATCGGGCCATTTTTGTTCACAAAAATTGAAGAGGAGGATATTGGCAACATTTGGTTTCAACAGGACGGCGCTACGTGTCACACAGCCGAAGCTACACTCGATGTTTTGCACCCCATTTTCAAAAAAAAAAAGTTATTTGGCGGACCCGTTACGATACTCAACAAAATTTAGTACGATTCCTGACTGTATAAATAATTCAATTTTATTTACTAGATTCAGGGCTTATATAAACGTTACATTACTTAAAATCACTGAACATAGGACAAACTACTTGTTATTTAATGGAAAATTAAAATAAAAAGCATTTTTTTAGATAAATTCGTTACATTTTCTTAACCCTTTCATTACGGCACGGTTTGAATACAAATTATGCTGTCAATGATAAAACTATATTTGAAGCATAAATGTACTTATCTTTGGCTATCAGATGATGCATAAAAAACTATTATAAGAAAGTATCAAAACGATATATCACGTCAGCCGATGTCAACGGTCGGGGAATCTTATGACGGCATATGCCGACAACCGATGCGAAATAGTTAACTATAAGCGATTTATTAAGGATTAACAGCTCACATATTAATAAACAAGTATGTGTGGATGTTTCACATTTTTTATCACTTCTTAACTAAAAAAATATTTGACAAATAGGTACATATTTCACTACAAATTATCACCGATTTGTTGCAAATAAGTTTCTATTGTTTCCCGAAGAAATAATATTTTTGTAACAATGTATGTTCGTTATCCACTTATTTAACAACTTATCAACTAACAAAGAATATGCAAAAAGCTATTGTAGAAGTTTTGATCGGTTGTTTTCTGTAATAAACAAAGTTTTAATGATCCCGGTTCAGAAAAAGAATAATGCCCGCAGTAGTACATCTTTCGTATTTACCAGGTTCATTTACCAGGTATATTACCGGCCATATCACGATTATTATAGAAATATATATTTTTGGCACATATACTCTTATTGCTTTATGGATAGATAATAAATAAATTATTCGTGTTTTAATTTATTTTTTATTTATTGTATTATTAAATATATGACTTACTGCAATTCTACTAATACATAGTATGATCTCTTGAATGCATTATTATTCCATTGTAATGGATAATTATTTAATATACACGAATAATAAGGTCTTGAGACTCTTGAGGTTTATAAATTACGACTCCATACATAATTTGAACCTTATTCTATGTATGTCGGCTAAATATAGTGAGTGACGATGGTATATACTTTTAACATCCTCCTTTCTCTCAAAAAGGTGTCATTCTGTCGCGTGATGGCAGGATTAGGAGCAGATTGATAAAACAGACTTTTTCAGAAGCACATTGACATACATTTACGATAAAACTTTACAAATTTATGGCTCGACCTAGTATTCAGCCGAGCCACAATACAATATGCTCTCGCCGACGGGCGGGGCACAACTGGCTCCGCGCTCGGGATGGGCTCTCTCCCGCGCCACGAGCGGCGGTGTATATAACTAACACACCCGTGAGCGGACTTGTCCAAAAATGCCAATATGGCAACATAAATGTAAGCGAACAGAAATAAGAGACGAATGATTGTATATCGAGGTTTTCGGTATCAGTCAGCAAAAGCTACATCATGTCGCTGTCACCATAGAGTCATGATATGAATTGAAACCCCCACATTAATCATGAGGGAGTTTTCTTCAATGATTTGACCCACTGACTGATATCATAAATTGGTCTCTAGTGACTCCTGGGCACTTTATCTCACCGTCCAGTTACATCTACTACTTGCTACTTTAAATGGCCGTAAACCAAAACGTGACAAATCATTGCGATATTATTACATTTTATTACATAATTAATAATTTATTGCACTGTTATATATTAGCGATTTTTTTATGATGATTCGTACCTTTTTTTTTATTTGCAATGACTTTAGAAAAAACGAAAAGATATACATGCCAGGTTGAGTCGCATCTTATTATACCTTGGGAGTATTGGGCTTATCACCTTAGAAAACCCAATTCACAAACGCCCAAATATATCTTGCATAGTACAGTTGCTTTTTCTTCAAGCTTGAAGTACTAGATGTCCTGGAGAACTATACATGTCATGTTGTTATGTACTCGTAGTAGCTTTAAGTGCAGAGATGCCATAGGACGAGTATCGCGGCAGCTAACATAACTGTATGGTGGAAATTTGTTTCGACAATATGCTCTACCTATAGATTGCATATGGAAGAATAAGGAGGTATATAAAATTGTAATCACATTCGATATAGAAACGTAAAAAGACAAATATATTTATATCTTTAATTAGATTATTAGACCATGTTAACTGTTAATTTATCTTTTTTTTTAAATTTGGGATGTAGAAGTGTCAAAACGATTCTGAAGTTAATTTTGTGTTAAGGAAAAAAAGAAATTATGAAATATGTTAGCATTCTTTAGCATTGATATTTTATATTGATAAGTAAAAACTAAAAGTACGAAATGATTGATAAAAATGAATATCATATATATTCTAGTTTGTATTTATTTTTAAATTATTTTTGTATTTTTTAACTATTTCTTCTCCCTGAATAGTTTTTGGGTCGTAATACTGACATTGATGTTTTAAGCGACAGCCGATGCCAATTTAGCCATTAACGATCACATTTGTTAATAATTAACTGTCAATTAGTTTAAACTACCTAACGAGTCTATCCATCTCAGATGTTGCAAGTTATTTATTAGCAAACATTCTTCACAACCGTATGTTCCAGAGCACCTCGATTGTGTAATACAATAGAAAGAAAAACAAAAATTATGAGTACGTTATACTCGTACATCATGTCATACTTTGGAAACAAATTAATTGCTATTTATAATAAATATACTAACAATATGCTTACCCGGTTCTATGAAAAAGTATAATTTAATTTATTTGCAATTATATGCTTGAAATTATTTTCTAGGCATATCCATCTAATTGCACAACCTTGCTACGTGGTCCTAACACTCTTAACTACAAGGAGTATCGAAAAATTTAGATATAATCACAGTAAATAGCGTAAAATAAGACATAAATATTGTACGTACAACAAAAAAAAATTCCTACCAAATTGAAAATTTTTCACATTTAAGAAATAAATAAACGAAAATTTCGATAGCTTCATAAAAGTTCTAATTTTTTACTTCACATTTCAATCGTGAAAACCGATAATCACGGACCGAACTGCGAACACGTCTTCAATACCGTCGTACATTTGTTCACCATATATTTTGGGACGTATGTCGTTCCTGGACATTTCAATCACATATTACTCGTAAATCTTGACCCACAAGTTATCCGCAATATGCGTGGAATTGAAATCGACATATCACCACGTTAATCTTACAACAGAAAAAATAAGTTGTTTCCTCAAACAATATACGTGTACTAAATCTTCAGAATTGTAAGGCGTAATTTTTTTCCAGCAGAACAAAGACTTGGCCACATTTTTTATTTAATATGTATTTAGATAAAACTTTCTACGAGAAACACAAACAACTTTTATTGCTCTGCGCAGATGCTTGGGGAATTAGATTGACGCAATAGACAAGAAAAACATAGAGAAAAGATTGTTTGTTTACGGGATTAATAAATTATGTATATATCTGTTCTTTGGACAGAATAATTGTTTTATTGTTGGGTAAACCTTCAAATTAAGGCAATATCATTTAATCATATTACTCGTAAATTAAGTATAAATGTTGCTGTTGATAGATTTAGTGGTTATTGTTGCCAGTTATTTAACCAATTTGCCAGTTCCTGGCAAACGACGCATTGACCGACCCCCTGCAAGATGGACTGACGACATAAGAAGAATAGCGGGAGGGACCTGGATACGGAAGGCGGAGGATCGAAGAGGATGGAGACTCATGCGGGAGGCTTACGTTCAACAGTGGACGGATACAGGCTGATGATGATGATTTAACCAATGAAGGCTGTGATTGAGGCAACTACGAATAATATCAAAAATATTTTTGATTTTATAAAGCTCAAAAATTCAATACAAGAAGATTGGAAATTAATTTTTTTATCATCGAAGTTTAGAAATCGCGAAGTTAACAAAATGCCTACCATAGATCTGATATTAGATATTGCTAACAAATGAGAGAGTACCTTTTTATGTTGGATCTATTTTTTTACTTTTGGTTTTTATTAGTAGACATATACCTTTTCATGGAGCATAACCATTTTTATATAAGCTAAATTAAGTTTGCAAGAAAACACATATTTTATTATACAATTTTCTGTTATATATATTAAATTAAAAATGTTTTTTTTTCCAAAAATGTTTATATACTCGTACACAGAAATACATAAAGCTTTATTTATAACTAAGCATGTAATTTGTTCATAAATGGCGGAATGTGGGAATAACAAAAACATGTTTTTACAAATTCCTTCCTGTGACTTGTGGGATTACATCAAGGATTGACGACAAAAACATAAAGTTAATAAACGTTTCTCGTCTCCTTTCGAAGCTATTAGTAGATCCAACACCCACCAGATACGAGTCCCAACAGCGCGTTAATCTGTATTCTAGTAGACATTTGTGTTAGGACAAAAGTTGATCGCCATCCAGAGATCGGCTGTCTTAAGTGTATGAGAATATTAATTTCAAGAACATATAGACAATATTTAAGATTTATATACTCGTTTATTAAGAATAATAGTCTTTAAGAGATGAAAGTAGGACACCCTCATAGTCTGATACTAATACATATGTAATATTTTTTCGTAATTTTATCACCTTTGGATTGGAGCCCCAAAATACCTTCTAAACTTAATTGACTCAGTTCAAAGAAGAGTAATTCGTTTGATAAGCAATGACACTCTTACGTCTATCCTGCATTCAATGGAACATAGGCGTAAGATTGGTTCTCTTAGTCTTTTCTACAGTTATTACCACGGTCGCTGCTATTCGAAACTTAAAGAACTAATTCCTCCTGCACCCACCCACAATCGATAAACTCTTACACTTGCCGAACATCCATACACGATTAATATATGTCGACCAAGAACTGGCAGTTTCCAAAGCTCCTTCCTTAATGCCACCGGTTAGCTATGGAATGCTCTTCCAGCGTCTGTGTTTCCTCATTCCTACAATCTGGATCTCTTTAAGAAACATATAAATATACACTTGCATTTTCCCCAACCCACACAAAAACACGAACACAACACACGTTTCTCGCATGCAGCGTCCAGCCTCCCTGGCTGAGCGTCATAGAGCGCACTGGTCTTGACCGGGTGTGCTCTCCTGCATGCGTTTACATAAAAAAAACAAGGGATTCATCCCTTGTATTTCCCAAGGATTTCACCATTTCGGGGTGCTTACATCCTAGAATAAGCTGTTCATATAATGTACTAGTAAAATAAAGTTGAAATGGGACTCACCTACAGAGAGTACTTGTGAAAAATTAAGGAAATTGTAATGTACAAACTAAACATATTTATTGCATTATTCAATCACGGCAATTGATTCATAATTCGTCATTATGGCCATTTTATTCCGATATTTTAATTTCATAAAAAATATGGTAACAAATTCCTCACCTTGGAATTAATAACTGTTTTAATAAAATCGAAAGCTATAATTTGATTAATTCAGGTAGAGCTTAGATAGATTTCGAAACGAGAATATCCGAAGAAGAACTCATGTAGTGGAGGTTACCCAACGAATAGGCACACTCAAGTGGCAATGGGCAGGAAATATCTGTCGAAGATACGATGGTCGATGGGGAAGGAAAGTGGCCTGCATGCGGAAGGCAGAGGATCCAAGAGGATAGAGACTCATGCGGGAGGATACGTTGAAAAATGGACGGACACAGACTGATGATGATGATATAAAGTTTCACACTGAAAATGAGATGTGCTCCAAATTACATGATAATCAATAAGTGACTCTGTAGTAAAATAATTTATAATTATAATTCTTCTTGACAATAATTATAAAATCGGTAACTAAAAATATAAAAAGCTTGTGAATAAATGTTAACTGATTTAATCATAAAAATAATAATATACATACTCTGAATATATACTACAGACACATCTGTCGTTAAATGATGTTAACAATGATATAAAGGGTCCGCCAAATAATTTTTTTTTTTGAAAATGGGGCGCAAAACATCAAGTGTAGCTTCGGCTGTGTGGCACGTAGCGCCGTCCTGTTGAAACCAAATGTTGCCAATATCCTTCTCTTCAATTTTTGTGAACAAAAATGACCCGATAACGATCACCATTGACTGTAACGGCCACTCCTTGCTCATTTTCGAAGAAAAATGGCCTGATTTTCAAAGTAATGTCGCAATATTTCCCAGCGTTGTTCAAGCGTATACACAACCATATTCGTTCAGCGGAAGGATAAAACGAATTATCTGTGAAATCAGACATGAGCTAAGTGTTACCATTCACGAAATAAGCACTAGTTGAAAAAAAAAAAGTTAGATAGCGGACCCTTTATATATACACCAGGTTTCGCGTATCTGCTCAGGCAGAGAAAAGTCGTGTGGATAGTGCGGTGTGTAGAACGGAGCAAAGGTTGCAAGGCTCGTGGTTCGAATCCCACGTCTGCCTATATTTTTTTGAATGAATTGATGCGTATAAAAATTTGATGTATAATTGTATGTGTATTTAATTATATATTTAAAGTAATACGCGTGTTTTTGTTATGCACAAGGTTTAATTTTTGTTTCATAGTTATATTTTATAAGTACTTTAACCTCAAAATTTATAGCCCACTGGATATTACCAGACAGGCATGTTGCCCCATTTTCGAAGGAATTTCTCAATAAGCGCCTGGTCGTCATTTTATTTCCCCAATGTACCGACATGCTACCATTTTATGGCTTATTTACAAAGTATTATCAAGTCAACCCCTAAATGAAATATTACGGACGGTTTTTTTCATTTTGATATACCTAGTAGGTAGGAAATACCATAGTTTTATAAAATTTATAAAATTTATAAAATTTATTAATAAAGTTGTTTTTTAGCTGTAAATTATTAGACTGAATGCACCATTTAAATGTCAAAACTAGATCCCTTTAAAAGTGACACCATTATTGGGTTATTTTTTTGTATTCCAGTATCTTAATATGTTACAATTATAGATTGGTTACTATAGGAAAACATAATATTCTACATCGATATTTTTGTCTTACTATTACAGTCTCGTACACTAGTGTTTATAATCCGTTTGATGGAACATTGTTAATATGAGCGGATTATGGCCGAAGTAAAAGGCAAGAAAAGTGGTAGTTTTGAAGTGGCTTTATACTGCAACTACAGGTATATTATATGGTTAAAAAAACAACAATTTATTCAACCAAATTGGTATAACCATATTTTTCAGCAGTTAATGATTGTGATCGACAACAGCAAATAACGATATCATATTCATAACTTTGGAATATAAATATAATTACAGGCACAAAGGAAAAAATAAAAAAGACCAGGGAAAAACTCAATCTTATCAAAAGTGAAATTGGTTTAGAAAATGACCTTTATGCGGTGTTTAGACAAAGAGAACTTACCTGGCGGTGAGATAATCTAATAAGAAAACCGAAACAAAAGAATAAACGGAGGCACTTTCGAAAATTGCCCCCTTCGGTGCATTTCGTTTTTCTTTGTATGAACCCATAAGATTAATAATGCAAGGCCATAGACCTTTCCAGAACATTGTATAAAAATGATAAATAATCGCTCAAAAAAGAAACATTGCATGCTTTAGAAAGGGTTTCCTTAAATACTAATGCCGTAAATAGAAATACACATGCATATAATACTTTATAAAAGGAACTCTCAAATGTGGACTGCCATAATATATTTTAACACTATGAATATCGATGAGATTGCCTTTCAGATTATGATGGCTATAATATGCTTTGATTAGGAACCTATTATAAAAACCTACTAAAATTTTTTTTAGAAATATATTTTCGTTGTAATGTTTTTTTTGAGATGTCGCATAAAAAGTCTTTGGTTGCGGGTTTGTCGGGGCTTCATCATATTTCTGAGTAAATTTGAAAACAATTTACGAGTACTTCGCATATTAAATAAAAATAACTACGTCATTTGTAACGATTCATAAAAATAAATACGCACCGCACAAAGGTGAAGATTTATGAGATCCTCTTGGGAAGTAGTTAGAGAGAGGATATGAATTGATTTCTAAATGCTCCGTGTAGGTGAGAATGAAGCACTAAAAACCAGGAAAGTGGGTGGCTGATGTATGAGCGTTTGCTACTCTAAATTGTCGAGGAACTGAAACGATAGTTATGAAAATATACGCCTGTGATCTACAAAACAGTTTTAGAAGTTAACTAATATTTTTTATATTTAAAAGTATTCTGAGAGATGATTGAATTTATCTACTGGCTATATAAAGATGCCATCAGATAATGAAGAATAATAAAGGAAAAATATAAGCAAGTTAAAGTTAATATTTATTAATAGTTTTTTATGTAAACACATACAGGAGAATACCAACAGATGGTTATAGTTATTTTGATGTCTCATCTGTGGAATTCTATGACGCTTACCATGGTGCATATGGCTAAGCGCTGCATGTGGAGTGTTGATCCGCCAACGTCATAGACCACAGCCCGAGATTCACGCATCATCCTTATTATTACAGGAATTTATTATGAATGGGTGGTCTTCACGGGACGACTTTCGTCTACCACCAATTTTAATTAATAGGCTATGACTGGAATTTTAAGGGCGAGGGATCAAATTCACAGCAACCGGGGGCTCAGAAATCGATTAAAAAGTAAAAATCCTTTTTTCTTAATCGCCGTCGGGGATCGAACCCACGATCTTTGGCTTGCAAAGAAAACGCTTTGACCATTGAGCTATAGCAGCCGGCAAAAAAAGTAGGCAACATTAAAATAAAAGTAACTCATAAAGTCACTAAGCTTGGTAGACAAATCTATCATAATAAAGTGAAAACAGTTCAATTACATATATTATTTAGCAATAAAATAATTCCTTGATTTGAATGATGTTTGTATTGAAATTTTATTCACCCTAAAAACGGTATGCATTAATTTTGAAGGGTCACGGAATTCTGACATATCCAATGGTGCATTCGAGTGTTTTTTCGTCTTCGTTTATATGCAAACAGCCAAAATAAAAATGCCAGCTCAAAGCACTTAATCCAGGGCTGCTTGAAAATCAGACACTTTGCATGCATAGACGATAGAGTAGCACCGCAGTATGTTTTGCAGGCAGAGGGGTGGATTGGAAAATTACTGAACACGATGATAAATTACATATTTCAAATGCAAGTATTTTTCAAAGTAACCATTTTTAAATAATGGTAATCATACCAAGCATACAAATCAGCATTTTTGATAGGTATTTCCAACTACTTCTTCTTCGTCTAGAACCACTCTAAAGGCGAAGAATATGGTTAACATAGATAGTTGTTACAAAGTAGTAACTTGCCATGATATTTACCTCGTTTAGGTCATCTCTGCACTTTAAAACTCTGGCCAGTACATTAAATGTGTAGTTCTTGACGGCCTTCCAAGACGATGACAGACTAGAGGCATGGATTTAAGAATCTTTTCAGAAATTACCTAAACTATTTTTAGGTGTTCTAATATATACATAGAACAGTGATAATAGGACATCGTATGTACGGTTTTCGGTATATCATCGAAGTTAAGCAATATTGGGCGTGGACCAAAACTTCAATGGGTCACAGCCTGTGGTTGACAGCGTACCCGTTCATTAGGACTAAATAGTGTTTGCCTCAGGAGCGTTGGGATAATTATCCAATGTCCTTAAAAAAGATTAACATATCAACAAAATATATGCCTCGGACAGTACAGAGACAGCCTCCTCAAGTCTTCAGACCCTTGAGGTTGTCGGAAACTATATATGTTCCCAGGTGGTCCCTGAGATGATTGACCCCGAATCACACGCGTGGCAACACCTAAGCAATGACATAGAGTCATCATCAAAGAAACTGCCACAAGCTGGCTCTGGCAATGTGGGCCAACACATGACTGATGGACCGCCTTTAACTACCCCTGACTAGTTCGTGCCCCACACGGGGCGGTACGACACCCATCTAGGGGCCCTAACCTCACCGCAGCCCCAACACGGGGTGACCCTGAAAGATAGGCCAACTTCACAACTCGGGCAATTACCACTGAAAGTTATATTTGATGACTTTTTGCGATTGCTTGCGTATTTTTAAATGTTTGTATTTTACTTTAATGAATGCGATAATTAGCATACCAATTTCACTGATGTAACCTAACTTTTATTACATTACTTTGAAAAATCATTGCAGCTTAAGCATATCTAAGCACGGGATTATAAAAAACACTTACATTAATCATAAGATGGTTTCAATCAGCATCATTATATACGACAGTTAGTTTTAGCAACTGATTGTTAATAGGAGTAGCGTCTTGGTTCGTGAGTGATTCGTGCAGGACTTTGCGTCTCGAGGTCTGGAGCGAGTGTCGTGGCGTCTCGGGGTCAGGTGTTGGTCGCATGTTAACATTATATCCCAGCGCAAGATTGAGCCGCTCCTTAGGAACAAGAAGTACATTCCTCGGGAGTGTCTAATCACTTTTAAAAAGTTGATTTACAAACGTCCAAATATGGCACGGATAGTATAGTATCCAAGTATTCTAAACCTGTGCTCTTGTCATCCTGGAAGGCAGTCGATAATTATATATGTTTTTTAATCATCGAAGATATGGGACACTGAGCTGACAATTTTCGACTAGATGGGTATCATGGTAGCTGAGAAAACTTTATGGCGGTTTTTGTGATGACCATTTGCTTCAGCTAGGATGCGGATATGGAAAAAATAATATCTTAGGATCAACACATATAATGGTTCGTATTCGACTGATCCATAAAAGAGAAAAAGGACATCACGTAAAACCTAAAACACATTTTCTATTCTTTCTTTTCAAGCTAAACTTTCCCGTCCCGCCCACATTCTGATTTCAGTAAAAGCGTCCCAAAGTGGCACATCGTTTGTCTTGCCCTTAATTGAGGGGAACCGCCAGAGCCTTCCGGCGGAAGTGCCTCCCTGATAATGGCGGGAATACCTCCCGGAAATGAACATCACTTTATTATAGACACCGAAACTGTACTGATCTTTGAGGAAACGTGATATCTTTATTGAACGCGCAAACGATAAATAAAAGAAAAACGCAGTAAATATTATCGATAAATAAGTAAATATGCTATACTATCTGCAGTTGGTGATTCTTTAAGGAAATAACAGCGTCGTGGCTCGAATAAAAAGCATTATAATAGTAAAAACTAATAAATGGATTTAATCATACATTTAACATTTTAATATATTTTATATTATTCGAATTCGAATTTCATGTTTTTATTTTCAACAGTTTCCTTAGCCAAAATAGCAACAAAAAAATTATTGTACATGGCAAAAGTATTTTTTTGATTAAATATTTTTTCTATTTGTTTTTTGATATAGGAATATTTTATAATGCAGTTTACCCTCATTCCCATTAGCTTGGAAAAACTGATATTCTAATGCAATATATTTTTAACCTATAATGTAATATTATGTAATAATTAGTTTATAATTATGCACGCTATTATATTGTTAACGTTATAACATTGAAGCTTATGCGACAATACTGTTAAATCATTTAATAAGTTTTATGGTGACATATTAAGTAGTTTATTCTAAAACAAAGTACATAATTACAGACTTTAAAAGTAGTAAAAGCTACAAGGAAAATAAATCCAATTTTATTTTATTTTTAATTTATCACTCATAAAATGGCGAGTTATACCAGTAACCATTCATACATTTAAATATTTTTTCTGTACACGTAATCTGTATTTAATTTGTCCTGTTTCAATCTTATTTCAATAGAACAATGTTTTTTTTATAAATTGAATTTAAGAAAGAAATAACGAATAAAAAACCCAATCTAGGTTCCGAATGTCGAATCGAATATTGTGTAATTCTGGTGATTGACATTGAATAATAAAGACAATGCTTCAAATAGAAATTTGACCCAATCCATTGACCCAATAGTAATTTGACGTAGGTACGACATGAGCTCACTTATTTTCACAACTGATTTATAAATCCCAGATGATATAAATCAAAATACAATGACGTAAAAAAATGCTTGAATTTATTCTCAATTTAGTGTTGGAAAAATATAATTTAAATTGCATAAATATAAATAGATTATATTGTTGTAAAATATGTATTGAAAAATATTTTTCCAAGATTATACCCTTTTTTAAACAACCATAGATATTGAATACATTTTAGTAGTGAAATTTTAGGACAGAATTTCGATTGAAATCACGGTTCAAAATTTCATTCGATAACTCTTTTGATAAATAATCAAAGGTTCATTTATTAAATAATAAACACTTTAAAATGAATTATTTTCCTTAGAAATGTTTCTAACATAATACATTTTTATGGCACGTTCGTAAATTAATTACACCATGCACATTAAATGCGATTATTATGTATTTAGCGTGATAAAAGTCAGGGAAACATTTAAGCTTTATTCCTGCAATAATTGCACTTATAAATCTTGATGGCTCTAATAAATTGTCTGGTAAAAGATACAATCTTAATGACCCATTTATTTCACTTAACTATACGCAAATAAACTTCTTACAACCTACTAAGACGGAGATTATTATTTATAAATAAAACATGTCGTTAGTGGAAACGACTGTACCAAGTACCATTATAATATAATATTATGCTAAATAGGAAGTGAAATATGGTAGTTGCCATCAGTTTACTTTTACATTATGAAGTGGCTACAGTTAGTTTATTAACATATTAAATAATGTCACTTCTTGGCTTGCTGTTCACTAAATCATTTATTTATTGTTTTATAGTATGAAGATACCTTTTAAATGTTAAAGAACAATTTTCTATCACATAAAATAATCGTACTAAATATTTTTTAGTTATTTACAAAGCAAAAACATAAATTCATATAAATATAAAGTAAAAAAAAGTTATCATTTTATTATTAAAATAAAACATTGTAGTTGGTAAAGTAGTAATATTTCAACGACATATTTTTTTATATAAAGAGGGAGTTTCATGAAGGAATTATACGAGTATGTTTTGATTTTTAAAAATATATAACTCAATTTAATTAAAGCAGTAATCGCCACTGGAGTACTGGTATGTGTTGGAATACCTAAACACAAATGTCATGATATATAAGCAATGAAATGATTCAAATACTTATATAGTGTTGACGTCTTAATGCTCGGTAACAAGGGAAATATATTGAGAATTGTAATCTAATTAGGTTTAATTTCTACAGGAATAAAGCTAATTTGAGCGATTTACTGTGTTTTGTTAATTTTTCATAGATGCTCGGTAATAAAGTAATGACGTTAGTATGTCAACGTACTTCGTACAATCTTGAGCCACATATGACAAACATAATATAATAAAAGGAAAATAGAACTTCCCCGAAAATCCTCGAAGGTGTCGTGTATATAAATGCAATAAATTCAGAGATTCAAACAAGAATGGCGGTGCAAAGTTAACGTGTAGTATTTGTGATGTTTTTTTTCTATTGTTGTTGCTCAAAATCTGTATTGTATTCACGGAAACCAATGTTTAGAAAATGAGATCTGCAAATCGCTGCCACAGACTACCGTGTATTTGTAGTTTTCTCGTTTGTTACGCTGTTCGCTTTCGGTACTTCGCAGCCAACCATTGTTGCACCTTTGCAGTATGTAAATTTTGATCAGTGGTCGTCAAGCTATAAAAATTGTCGCCTCATGGAAATGCTCATTTAAATGACTAAAAAATGTCTCCAGAAATCATTGAGAAAAAGTAAAAGTTGCAATTATTTCTTTCCAAGAGATGTATCTCATCATATTCATTGAACTTAATTAAAATTAATAGTGTTTGGTACTTAATGCTATTTTACATTGTTTATAAACATGAAACACGTTAAAATAACTGTTAATCACAAAAATGAGCATATTCGGGTATGTGCAATGTGTCCGTTAAGAGTCTATCACCTGCAAAGAATCACTCGAAATGTAAGGTATACATTACTAAAGAAATGTCAATGAAAATAATAACTAATTAATTTTTTAATTTTTATTAGAATATTATTTTATTATTTCAATATTCTAATCTACTTTTATAGATCATTGACTATATTACAATATTATTATTACTTAAATATACATATACTAAACATAAAATTCTTTTTTCAACGCGTCAATCCAAGCACAAAAATAACGGCAGAAGCGGGATGCGAACCGCGGACCTTGGAAACCAACTATAAAAATTAAAAAATGAATTAATAATGTCTCCTTGAGACAATATCAAGAAGGTAAAAATTATCCATCAGTAACACAGGTAAATGATTGGTTATAAAGTCCGAGTCGGAACTATAAGTAGTCGTTTCACATCCATTCAGTCTATAGTTTGGTTCGAGACCCGAGTGGTACTTACTAAAATAAATAGACTGCCGGAAAGTAATAATATTAAGCTTGTGAATAAATGATGACTGATAGAATAATAATAAAAATATACATACTTTGAATATATACTATGGCGACATCTGTCGTACGATGTTAACAATGATATAAATACTAGTTTCATCGCAAGTCAGTCTGGGCATAGCAATGGCGCGATTCGCCGAGCGGTATGAATACCTGGGCATAGTTGGTTTCCAAGGTCCGCGGTTCGCATCCCGCTTCTGCCGTTATTTTTGTGCTTGGATTGACGCGTTGAAAAAAGAATTTTATGTTTAGTATATGTATATTTAAGTAAAAATAATAACTGATTATATTTTATCCATAAGCTGAGTTCCATTTAGAATTAATATACGAATACGTTTTAAGACAAGCAGAGTTTTCCTATGCAGGTTGTACAGGAGTTGATAAGTTAATTGATTAAGATGTTTATACCTGTTAGTTCCATTCTACTGTAGCTTTTGTTGTGATTAAGTTGGCTATCGCTGTACTACTACATCAGCCGCGCCCCGTTGGACTTTACGTTGTTCCTTGTAGTTTCCGGAGCGTCGTATATCCCGAGGAAACTTTTTGACGCGGAAGGACGTTTATCTTTGTTGGCGTGAACACTTATTGCGCTGGATTGTAATGTTTATAAACCATTGTTTTCTAGGAAATAATTTGAACCAATATACAAACATCTACCTGCAATAAAATAATATATCATAATAAAAAATATTCGTTTTTAATTTGGAGCGTGCGTTCACCCACAAGCCATAACCAAAAACACGTTACTTTAACTGGATAAACGAAAACTATTATTCATATCCGTTTCCTAGATAAGGCAGATGCTATCTATAAAATGCTGTAATATATCAGCTGCCTTGCTTAGTCCCAAGTTTTTCGGCTAACGATACATCACCGAGTAAATACACATAATAATTCCCAAAGGGATGACAGCCTTGGGGCTAGAAGGAAAAACAGCTTTATTATCAGAGGCATATTTGAGATTTATTAGTCTGTATTTATTTAAGACATCGGATGTTTTGCCTAAAGTTCCCAATGCCTAAGCATTCGGTTCTAAGGCGTGGGTCAACCCAACCGACATCAGACAGATGAGTGACCATGCAAGTGGTCACCCATCTAAATACTATAAATATCTAATGTTATAACTTCGCTAATCGAGTACGAGTATCAACATTGAATAGACGTTGGTCAAATATAATGTATGGTTCTGAGGGATGAGATTCTAGAATCTACATTAGAAAGAAAAGGCACAGTTACCACAATCTATAAAAAAAATAGTTTACTAAATACGATTCAGAAGTCTGAATGTATTGATGGTGGAGTAATAAATAAATTGCAATGGCAAAAATGACGCGAGCTTACCGTAGTAAAATGATAAAAGCTGTGTAATAAATTCCTCGTTTTATATAATGGCAATTTTTAATATTTTATGCCATTTAATCAAATGAAATACCTGAAAATTAACGGTGTAAAAATCACATCGTATTTATGATTATGGAGCGATTCGGATAGTTTTAATTTGGAAAATGATTTAACGGTTAAATGGTGCAACTTTCAATAATCAAAACCATGTCATGATCGTGTTAACCTACAAACCTACAGAATAAAGATTCACCTGATTATTGATTGCGCGGTTATTGATCAAACATGTTAAAGGTCCTTTAAAATGAAAATTCTCTGTTCAGCGCGCTTAGGTAGTTATTTTCTGCGTCGATGTTGCAGTCCCAATACGAAATGATTAATTTGAAAACAATTATTACACAAATTATAAAAATATATATTTAGATTTCTAAATAAGTTGTGGACAGGTTTTTAGATTGTCTTTATTCTGACAGCGTTGATTTAAAAACAATTTTAAAAGTTTTCTATTGAAGACTGCATCCATTTAGTTATACTCATGTATCGCAAATATTGATGAAGTTTTGTTGCATAGCAATAAGTTTTTTTACAAAATAATAACATAGTTTTTCTCTAGTTTCTTTTAGAATTCTATAGATCACGTACACATTTAACGAACACGAGTGTTTTGAATATGACTACACAGTTTACTCTGTTATATTTTTAGTTGTACAAATATAATTTATATTATATTTACATTTAAGCCAAAAAATTTAATTACTATAATAGATAATATTGCATTTAAATTGTTTCCTTTTAATAATTTAATATCAGTCAAGATCGTAGTTTTAAAAATAGTAATAAAAACTTCTACTTAAGTGATGAATGATCTCACATTGGTTTATTTGATCAATTTCTGAATAATTTCTCTAAAATAAAACCTTTATATGAGTATATCATGTAACTTACTGGAATTATTGTCTGTCTAATTTTCCTAAGCTTCCGTCAATCAAGATTGAATAAATTAAATTGATATTTTGACCTTTACAAGATGCTAATTTGACATGTACAGTGTGTTTAAAAATAGTTTTTAAATTTGTATAAAATCATGCTATATTTTTATCACTTTGTTTCAGGAAATTGTGAAATGCTTTGTGTGCAATATATAGTCATTCTCAAAAGTAATATATAATTTTCTGTCGTTTTACGAAAGTCTATAGTTTATATTTGAATAAGTGATTCGACGTGTTTCGAAGACTGAAGTCTACTGACGAAACACCTTTGACTTGTGGAACATAGAGTTAATTTTTTTTTAAAACAAACGTCATAATATGTAATTTTTATGATAATCCACAGAAATATTTTTTTCCGAATTCCGGATGTACTAACATAATTTAATAAATAATACATTTCTGGGAATAATTTAAATATGCTGTTTATATTTTCAGTATTTATTTTGAGATACATATCAACACATGATTTATTTTAACTTGTTTAAATATAGATCACGTTAATTAACTATATTTACTAGAAATAAGATCCTGATTTAGTGCACAGTGTGCACTTCCTCAGCTATTCACAGGAGTATATTTTTAATCCATAAACACCTTAAATAAAAATTCCCTTAAATTTGATAACCGAAAACTTTTTCACTTACTAGTAATTTATTAACTATTAAATGGAGTGTACTTCGTTTTTACAATGTCTGTGGTTGACTTCGTTATTAACCGAATTTGGAAATGGCGTGTGAAATGGCTTTCGTGATCAAGGTTAGGTTTCCTTAGAATCAAATAAGTTTGCTTGTAAAAAATATTGATATCGCTGAATATGGAAACTCGACAAGCTTTTATATAAGCCCAATTTAAATTCAAGGGTCAGCTGCTTATTTTCAAATAAATTATTTTTCTATGCACTGAGATTATTATCACAGGTTAAAAAAATGTCACGGTGCTTACTTATTTTTGGTTTAGATGTTTTGTGATTAGAGTTAAAAAAAATGGATTTTATAACAATCTTACGGCATATATTAACTTAATATTTTGAAGTACCTTGCTGAAATGGCCTTAAAAGGATTTCATGTAGCTAGTTTTAATTTCACATTTAATGAATTCAAGTGTTGTACACATATATTTGTGCGGTTAAAGTTATTTACTAATCGAAAATATTGTGTAGCACACGCGGTTTGTTGATTGAAAGTAAGTACACCATCAGGAAATAGCTTCCAAAGCCATTAGTTTCTCTTGAAAAAAATTAGAAAGCGAAGAAATTACAAAAACAATGAAAATCGACGGCCAAAAACCATAACAAAATGCCTCAACGTTGACAATCTAAATAAAAAAGAACTTTGTTTATACTACTAGACCAAATTTTCATTTAGTCTTTTTGTTTCGTTTAGTACGTCTGACTAACGTAGTAGCAATATTTTTTTGTATTCTACTCGTAGACATACACATTATAATATTCACAGGTAGATTATATCTTAAATGTGGATTCTATGAAGCAAGTCACACAAATAAGAGTAAAATTGCATTCAGATTGTGATCCTCTTCAACATTATTAAACTAAAGTTCACCATTTATCCATATTTGATGAAAACCAGTAAGTACATCGGTATAACCACGATGTACAATTTTCATTATGAAGCACTAAGCATACGACAAGAGTGTAAGTGCTAAAAAATATTTTACTTTAGGTATGATACTTTTTATATTGCTATAAGGTCTATGTATATGTTATAATATTTACATGAATGAAAGTACAAAGTGAAATATTTAAATAAATATATATTGTAATACAACGTTTCTAATATATCAGCAATATTGTCGGTGGTTTCATTTAAAATTTTATTTTCTGCCACCTGGTAATCCTAGCTTTCAATCAGAATCAAACGAACCAAATGATTTTTTAAAATGTTATTTTAAAGGTATTTTAATTATTTTTAGGAAGTGAAGCAGCCAAGAAATAAGTTTTAGTTTAGATAGTTACTATTATAATAAAAATAAAGGAATTAGGAAGCAGAAAGATAGGAAGTGAAAAAAAAAACAAAATAAAAATTAAACTTCCTGTGATTATAACAGTTAACAACTAGCTTCAACTATTTTACTATCATCTGTTAAGACTTAACAACAAATAGAAAAAGATTCTCACGAATGAATTTAAAAAAACTCCAATCATCCGGTGAATCAAGCTGATAATAAAATAATAAAGCAATTGTTATCGTTTGAATGGGCCGTGAAATCAGTAGACATGCTTCGGATGGAAAATGTATAAATTTCATCCGCGATCTGTTGAATGTTTAATGTTGAATGCTCGTACAATGGATGGCTTGGTATGCACGATAGACTGTGGGAATGTTTACATAACTCGATTAAATCATACAATTTCACTACGAAGATACGAGCGCAGTGAGTAAACAAATATAGTAATTGCTTGGTTAAATTTCGCGAACGGACACGTTTCCTGTCACGTTCGAGGCATAGGATTACACAACGCTGCAGTGTGCTTGACAGGTGACTTGGATACCGTAATCGTGCGGTTATAATAACTGGCTTTCAATCAGAACTATTGTATTCGAATTTCATTACACAACAATAATGTTGTAAAGAACAATAACAACAACAATGTTAAAAAATAATAACAAGAAAGACAACAATGTTTTAAACCTTTCGCATCGGTTGTCGGTATATGCCGTCATAAGATTCTCCAACCGCTGATATCGGTTGACGTGATATTTTTATGCATAATCTGATAGCTAAAGGATATAAGAACCCATGTGATGAAAATAGACCAGATAAGTACATTTATACTTAAAATACTAGTTTTATAATTTGTATTCAAACGGAGCCGTAATGAAAGGGTTAAAAGACTGAGTACTGAGACAAAATCAGCAACTATGACCTATAACTGCCAGCTATGGCTGCAAAAAATGTAAAAAAGTACAAATCTTAACTGCATTAAACTTTGCCAGCACCCAAAAGCTTGTCATTTTGTATTGTGATATTAATGCTTATCACCCTGAATGAGAAGCTTGCTTAGGAGAGGATGATGCAACGATAGGCTAACTATTGTGGACTTATGTTCCAGATGGGGAATATTCCTTTAAATAAAATGGACTAGTAAGGACTAAAAAAGGTTGATGACAAATTTACATTGAATGATCATCCAATACTACGGATATACTCGTATCATAACTACCCACAAAGTAGACTTTTTGAGAAGGCTGGTTGACACTGAAATGGTGGAGGTAAGACTTATTACTGCACAGGTATCGATGAGGCTTGATTGGTGAAAAAAAAACATGTTAATAGGTTTTCAATGCAGTCTGTAAGATGGGTTGTAGATAGAAATCAGAGATAAGCGACTAGGAAGAAGAAGAAGAACTACATTATTTAAAGAAGTAAAAAAAAAGTATTATTGACTGACAATTATTGGTAAAATTGCAATATTACAGTCTGTTAGATATACTCGTATTTACATAAAATTAACATATATATGAAACATACTGTTGACAATGTCTCATTTAGGGAGACGTAACGCAGTCAGATTTAATAAATGTGAAATTTAACTACGCGATTTAATTTATTCTTATTTTTTAATCAGGATTATTTTATTAACTTAATTTTTTATATATAAGACGGTTAACGATCTCTTGATACAAAATAAATAAAAAATTCAGTACTTGTTTTTAACGAACGTGAATGTCATTGAATAAATGATAATAAAAACAGATGCCTGCGTAAAGATATTCATAATTGGCAATATACCTGTTATGAACTTTTAAACCTCAGTGGCTGTAAAAGTAAGCAATATTATAAATGCCATATACAGTTGTAGTGACCTCGCATGCAATTGAGCCATTAATTAATTAAAATGTTGCACATTGTATATAGTTAACTGCAAAGGGCATCCAAAATGCGTCTTTCAATTAATATAATGACATCAGCATGATGTAGCCCTTGCTGACTGGTACCGAAAACCTCGATATACAATCTTTCGTCTCTTTTCTGTTCGCTTGCCATACATTTATGTGTCCGCCATATTGGGACTAGTTTTATGGACCGCCGCTTACGGCGCTGGTGACCGACAACGGGCCGCATAAGTCAGTTATGTGTTGACGACCGAGAAAGTCGCATTACGGCCGGCGGCATGTCATGGCCTACCAGCACACCTCGATCATTTTCTTACATCTTTTTCCTCTTTTGTCGATAGTATTGTTCTCCTTGATCTCTGTGATTTTTGACACGTGTCATCTTCTTATTCTTTTGTGTTTTTTTTTTATCTTCTCTATTTATTGTATATTTATGTATACTCTATGTTCCTTAATATTTGTAAAAAAATAATTGGAATATCGATTCTGTAAATAAATAAATAAATTCCGCCTGGCCGGAAGCTTGTAAATTTTTAACGTAAATATATGTCAATGTGCTTTTGAAAAAGTCTTTGTTTGCTGACCCGGTCCTCATACTGCCTCACGCGACGGAATAACACCTTTTTGAGATAGAGGAGGATGTTAATATGCTTAAATATTAAACACCGTATCCAGTGGTAAAAAAGCGTTTGTTTGTCATTCAGTCGCGGTCAGTTCAAAATCCGATCAAGCTTGATTTTTAAAAATTGATTTAATCAAATTTAAGCTCTATACATGCCCCCGGTAGGGTTGAGCCATCTCTGAAGGACAAAATAAATGTCTAAGTCTCGAGAGCGACGGGCTAATCATCCGATCTCATTAAAAACCCTGAATATTGAACATCCAAAGTTCTCTGGCACTACAGTTGTAGTTTGTGAAAGTTTGCGGGTTCCCAGGAACCATCTATGTTCCCATGTGGACCTTCGGGATATAGGTGTTCTAGGACAAGGCATAAGACAATCTGAGCTTATAGAACTGTGAAACGGAAATTTGCGGTGTCCATATACTCCAGATATGGAGCAGATCTTTTAAAAAATATTATTAAAATCCTTTAAAATACAGCATATTAAGTAACAAGTAAGTAAGAAAATAACATAAAAAGATAAATCTCTTTCAACCATGCTCTTTTCATTAATTAAATGCGCATGGTTGCAAGAGTTCGTGTTTCGAATCGCAGCGTCTGACGTTTATTTTTTCTTTTTTGAGATGAATGAAATGAGAAAAATGTCATAAGATATTGTTAGGGATCCTTACATATTTTTAAATATGATAATACACATTCAAATGTATTGTAAAAATCCACGAAAAACAATTTAATGTACGTGAGGATGAGATTGATTGTTAGTTGTAATCAATTTTAAGGTGTTATCTACTTGTAATTCATCCATACAACAACAATAATTGGTGAAAAAAAATTACGCACTTTTCAAATCATCGTCGATGAAATTATTTCGAAAAGTATTTTGAACTTATTGGAGCGTGACTGTTAAAAGGTAATCTTTAATTTATTTCTCCCATGATGGTTTTAATCTGAGATACTTTCGACGTTGACTGTGAAAGTGCGCGCTCAAACCATCATATAACCGATTTTAATACATAATATTACGATTAATGAGAAAATCAGGAACTGTTTATTCGTTTGATTAGTGTTAACTGTACAATGAAGCTGCTTACACAGCACCTGCATTATCTTTATTATTTGTACAAGCTGCGAATTTGGCAACTAATAAAAAAAAGTCATGTATTGGACTTCGAACAGAATATTGGCGGTAAGATGGTTTGACATTACGAGTATCAGAGAACTTCAGTCGACTGTACATAAATATACAATACTTTGTGGGGCTTCGTCAGACTTCGAATGAGGTGACTTCTGGCGGTAATGTAAGGCGATCATATACTCAAATGAAGGAGTAGGTATACAAGTAAGAGGTATTTTTTGCCAATTTTTTAGGAGTTGTGTCTATTTTACAAACTCATATAAACAACTATCGTTCCATAGATCCTAAAATGACGTATTTTTTGTTAAATAGAAGGTTTTCCTCACGACAAAATTGATAAAAAAATATTTGTATTTTATTTCAATTTCGTTATTTTTTTTTACAAAATTCGCTCCATATGTGGAACGTATGGACACCATAAATTGTTGTTTCACAGTTCTGTAAGCTCAGGTGTTCTATGCCTTGTCCCAGAACACCTTCACCTGGAGGTCCACATAGGAACATTTTTCTCATTACTTATAACATAAAATCAGTAACTATGACCTATAACTGCCACTTTGGCTGCAAAAATTGTAAAAAATTATAAATCTTAACTGCTTTAAAATTTTCCAGTACTCGAGAGCTAATCGTTTTGGATTGTCAAATTATTTATTTTTGACATACTCAACATTATCATTCCGAATATGGAGTTGGTTTAGGAGAGAATGGTGCAACTGCTAGCTTACTATGGTGGACATATGATCCAGCTGGGGAATATTCATACATATAAAATGGAAAATACGATACAAACATAAGTATTTGAAGTACTTGAAAGATAATTATGATCGGTCACTGATCACTTCTTTCATTTCTCTTATAAATTAAGTGTATTTACCTATTAAAATGTTACGGTAATTTTCTTTTGCAATGCTATTATTTCTAATCGTTCCTGACTATGCTAAAGAGTCATTATTTATTTGAGTGATGCCTTTTTGCTTTGAACAATAATTAAAATGAAAGTAGGTACAGTATCCATAGAAACATGCTTTGTATAAAGTTGGCGGATACTTACTAGATATGTTCTTGTTCGCTGTAACAAATGAGTAAAAAACTTTGCAGACTTTCCTTTTTCAAATATTAGTCAAACGGCCGCTAGCATTTCACGTGAAAAACGCTAGCTGAAAAAAAATGGTACCAACGTTTTAAGGAACGGGTGACACGGTATTGAAAAACTACTATTTGTGGTTGGAAGTTATTGTTCTATTAGAGGTCGTTGTAAACATGTAATAAAAGCACGATATTATTCAAAGTTTTGTTATTTCATGTTGGTATAGTATTAAAATTAAAAATTGTTCTTATGATAAAAGCATGGACAATTTAATTTATGCAAAATGTGTTTGAAAAGTATTTAGCTGGTAATATTAACCCATATTTGTAATGGATACATGGAAAACAATTTTACAAAAATATCACAAGAAAGTATAACATAAAGTAGATATTTTAGGATACGTTTTCGGTAATTCTAGAGAACCGTTTGATTGGAATTCACAGATTATGTTTAACTCTTTCGCATCGGTTGTCGGCATATGCCGTCATAAGATTCCCCGACCGTTGACATCGGTTGACGTGATATATCATTTGGCAACTGTATTAGAATAGTTTTTTATGCATCATCTGATAGCTAAAGGATAGAAGAACCAATATGCTATATGAAAATAGGTCAGATAAGTACATTTATGCTTCAAATACTAGTTTTAAGCAAAAAAAAATGGTTTGAAAAATTCACGCCGTATTGACAGTATAATTTGTATTTCACCGAACCGTAACGAAAGGGTTAAATAACTTTAAAATGGCTAGTTGAAAAGGCATAAAGTGGATTTTTGTGGTGGCTACACCTGTATAATGTAAAATATAAATGAAAACTAATTATTTTATGGAAGTTTATAACGCAGTTTAAATTAAAGAACTTTAGTTATTTAAGCTTTATTATACCGAATTTGAATGAGTGGAGATAAAATGTGCATTGAGTCGTTTGGTTTTAACCAGCATTATGTAAAGTCTATCGTAATATTAGAATAACGATAACTGAAGAATATATAAAGAAAAAATGTATTTTTCACTGTAGCTAAGTAAGGTTTCACGCTTCTTTGGTGTTTATATACAATGTTGGTTAGCAACTTAGCATTGTGATCTTTGAAGCTTATAAACGGTCCATGGGCGGATGCAGTTCAATAATAGGTTTCGAATGCTCACCATCCGTGACAGCCAATCACGTGGTGCCGTCTAAAGTCAACTGGCTTATGATTTTTTCCCATCAAAAGTAGGGCATATTTTACTGACGCACAGACAAATAGTATTATTTAAAATATATATATATATAATTGTTATTTTATCATTACTAGGTAGTCAGAACCCATTGGACACTTTTCCTAGAAACAGCAACTATGTCCTTGGCATCTTTTCAAAAAACGAGCCAAATTTAATATGGAAAATCTTTTCAATTTAAAAATCTATTTTTCCTTAAATTGTCAAACCTTTTCAATATAATAATTACTATAATAGCTTTTAATATGAAATTAAATTTATTTTTCCACGGAAAATTTAATTCACCTCTTAATGAAATGCGTTAAAGCTTCGCTTCTATCAGGCCTATTTTTAAGTTCAGAAATATAGTCAAAGCAAGTCAAAGCCTCCGTTATATCTCTGAAACTGTTATAAGGACTTCAATGAATCATTTGATTAACATCACATAACATGTAATAATATAAATAATTCACAACTTATTTAAGCATTTTATTCAGAAACGGAATGTTTCGACTTGAAATGCCTGTTTTTTTCCTCATCAGACAGAGAAAAGGAAGAGTGAGAAGGTTCTTTCTTCTTGATGCATT